>JAODUO010000010.1:1412500-1477500 GCA_025642075.2 Ridgeia piscesae | reverse complement strand
TTATAATATATTTTGACAAGTCCCGTAGACAAGTGTCTATGTAGAGACAATTATCTGTGTTGTCAATTATTGCTTGTTGTCAGGTTCTGTGTGTGTTGTCAGGTACTGTGTGTGTTGTCAGGTTCTGTGTGTGTTGTCAGGTACTGTGTGTGTTGTCAGGTTCTGTGTGTGTTGTCAGGTACTGTGTGTGTTCTCAGGTACTGCATATGTTGTCAGGAACTATGTGTGTTGTCAGGTATTGTGAATGTTGTCAGATACTGTGTGTTGTCAGGTACTGTGTGTGTTGTCGGGTACTGTGTGTATTGTCAGGTACTGTGTGTGTGTGTTGTCAGGTTCTGTGTGTGTTGTCAGGTACTGTGTGTATTGTCAGGTACTGTGTGTGTGTGTGTGTGTGTGTGTGTGTGTGTGTGTGTGTGTGTGTGTGTGTGTGTGGTGTGTGTGTGTGTGTGTGTGTGTGTGTGTGTGTGTGTGTGTGTGTGTGTGTGTGTGTTGTCAGGTACTGCATATGTTGTCAGGTACTGTGTATGTTGTCAGGTATTGTGTATGTTGTGAGGTACTGCATGAGTTATCAGGTACTGTGTATGTTGTCAGGTACTGTGTATATGTGTTGTCAGGTACTGTGTGAGTTGTCAGGTACTGTGTGTGTTGTCAGGTACTGTGTGTATTGTCAGGTACGTGTGTGTGTGTGTGTGTGTGTGTGTGTGTGTGTGTGTGTGTGTGTGTGTGTGTGTGTGTGTGTGTGTGTGTGTGTGTGTGTGTGTGTGTGTGTGTGTGTGTGTGTGTGTGTGTGTGTGTTGTGTGTGTGTGTGTGTGTGTGTGTGTGTGTGTGTGTGTGTGTGTGTGTGTGTGTGTGTGTGTGTGTGTGTGTGTGTGTGTGTGTGTGTTGTGTGTGTGTGTGTGTGTGTGTGTGTGTGTGTGTGTGTGTGTGTGTGTGTGTGTGTGTGTGTGTGTGTGTGTGTGTGTGTGTGTGTGTGTGTGTGTGTGTGTGTGTGTGTGTGTGTTGTCAGGTACTGCATATGTTGTCAGGTACTGTGTATGTTGTCAGGTATTGTGTATGTTGTGAGGTACTGCATGAGTTATCAGGTACTGTGTATGTTGTCAGGTACTGTGTATATGTGTTGTCAGGTACTGTGTGAGTTGTCAGGTACTGTGTGTGTTGTCAGGTACTGTGTATGTTGTCAGGTACTGTGTGAGTTGTCAGGTACTGTGTGTGTTGTCAGGTACTGTGTGTGTGTTGTCAGGTACTGTGTGTGTGTTGTCAGGTACTGTGTGAGTTGTCAGGTAGTGTGTGTGTTGTCAGGTACTGTGTGTGTTGTCAGGTACTGTGTGAGTTGTCAGGTACTGTGTGTGTTGTCAGGTACTGTGTATGTTGTCAGGTACTGTGTGAGTTGTCAGGTAGTGTGTATATTGTCAGGTACTGTGTGTGTGTTGTCAGGTACTGTGTGAGTTGTCAGGTACTGTGTGAGTTGTCAGGTACTGTGTGTGTGTGTGTGTGTGTGTGTGTGTGTGTGTGTGTGTGTGTGTGTGTGTGTGTGTGTGTGTGGTGTGTGTGGTGTGTGTGGTGTGTGTGTGGTGTGTGTGTGTGTGTTATCAGGTACTGTGTGTGTTGTCAGGTACTGTGTGTGTTGTCAGGTACTGTGTGTGTTGTCAGGTACTGTGTGTGTTGTCATGTACTGTATATATTGTCAGATACTGTGTATGTGTTGTCAGGTACTGTGTGCATTGTCTGATAATGTGTATATTGTCAGGTACTGTGTATGTGTTGTCAGGTACTGTGTGAGTTGTCAGGTACTGTGTGTGTTGTCAGGTACTGTGTGTGTGTTGTCAGGTACTGTGTGTGTTGTCAGGTACTGTGTGTGTGTTATCAGGTACTGTGTGTGTGTTGTCAGGTACTGTGTGTGTTGTCAGGTACTGTGTGTGTGTTATCAGGTACTGTGTGTGTGTTGTCAGGTACTGTGTACCCAGTAGTGAGGAGGACAAGCTGCGGGCAGTGGTCAAGAAGCTGTGTCCAGCACTGGTCGACACAAGTGACCCAGTCTGGCTGTCTGATGACACTATCATGGTCAGTGGGTTAACTCGTATTCAGTCAGTGGAGTAACTGTCACAGACAGTCAATGGATTAATTGTCATAGTCAGTTAGTGGTACAACAGCCATAGTCAGTGGCCAGTGATTTAACTCTCATGATCAATCAGTGGATGCACGGACTGAGTGTGTTATTGTTAAAACACAGATTGAACATGTGTTACTATTACAACTCAGACTGGGTGATTTACTGTTATAACACAGACTGAGTGTATGTTACTGTTACAACAGACTGAATGTGTGTTACTATTACAACACAGACTGAGTGAGTGTTATTGCTACAAAACAGGATGAGTGTTACAACACAGACTGGATGTGTTACTGTTACAACACAGACTGAGTGTGTGTTACTGTTACAACACAGACTGAGTGTGTTACTATTACAACACACACTGAGTGTGTGTTACTGTTACAACACATACTGAGTGTGGTACTGTTACAACACAGACTGAGTCTGTTACTGTTACAGCTGTGGACTGAGTGTGTGTTACTGTTACAACACAGACTGAGTGTGTTACTGTTACAGCTGTGGACTGAGTGTGTGTTACTGTTACAACACAGACTGTGTGTGTTACTGTTACAGCTGTGGACTGAGTGTGTGTTACTGTTACAACACAGACTGAGTGAGTGTTATTGCTACAAAACAGAATGAGTGTTACAACACAGACTGGATGTGTTACTGTTACAACACACACTGAGTGTGTGGTACTGTTACAACACAGACTGAGTGTGTATTACTGTTACAACACAGACTGAGTCTGTTACTGTTACAGCTGTGGGCTGAGTGTGTGTTACTGTTACAACACAGACTGAGTGTGTGTTATTGTTACAACACAGACTGAGTGTGTTACTGTTACAACACAGACTGAGTGTGTATTACTGTTACAACACAGACTGAGTCTGTTACTGTTACAGCTGTGGGCTGAGTGTGTGTTACTGTTACAACACAGACTGAGTGTGTGTTATTGTTACAACACAGACTGAGTGTGTGTTACTGTTACAACACAGACTGAGTGTATTACTGTTACAACACAGACTGAGTGTGTGTTATTGTTACAACACACACTGAGTGTGTGTTACTGTTACAACACATACTGAGTGTGGTACTGTTACAACACAGACTGAGTCTGTTACTGTTACAGCTGTGGACTGAGTGTGTGTTACTGTTACAACACAGACTGAGTGTGTGTTATTGTTACAACAGACTGAATGTGTGTTACTATTACAACACAGACTGAGTGAGTGTTATTGCTACAAAACAGGATGAGTGTTACAACACAGACTGGATGTGTTACTGTTACAACACAGACTGAGTGTGTGTTACTGTTACAACACAGACTGAGTGTGTTACTATTACAACACACACTGAGTGTGTGTTACTGTTACAACACATACTGAGTGTGGTACTGTTACAACACAGACTGAGTCTGTTACTGTTACAGCTGTGGACTGAGTGTGTGTTACTGTTACAACACAGACTGAGTGTGTTACTGTTACAGCTGTGGACTGAGTGTGTGTTACTGTTACAACACAGACTGTGTGTGTTACTGTTACAGCTGTGGACTGAGTGTGTGTTACTGTTACAACACAGACTGAGTGAGTGTTATTGCTACAAAACAGAATGAGTGTTACAACACAGACTGGATGTGTTACTGTTACAACACACACTGAGTGTGTATTACTGTTACAACACAGACTGAGTCTGTTACTGTTACAGCTGTGGGCTGAGTGTGTGTTACTGTTACAACACAGACTGAGTGTGTGTTATTGTTACAACACAGACTGAGTGTGTTACTGTTACAACACAGACTGAGTGTGTATTACTGTTACAACACAGACTGAGTCTGTTACTGTTACAGCTGTGGGCTGAGTGTGT
The DNA here is from genome assembly GCA_025642075.2 of Ridgeia piscesae. Classification (NCBI taxonomy): domain Eukaryota; kingdom Metazoa; phylum Annelida; class Polychaeta; order Sabellida; family Siboglinidae; genus Ridgeia; species Ridgeia piscesae. Next base: position 1,473,541 of record JAODUO010000010.1, on the reverse strand, counting down.
GTTACTGTTACAACACAGACTGAGTGTGTGTTATTGTTACAACACAGACTGAGTGTGTGTTACTGTTACAACACAGACTGAGTGTATTACTGTTACAACACAGACTGAGTGTGTGTTATTGTTACAACACACACTGAGTGTGTGTTACTGTTACAACACATACTGAGTGTGGTACTGTTACAACACAGACTGAGTCTGTTACTGTTACAGCTGTGGACTGAGTGTGTGTTACTGTTACAACACAGACTGAGTGTGTGTTATTGTTACAACACAGACTGAGTGTGTGTTACTGTTACAACACAGACTGAGTGTATTACTGTTACAACACAGACTGAGGTGTGTTACTGTTACAACACATACTGAGTGTGGTACTGTTACAACACAGACTGAGTCTGTTACTGTTACAGCTGTGGACTGAGTGTGTGTTACTGTTACAACACAGACTGTGTGTGTTACTGTTACAGCTGTGGACTGAGTGTGTGTTACTGTTACAACACAGACTGAGTGTGTGTTATTGTTACAACACAGACTGAGTGTGTTACTGTTACAACACAGACTGAGTGTATTACTGTTACAACACAGACTGAGGTGTGTTACTGTTACAACACAGACTGAGTGTGTATTACTGTTACAACACAGACTGAGGTGTGTTACTGTTACAACACAGACTGAGTGTATTACTGTTACAACACAGACTGAGGTGTGTTACTGTTACAACACAGACTGAGTGTATTACTGTTACAACACAGACTGAGGTGTGTTACTGTTACAACACAGACTGAGTGTGTATTACTGTTACAGCTGTCGCCTGAGTTGTTGAAGCAGCACGGACTGAGCGTGTGTAGATGTGTACAGAAGCAGGGTCAGTATGCGGTCATCTTTCCCGGAGCGTTCACGGCCTGGGTCAGCTCTGGCTACAACATCTCTGAGTCCCTGCGCTTCGCAACTCCTTCCTGGATCCCACTTGGGCAGAAGGCAGCTAAGGTTTGTCACAGGTGGAATGAAATGAGATGTGTTATGTGTAGGAAGACATAGAACAGTAGAACATGGCAATGTGTAATTGTCACGTTACTTAGCAACAAAGATAAAATGCCTTCCCTAAAGTATAATAAACATGGTGTGATAACGAAAATAATATATATTGTTTTTAAAACAATATTTTCAAACAAAATCTGTTAGATATTTTGTAATTGGTTTGTTATTGGTAAAATTGTAATCTACATTTTGATAGAAAGTTATTTAGCAGTCTCTGTTTGAACACAGTAACCAGCCATATATCGTGTACGTCAGTCCTAAAAAGCATGCTTACAGATATGTATAACCTGAAATAGTAACAGCACAATATAATAATGTGCAATTTTAAACATTGGCCGTGAATGTGATGGAGTGTAATTAGTCACATAAGTATGTCAGTGTTTGCACATCAACTGTCTTCTTGGAAGTGTCCGTAGGAGATCACTGAGCCATGGAGACATTTCTGCTATTTTCAATTTTATAACTTCACTTGTTGAGCAGCTACACTTAACCGTATGGAACAAACTGCCACTGGCGCTACGCGATGCTCCGTCTCTATTACTGTTTTAAAGACATTTTTATTTAAAAGAATATAATTTTATGGTGGCAATTAGCCATATATACACATGACATTTTAGTGATATTTAGATTTTGTTTTATTTACATCAATTAATTTATTAATCTTTTTATGTCAAATACATATTTTGTTGTTTCCTTTTATACTTAAATTGTGAGCGCATTGATTCATGTTTAATTGGAGATGGTGTGATAAAAGCCTGTATCATAATGAGGAGGACTAATGTAGCGTGTTTTGTAGATGCTCATGGACAGCTGTGAGCCAGACCTCTTTTCTCTTGATCGTCTTCTCCTCACACTCGCCAGAATCCACAAAATGCCAACCGACCTGCTCAAACAGACACTGCCACACCTGCGAGAAACTATGTAAGCGGTTCTCACATCACTTTTTACCGTGTTCGGACCCGTCATGAGACTGAGCAAATGGCTTGTGTATCTGCAGATGCAACAGTACAAATGTGTGTAGAGTGATTCTGTTGACGATTGATGTCACAATGAGCTTTAAAATTACTGTTATTCTGTGCATGTGACATTGGTGCACAGAATCATAAAGAAAATACGTAAAGTATTTGTTTATGTCGCAAATGTATTCTACAGATCTACAAATAATATGAACAAATGCGTGCCCACTCGATAAAATCATAAAACATGATAAAACCTGTATAAAATGTGCTATGTGTAAATTATAGTAAGTATATATTTACAGATTAAAGAGTATACTACCTGCAAATGGTGAATTAATACATGTTAAATAAAACATTCTCGTTGATGTTGTTCTCTGGAAAGATTTACTTGGAAAAAGATGGGTAATAAAGGACAAGATTTAATTATTTAACAAGATTTAACACATTTTTTTAAATAATTGTTGGTGGTTAGCTATATGATAACATACTATGCAAAGATCTTTCAGGTATCTATATTTCTTTCTATCTGACATATATAAAATTGATAATATATTATCTTACATAGTATTTTGAAAATATGCACATATCTGTGTGGCAGAAAGAACATTATCATTCAGATTATTCGAATTGCTCTTCATATTTTCCTTGTTCTTATCACCGTAAAACACACCTTGAATGTTATCAATATTAATGAGCCGTATCTTCTCCACAGAAATAATGAGGTCTCCCTACGGAAGCAGCTGGCCAGTGCGGGACTGAAGACAACAGAGCGACTGCCGGACGACTTCTCTCTGACCTCTGGTCGACAACGACGCAGCTTTGAGCTGACAGATGTGGACGAGAACCGATGTGAAGTCTGCAAGCGAACTTGTTACCTGTCCATGGTATGGGGCCACTGAGATATGTTATCGTAGAAACTTGTTTCTGTAGCCACAGCATGTAATGTTTTAGACATTGACTTCTGTAGTTTGTAGCCAAAGTATATATTTTTATCTATGAAACTTGCTTCTGAGGTCTGGGGAACATACTACAATCACGCCTCGGTATAATGCGGTAGTCGGGATACACAACATGGAACCGCATTATAAATGAGGCACGTTATACATTACATTCTGCCAGGGGCGCCACCACCCCCCAAAACGCCACAACAGCAACTGAAGCCAATGTGCTGGTTGCGCGGTCTATGCATGATTTATAAAACTAATTGACAACCAACCTAAATGTGTATTACATTAAAATATTATACATTGTCAAATGTTGAACTGAGTGCAACTTGCGAATGGTGAACAGTTTTGAAATAAATTCAGAACCAATGTACCTCATCTGGCTATGTGAACTGAGCAATAATAAGTACTGCTGTCGCGGTCTAAAATAACCTTGAACTCAGCAGCAGAAACATACAAATGAATTGACATGTTGGCGAAGTCGGTCAAATATCAATGCCTATACTAGTTACGCTCACAATTGCCTTGATTTCTTCTTTCAATCAATCCCAAAATATAAATTTAGATCGCACATTTACTATGCTGATTTATAATGCAATTCATTGTGGTTCAAGGCTACTGCCTATTAATATATATATATATATATATATATCCAATTCGCGTTATAACGAGGCACGACTGTATGTAGCAATTGTTTCTGTAGCATTGTGTGCCACTTATTTGTCTCTCATACTGTCTGTTTGAAGCGATATCAGTTTTTGGCAGGTGGCACAAACTACAAATTATATGACGTGAATGTGACGATGATATGGTGATTAGAATATCAATCTTGTTGTGGTGACATGTGCGATGTAGACGTTGCACATATCGCTACAAGTAAGCAAGACAAAATGTTCACACTAAATAGGTAACATTAAACCTGCCATACATTAAAATACATTTATTAGAATGCTAGAATATATCATTTTTGGCATGACATGTTTTTACTCTAAAGTAATAAAGTCGAGTGTCGCTGGTGATTAGTTTGTTTGTTCCTGGGCAGGTGATGAATGAGACAGAGGACACGATCTACTGTCTGCTGCATGCTCTCACACACATAGAGAAGAAACGTAACCTGAGAGTCTGCAGATTACTCTACCGATTCACTGAGGTCAGTCAGTACATTGTTTGCTGGTGGGGAAATCTCTCAGTCAAAAACAGAGAAAAACTAAACAGAATATACACCATTTCTTGCAAAATTGCTACGTGCTGTACACCTGGAGCAATTGTACAAGTCAAGAACACTGCAAATGGCAATCAAAATCTTATCTGACCCCACCCACTTCTTACACAACCATTACAACCTTCTCCACTATGGAAGGAGGTACAGAATGCCAACAATAAAAACCCAGCGAGCCCTTAAATCCTTCATTCCATCCTCCATCAAGTATCTGAATCAGCCACACAAAATGTATCATTGACCTATCACAGTCTCTACCGCTGCCAATGCAATGTTGTTTTATCATCTTTATTAATTCATTAATTTATCTTATTGTAATATTGTTTTAGCCTATTTATTTATTCCAATATATATTATATATATATATATATATTTTAGCTACCGTTTACATATTTACATGCTTGATTGTTCTGTATACATGCACTAATATGTGATTTAAATATTATGTTTTTATGAAGCCTTCAAAGTGCAAAATGTATTTCCACTTTGTGATTGGACAATAAAAAAAATTATTATTATTCACTTTGTCTGACCGGTCAATATTTTTCAACAGAAAGATCCCACGATCAACAAAGCAGTGTTGAATATTAAGCTGAAGTGATTATTAGAAATGCTGTGGTAGTTAGTCTGTAAAAATGCGTAAAGTTTGAAATAGAAAAATTCAAAGTACACAATATGTCTGCTTAGGAAGAAAATATTTGCGATAGAGAAATTATTTGGAACACCACAACTGCATTTGTTAGTTCATTTGACTCTATGGTGTTTTAATGAAATTAGCTGTGAGTCCCCTGTGTGCTTATGCCAATGCAGCAAGATGTGTTTTCAAAGAACTGCTACTTTATTTTTGCCCCAAAACCATGAGGGTGTTAGGGCACCATTGATGACTCGGGCAGCTCTAGCGTAAAACTACCAATATAATGCCATAAAACAAACGATCATAGAAAATATAACAAACCACTAGATAACATCACAAATGTGAGTCCTTGCCGTTTGTCTTATTCCGTGGGCAATCAGGGCAGATTGGAATCGTGACAGATCAGCCACTTGGGGTGTAGAGGGTTAAAGTGTCTATCCTGGACTATACGTGGCCTGTGTGTTTGCAGGAGGATCTGTCTGGGATCATTGAACAAGCCCGACACAGACTTGTAGTCGGATCTTCTCCCACAAAGAACAGATCTCCCAAGATGAAGACGTGATCCCACATCTCTCCCCCCAGCATCCATACACAAGTGCTACGAGTGTCAACATTTCACCTACCTTTGTCAGTCATCATTGGGATACTGCTGGCGGGAAACTTCAGCTTCACAAGTTCATTGTCTGGTGGATTCACCCTTCTACCTGTGGAGATCAGTCAAACATTGTCTGGTGGATTCACCCTTCTACCTGTGGAGATCAGTCAAACATTGTCTGGTGGATTCACCCTTCTACCTGTGGAGATCAGTCAAACATTGTCTGGTGGATTCACCCTTCTACCTGTGGAGATCAGTCAAACATTGTCTGGTGGATTCACCCTTCTACCTGTGGAGATCAGTCAAACATTGTCTGGTGGATTCACCCTTCTACCTGTGGAGATCAGTCAAACATTGTCTGGTGGATTCACCCTTCTACCTGTGGAGATCAGTCAAACATTGTCTGGTGGATTCACCCTTCTACCTGTGGAGATCAGTCAAACATTGTCTGGTGGATTCACCCTTCTACCTGTGGAGATCAGTCAAACATTGTCTGGTGGATTCACCTTCTACCGTGGAGATCAGTCAAACATTGTCTGGTGGATTCACCCTTCTACCTGTGGAGATCAGTCAAACATTGTCTGGTGGATTCACCCTTCTACCTGTGGAGATCAGTCAAACATTGTCTGGTGGATTCACCCGTTCTACCGTGGAGATCAGTCAAACATTGTCTGGTGGATTCACCCTTCTACCTGTGGAGATCAGTCAAACATTGTCTGGTGGATTCACCCTTCTACCTGTGGAGATCAGTCAAACATTGTCTGGTGGATTCACCTGTTTACCGTGGAGATCAGTCAAACATTGTCTGGTGGATTCACCCTTCTACCTGTGGAGATCAGTCAAACATTGTCTGGTGGATTCACCCTTCTACCTGTGGAGATCAGTCAAACATTGTCTGGTGGATTCACCCTTCTACCTGTGAGATCACTCATACATTTTCGGATGAGTTATTGCGGTACTTCTACTGGTAGTTCTACTTGGTAATGTGTTATTTTAGTATTTCCATGAATACCTTGTCACAGTCTCGATAGATCTCTGGTTTGTTTGTGACATGAAACAAACAGATATTGATGTTATGATCTCTGCGGATCATTGCATATAAAGTAGTATGATGGAATCTCTAACAGACCTCCTCCGTAGAGTTCGTAAGTTGGGAGTTAATCTCTGTGCAGGCTGTTGTAGTTTGGGAGATCGTTATAGTCTACCCAACTTGTATTACATAATGAGTAATTATTAATTGTAGCTGTCATTTTGACATCAAAGTCTGTCCTCTACTTGTTTGTTGTACAGCTACACCAGCAGTGGTGTCACATGCCAGTAGATCCACATTGCAGATTCACCTGTGTCAACACAGTTGATAGGCATTAGTGCTACCTTTAGCAGTTAATCCAGCCCATGTAGTCTGTGTTCATAAAATGTTCATGAATCTCCGAGTGTAGTGACAGAAATGGTTCTATTATGTTGCATGCCGGCGGTGCCTACCATTTCTGTCCTGGCCAGTATTATGAGATTGTTAATGAACATTGTAGTTATACCTCACATGTGAAGTGCTTTTAACTGATTGACATTATGTAATGTGTCCAAATTAACCATGTCTTTTTAATAAATATTTTTACTATGTATGATAATGGTTAGCGTTTGCCCTTCAGAACTTACATTAAACTTGATGTTAATGAAAATATGTTATGACAGATTTATGTGACAACTGTCAAGATCAGGTCAAGTTGATTACAACTGTTGTTTAAGTCGATGCATGGTGTGAACAAATGCAAAATTCGTGTTACATTGACGCATTATGTTGTAATGGTTTCACAGATTGTTAATATATCAAATTGGGCCAGTTTAGTCAATGCTTCATAATTTACGTACATTTAAAAATTAAAAACATGTTTCCCTGTTGCATCAGTGTGGTGCACAGGAAGTTTGCTTTCCTGTTGTGACGACAATTATTTCAGTGTTATTAGATAAATGTTTAATTTTCTAATTTGTTTTCTTAATAATTATTACACATTGCAATTAATGGAGAAATGTCACTTAGGCATGTCACTATTACTGTTGGCATGTGTTCTACTCACTAGTGTTATGTTGATATGGCCAACCATTTGTTATTTGCGAAATTGTGGGGCCACTGCAAAACCTTAGTTATTTAATGAGATGCTGTTCCACCTTTCCCCAAGCATTACCTTCGTGATAATACACAATAATGTTTCTGTAATTTATTTTTTTCAGTTGGTATGCCACTTTCTAGGGATTTTGCCGCCATTGTTTGTTTAGATTTTTTGTAAGGTAATTGTACACTTCCGATTTCACGAACAAGAAATGTAATTTTTATATGTTCTTTCATGTTTACTACACAAACCATCATTTTTACTATACAAACCTTGTATTTTAACACTAAATTGTTATTTAATTGAAACCATAGCTGATAGTTTCAGCAGTATGTTGAATATAACTAGTGTCCAACGACAACAAATGTGCTATTCTTTTAATGAACACGTGTTATGATAGAACAAATATGAAGTTATGTATAACAGATCAATTGTATCTGTTTCAGTTCTGACAGGTTCAGTGAGCCACTAATCGCCATTCACAGGACTACCAAATGAATCGGTTTAAGAAAAAGCATAATATGAAACTTTATAGTTTTCATGTACTTGTGGTTTGGTGTAAAGATGTGTAGATTGTAAGTCATTTATGTTGTTTATTTTTTCATAAGTATTGAATGTTTGCAGGATGCAAAATCTGTTTTCATGAGTCAGTATTAAGCGATTCTGCCAAATGTAATTTTGTTTCCTACTGCCACAAAACCATGAGTTGGTTGTTCATTTAATGTAGATTTGCGTTTATAGATATTTTTATATATCAGTGATGTTTAGTTTGTTGGTTTTTGACCTACTTAAAAGCTTCCACTGCCAGTTATGTGGGGATAATAGGGACGTATGAGTTTGAGCAGTTGTTTTTACACATAAGTTAAAATGTAGTTGATGTTGATCTCATATGTTCGCAATATGCATAGACTAGAAATGTATATCAATGCCTTTAAATTGTACACGTTGCCTTTCTAATCCAATAGTCTTGTTTCAGCTATGCTATGCTATGATTATGAATAAATATTTTTGTACTATTGTGGAGATATTTTGTTGCTAACAGAATGTAAGTGTCACCGAAATAATATCCAACATAAAGAAAAGGAATAAACATTTGCATATGATACCTTTATTAACAACATGATAGGTAATGATTGAACAAAAAGATAAAGGTAAGTTCTTATATAGCGCAGTATCCATTCCACAGGACTGCTCAAAGCACTTTTACACTTCCCTGGCAGACCTTGTTCACTCAAATACTGTCTCAACAACTCTTGGAAGCATCCAGCCACATGCTACAACTAATGTGCGAAGACTGCTCATATATATATCCACCACTGTCTATAGTCAGGTACTCATTTATACAGCTGAGTGAACTAGAGCAATGTAGAGTGATAAAACATGCCCAAGGTTTTAACACCGTAGCACAGGATTTGAACCCGGGTTCTCTTAGTCGAGAGTCTGATACTCTACCCCTGAGCCATTGCACTCTACAATTGACTATCATACATTATTGCTTCCATAAATTACTGTAGATTACTAGATTTTAGAAATCAGCCAGAGAAGCATCACATAAGCTAACTTTTTAATAAGTTTTTATGATGAAAATTCTGGCCATAAATGTTAAATAGAAAGTTAGGCAGTTTTACAGAATGCTGCTCTTTTTAATAAGTTTTTATGATGAAAATTCTGGCCATAAATGTTAAATAGAAAATTAGGCAGTTTTACAGAATGCTGGTTTACATCTTTAGTTGGTTGAAGATTGGGATGATAAGGCAGTAGAAAATAGAGAAAATTAAATAATGTGGAAGGGAGTGAAGATGTTCCTAAAGAAAAATTCAGAAGTGGCACTGGAACTAAGACTCAAAAAAATAAAAGTTTGGCTGATTGCTGATGCCGCTTCTCAGGGCAGGCTTTTGCACTCAGCTTTTGTGCATGGGGAAAATAATTACATATTCCCGGATTGCGTGCAGTTGTAAAGAAGGCCGTACATACATGATGTCCCCGTCCTCTTGGTATGAGAAACGTTTGCACTGAACTAAGTGGTGCGGGTCGGCTAATGATGACTTGGGCTTATATTAGGTACGCTATGGTATCGTCAGCGGACGTTGTTAGCCTGCGAGGGTCGCCGGTAAAATGAGTGCGTTGACGTGTAGCGGTGGATGGAGGTCGTTATTCTATGTATTAGATGTGCACGTTTGTCGAGCACACCGTAGGTATATCGGTGCTCGAGCTGGCGTTGCGAGAAGTCACCAGGACCAGTGTATCGACATCGTTAGGTGAGCAGACGACAGGGGGCTGGGCGATAATATGGGATAGTGCCGGCGACCACTGGTCGAACTAGACTCGCTTAACCGTCTGTCGCCGGTCGGCTGCGTAACTACGCCGAGAAGACAGTCTGACGATTTATCTGGGTTTTGAATGTTATCCGTTAATTATTTCTAAGTAATTAACCGTGTCAATTATAACCAACATTTAAACTAAAAGTACACTCGAAAACAGTATCGCTTCTACACAATAATTATTCGTATTTATTCTTTTTGTTTTTATGTTCGCGTGACAGCCAATTGTCATGTCTAATTCCTACTTCATATTTGACATAAACAATTGCAAATATGTATTTCTGTTTATTTTTATCTTGTAAAAGTATTTCATAGAGACATAGGTGGCCTGGGAGACAATCAGCGTCTGTACCCTAATCTGGGGTAAGGCCGCCCTGTCAGTTACATCGGCGGCCCATTAATTTCTCAGGCAGAGTTAAGGGACTGAAAAGTGCTGCCACCTCATGGAGTCTGGCTAATCGAGGCTATGATCGAACTAGTACTTAAATACAGCCAAGGATTTGGGTCCATGGTGAATTCGGCCCACTTTAAAATATTATATTTTGTAGATTTTACTTTGTCCCATTTCTAGGTGAATTTTGCCAGATTTTTTAATTTCACATAAAACAATTCTGCTTCATCTTTCATATCAGATAGTCATGATATGATTAGCAGCTGAGCTAGGGCTAGGCCCCTGCATTAATTTTATTTTATTGTATATTGTACACTATAATCAGAAAATAATCTATATTATGTGTTCTAAATTTAGCATAATTTATAAATAAATAGATAGTAAGTCACAAAAGTGACCAAAGACTGACAGAATCCACCAGTGCATAAGAACTAACTTGATAAAAATGCTTTGATACAAAAATTTTCCTCCCATTGTTTATTTAGATATGTACTAAATAACTAATAAATAATAATAAAAAGCAGAGCATCGTTGATCCATGGTAGTTTATTAAAATTTAGCAGAATCAAAAGAAAAAGTCAAAACATAAACTTAAAGATCCTGACTTCAACATTAATGTTGATCAATGAGTTATTACATCAGCAGAACACCAGTGGTCCACGGTTTCTCTACTCTCTAAGATGTACACGATGCTATGGTGACTAGTTTTCTTGGCCTGTTGTGATGATACGTTACTGCATTATGGCACACCCTTTCAGGAAGTATGATTACGAGAACTTCTTGGCCACGCTGTTGCTGCCAAAGACGGCAAGACGGGCAGCGTTTGCTGTGCGGGCATTCAATGTTGAGATAGCCCAGGTGTGTAACTTCTGTGGCTTGATCTAATAGCAGATTCCAACTCCATTATTTTATTTCCAAGTGTTAAAGAAGAGATGTTTATGTATTTACAGAATGGCACTTTGTCCGGGAGATGTTGATGTCTACATTCTAGAACTTTGTTATTTGTGACATTTATTCAAGAGTGAGATGTTAACAGTTGTCTATCATACAATACTGTGCATAATATGTACTTGTAAAACTGTTACTTTTGTTGTTTGTTCTGAATCTTTTTAATTAAATATTCTTGCAGAATTGTTGCGAAAAAAGATTAAAACGGATTATCTTGTTAGCATTAACTACTGTTGTCTCACATCAGGTGACATGTATAATAATTATATTAAGGTTTAGCAAGATAGAAATCAATCATGGCAAACATATTTAAATGTTGTTGAAACATAGACAGGTTTTTCTGCACTTACAAATGAAACTTTCCTGTCATCTTTGTCACGTCTCCCATACAAACACTCTTGCCTCACTCTGTTGTCATACCCTTAGATACGAGACTTGGTGTCAGAACGCAATATAGCTCTAATGCGGATACATTTCTGGAAGGATACACTCGAGAGGATATATAAGGTAAGTGGTGCACGTCCAGCTGTCATATGGTATTAATTACATATTTATTTATTTTTTATTTTTATACAAGTTATAAAAAGAAATTATATATATATATATGTGTGTGTGTATTTTTGATGTTGTTCTTCTAATGTTTGCAATACTATATTGGGAAATAATAACAGGTAATAACATGTATGTATTAGTCTGGTTTCTTAAGGACATTATCGTTACTTCCCGGATAAAAGCATGAAAATGTCATCACTTATGTACAACCAGACTATATTTTTTTGGGTCAACCTTGAATTTCAAGGTCAATTGTTACTGAACGTGAAAAATAGGTAATTAAATTGGTTTAATAAAACAGACTATTTATCCTCATTACCTCATACTAGTTCACGCATATATACATATTACATACACAGTGTCACATTCAGATTCACACTCAGGGGTTAAACACACAGTGTCACACACACACACACGCACGCACGCACCACACACACACACACACACACACACACACACACACACACACTCACACACATTGAACATGTTTGTTCCAGGGTCAGCCACCTGAGACACCAATTGCCCTTGAACTTGCAAAGGTGAGTCATATTATTATATATTTTAAAAAGTTTTTTATAGTATAAATCAATATTGATTTATAAGCATAATGGGTTTCCAATGCAAACAGTTAAACTACAGATATTTTTTCAGAATGTTTGCCGTATGCTGTTAAATCAGTTAACAAGGTCATACATATATATATATATATATATATATATATATGATAAATGTTCATAGTTGATAAATCAAGTGTATGCAAACCTGTCGGCGTTGTCATACTAGCAGCAACATTTTGACTATGAGACCTAAACTGATTGTTTATCTTGCAATGTATGCACACATGTTAAAAGTGTTTAAGCTGTTCTGTGTTTCTGTGTTTTTGTATTTCTAGGCAGTGAAGCAGCACAAACTGTCAAAACAGTGGTTTGCCAGAGTTATTGAAGCCAGGGTAAGTTTTTTAAGCCAAGGGATTGTTTACATCCTGTAGTTTGTGTCAGGTGAATTTTGAATAACCTTTTATGTTGAATTTGGATCACTGTATATACGTATTAATCATGCAGATTAAATTTGCAGTATGTTTGCACCGTACTTCTGTATTGATGATTTTTTGTGAACATGCCATTTGGAGAGAATACGGCAATGTTTTACATTTTACATATTGATCTGTAAATGTTCTCCTATCCTGGGTACTGAGATTCTTAGTGTATTTATGTGAACATGTACGTGGGTCTGTTTAAACATGTGCACCTAAATCCTTGGAAACCAAGCTCAGAGGCATCTTTCATTATCCATGTGTATGTGCTTGTGTGTGTGCGTGCGTATGCGTGCATCCATAGGTGTGTCTGTTCCTGCTCTGGTTTGTTTCAGCATTTTCTCATAAAATAATGAAAACATTTTTTCAGGAAGACAATTTGTATGACCAGCACTACCACAACTTGAAAGAAGTGGAGAACTACGGGGAGAAAACAGTGTCATCAATAAACTATCTCATTCTGGAGAGTCTTGGTAAGTCTGATTTTATACGGACTGTCAGACAACAATGTACACAGGGCAACTTGAGGCCCTACAAGGACCATCTAAACCAACAAATACTGTTTTACTACCATTTGTTTTCTGGCAATACCACAATCTGTGACATAACTATTTATATGGCCACATTGCCCAGATCTCAAACTGTAGGTGTTATATTGGTGACATTAACCATCACAGACATGTTTAACAATAATAATGTCTTCTTATGTGCCAGTATCCCCAATCAGTGGTTCTATATAACTAAAGGCTTAAGCAATCTCATAACTGTATACAATATGTGTGTGTCGTCAACACATGAATGAAAGTGCAAGGAAGCGAAGGAGAACAGGCAGTATTAAACATAGACAGCAGCAGCCGACGTACATGTAATGTGCCCAGGAACTGTTTTGTTTCATTTCTGCATTTTATGTTGTTTCTGCAGATGTGCAGCCAGGAACTGTTTTGTGTTGTTTCTGCAGTTGTGTAGCCAGGAACTGTTTTGTGTTGTTTCTGCAGATGTGTAGCCAGGAACTGTTTTGTGTCGTTTCTGCAGATGTGTAGCCAGGAACTGTTTTGTTTAATTTCTGCAGATGTGTAGCCAGGGACTGTTTTGTGTCTTTCTGTAGATGTACATCCAGGAACTGTTTTGTGTCTTTCTGTAGATGTACATCCAGGAACTGTTTTTGTCTTTCTGCAGATGTGCGGAACATCCATGCTGATCACGCTGCTAGCCACCTGGGAAAGGCAGTCGGCATCATTACACTCATCAGAGCGGTGCCGTTCCATGCGAATCGGGGCAACGTCTACCTTCCTATCGATCTCATGATGCAGGTAGTGTACAGACACCTTTCATCTCTGGCCAATTCTCACCTGACTTCAAAATGCAACGGGACATCAAACTGAATTGGGACTTTACTGTTTAAGTTAACTTTTTTACTTTAATATATATTTCTTTACCAGAAATAATTTTGGACTCTTCTATTTTGTCTCATATAATTGGATTACTTTTATGAAGCTTAATTTTGTGTTTTTGCAGCTGTGCTGACTTTCACATGTTAATGCCAGACCTAACTTATACAAACAATCAAGTTGTGTTGTCTGTTTTGTTATTAAAGAAAGTAATGTATATTTTCTTATTACACTGCACTTTGTTTAAAGATAATTAATTAATGCTACTTTTGCTTACAATATCTTGCAGCATGTGGTTTGTCTTCCATTACATGCAAGTTGGGAAATGTCTAATTTTGTTAAAGTAATAATTTGTTTCTCCACACGTGCGAAGTACTTGTGTTGTATGCCTTGGTCTGCATTTAAGAAGGAATTCAAAACACACCTATTATTGATTGAACATTACCAATATTTATATATTGTAAAGTATTTTATGCTATATCTTTATATCTCGTTTCTATTATCTATATTTTCACTCTTCCTTTGGATTCTACCATCAATACCAACCAACGGCAATGATGTCATCCACATCCAAACACCATGCAATGTGAATTCACTTACTCATCTCACCTCACACTATGATTGTACACCCCTGGAGCATACTAAAACACAACAATCCAGTTGTTCAGTTATGATGGGTACTGTTACATCTAAAGGTGTTGTATGACATGCTATAGTTTCTTTCCTTTCAACAGAAACTAAACTAAAATATCACAATGGTGGCTCATATTAGTTAGTACGACTTTAAACAAGTCTCAATAGGAGTCTCCATGATCCTCTCTGTATACCGCAACTAGTTTATATTGTATACTATTATTGAATCTTTGTACAGTTGGAATAATTAAATGCACTCATGCCCTGCCCTGCCCTGCCCTGCCCTGCCCTGCCCTGTTCATATGTGAGACATGTTGTTGTCGACATGTGACATGTTGTTGCCTAGTGCATTGTTGTCCCTTTTTTCACAGTATATGTGAGACATGTTGTTGTCGACAGTATATGTGAGACATGTTGTTGTCGACAGTATATGTGAGACATGTTGTTGTCGACAGTATATGTGAGACATGTTGTTGTCGACAGTATATGTGAGACATGTTGTTGTCGACAGTATATGTGAGACATGTTGTTGTCGACAGTATATGTGAGACATGTTGTTGTCGACAGTATATGTGAGACATGTTGTTGTCGACAGTATATGTGAGACATGTTGTTGTCGACAGTATATGTGAGACATGTTGTTGTCGACAGTATATGTGAGACATGTTGTTGTCGACAGTATATGTGAGACATGTTGTTGTCGACAGTATATGTGAGACATGTTGTTGTCGACAGTATATGTGAGACATGTTGTTGTCGACAGTTTGGCGTCTCCCAGGAGGAAGTTCAGCGGGGATGTCGGGAGGCGAAGATGAAGGACTTAATCTACAACATCGCCAGCCAGGCTCACCTACAACTTGAGGCAGTAAGTGCAAGGTCACGGTCACTCAAGGTTACTATCACTCAAGGACAAGGTCATATTCAGTTGTGATCATGTTGAGTGTGGCAGAGCACTATAGTCTATAGTAACCATCAGATTAGTCAGACTGTCAGTTCATGACCTATGTAATTGTAAAACATATCTTGTGTGGTACAACTTCAGGGCTTTCTAGTAGTTTTTGATACAGCTTTGTCCTCAGTAAATTCTGACTGAGTTTCTGTGAGCTTTTCAATTTAAAAAACAAATATTTCCAAAAATAAAAATTCATTCAATGGAACAATACAGTTGAGACCAGTGACATACACATGCAATGATGTAATGTGTCAATGTAATCTGCAACAAGTAATGTAGAGTCATACGTCAACTGACAGCAGAGTGCTGTTATAATTTCTCACTATGTAAGGCCATGTTTGATTGTTACAGGCAAAGTCTCTGAAGAAGGACGTACCAAAGACAGCATTTCCTGCTTTCTTAACCACAGTAAGTCATTTACAAAATTGATTATGCATCATTTGAACAAGACAGGTGATAAACAATGGGATAGTGTTATAACATTTGCAATGGTGTAGGGTAGTCCTACAGAATTCATCCATTATGCCTGAGGCATGCTGTTGTTTTCTCCTGCTTGTTTTGTCGGTGCACTGTAAGGGTGGCACAGCTTGTGTTGATGCACTGTAAGGGTGGCACAGCTCGTGTCTATGCACTGTAAGGATGGCACAGCTTGTGTCGATGCACTGTAAGGATGGCACAGCTTGTGTCGATGCACTGTAAGGGTGGCACAGCTCGTGTCTATGCACTGTAAGGATGGCACAGCTTGTGTCGATGCACTGTAAGGGTGGCACAGCTTGTGTCGATGCACTGTAAGGGTGGCACAGCTCGTGTCTATGCACTGTAAGGATGGCACAGCTTGTGTCGATGCACTGTAAGGATGGCACAGCTTGTGTCGATGCACTGTAAGGGTGGCACAGCTCGTGTCTATGCACTGTAAGGATGGCACAGCTTGTGTCGATGCACTGTAAGGATGGCACAGCTTGTGTCGATGCACTGTAAGGATGGCACAGCTTGTGCCGATGCACTGTAAGGGTGGCACAGCTTGTGTCGATGCACTGTAAGGGTGGCACAGCTTGTGTCGATTCACTCTAAGGATGGCACAGCTTGTGTCGATTCACTGTAAGGGTGGCACAGCTTGTGTCGATTCACTGTAAGGATGGCACAGCTTGTCCACTGGACATCATTGCTACCAATCGCTCAATGGCAGAATTGGTGAGCAAAAGTGTTAATTTGTTGTTAGTTTCATTTTAACTTTCAGTGGTATTAGAAGCCACGCATCTAACTGCCAGACTCACAATGCCATGTTCCTTATTCCCCACTGTGCTACATCGAGTGCAGCTCCTCTCAGATTCCACAGGTTCACATGTATTGCCAACTGGTCTAATGTGAAGCGAACCAGCGTTACCTCTGCATTATGACATGCCACCATGCTGTTTTTCTAAGCCACATCGCCCAAAAGATGCCGAATTTGCCACCTCAGCTATTTCACGTGTCCCTGCTGACTACTTACAAGTCATAATAACAATGTCTTCTAAAGCGCTGTGTTCAGTCCTTTGTTCTATTCAAAGTGCTGAACAAAAAAGTTCTGTAACAAGATGGCAAGTAATGCTACAAACATGTTACATTGTAATTTCTTTCCTCACTATATTCTAGGGAATACCTGGTAGGTTAAAACACTTCATCATGCACCATTTTCAAGCTGGTTTTTAAAATAGTTACTGTGGAATGCCCCCGACCTCCAGGCCGTCACATTGTGTTAAACATTGTTTCATCTGCCACCTTGTCACTGTATCTGGGAGTCAATCTGATGTGTTTATGTGACAAGTTGTGCAGCTGTATCTGAGGAGAGTTGATCTGATGTGTTTGTGTGACGGGTTGTGCAGCTGTATCTGAGGAGAGTTGAATCTGATGTGTTTGTGTGACGGGTTGTGCAGCTGTATCTGAGGAGAGTTGAGTCTGATGTGTTTGTGTGACGGGTTGTGCAGCTGTATCTGAGGAGAGTTGAGTGTGATGTGTTTGTGTGACGGGTTGTGCAGCTGTATCTGAGGAGAGTTGAGTGTGATGTGTTTGTGTGACGGGTTGTGCAGCTGTATCTGAGGAGAGTTGAGTGTGATGTGTTTGTGTGACGGTTGTGCAGCTGTATCTGAGGAGAGTTGAATTGATGTGTTTGTGTGAGGGTTGTGCAGCTGTATCTGAGGAGAGTTGAGTGTGATGTGTTTGTGTGACGGTTGTGCAGCTGTATCTGAGGAGAGTTGAGTGTGATGTGTTTGTGTGACGGTTGTGCAGCTGTATCTGAGGAGAGTTGAGTCTGATGTGTTTGTGTGACGGGTTGTGCAGCTGTATCTGAGGAGAGTTGAGTGTGATGTGTTTGTGTGACGGTTGTGCAGCTGTATCTGAGGAGAGTTGAGTGTGATGTGTTTGTGTGACGGGTTGTGCAGCTGTATCTGAGGAGAGTTGAGTGTGATGTGTTTGTGTGACGGGTTGTGCAGCTGTATCTGAGGAGAGTTGAGTTGATGTGTTTGTGTGACGGGTTGTGCAGCTGTATCTGAGGAGAGTTGAGTTGTTGTGTTTGTGTGACGGTTGTGCAGCTGTATCTGAGGAGAGTTGAGTGTGATGTGTTTGTGTGACGGGTTGTGCAGCTGTATCTGAGGAGAGTTGAGTCTGATGTGTTTGTGTGACGGGTTGTGCAGCTGTATCTGAGGAGAGTTGAGTCTGATGTGTTTGTGTGACGGTTGTGCAGCTGTATCTGAGGAGAGTTGAGTGTGATGTGTTTGTGTGACGGGTTGTGCAGCTGTATCTGAGGAGAGTTGAGTCTGATGTGTTTGTGTGACGGGTTGTGCAGCTGTATCTGAGGAGAGTTGAGTGTGATGTGTTTGTGTGACGGGTTGTGCAGCTGTATCTGAGGAGAGTTGAGTCTGATGTGTTTGTGTGACGGGTTGTGCAGCTGTATCTGAGGAGAGTTGAGTGTGATGTGTTTGTGTGACGGGTTGTGCAGCTGTATCTGAGGAGAGTTGAGTGTGATGTGTTTGTGTGACGGGTTGTGCAGCTGTATCTGAGGAGAGTTGAGTGTGATGTGTTTGTGTGACGGGTTGTGCAGCTGTATCTGAGGAGAGTTGAGTGTGATGTGTTTGTGTGACGGGTTGTGCAGCTGTATCTGAGGAGAGTTGAGTGTGATGTGTTTGTGTGACAGGTTGTGCAGCTGTATCTGAGGAGAGTTGAGTGTGATGTGTTTGTGTGACGGGTTGTGCAGCTGTATCTGAGGAGAGTTGAATCTGATGTGTTTGTGTAACGGGTTGTGCAGCTGTATCTGAGGAGAGTTGAGTGTGATGTGTTTATGTGACAAGTTGTGCAGCTGTATCTGAGGAGAGTTGAATCTGATGTGTTTGTGTGACGGGTTGTGCAGCTGTATCTGAGGAGAGTTGAATCTGATGTGTTTGTGTAACGGGTTGTGCAGCTGTATCTGAGGAGAGTTGAGTCTGATGTGTTTGTGTGACGGGTTGTGCAGCTGTATCTGAGGAGAGTTGAGTCTGATGTGTTTGTGTGACAGTTGTGCAGCTGTATCTGAGGAGAGTTGAGTCTGATGTGTTTGTGTGACGGGTTGTGCAGCTGTATCTGAGGAGAGTTGAGTCTGATGTGTTTGTGTGACGGGTTGTGCAGCTGTATCTGAGGAGAGTTGAGTCTGATGTGTTTGTGTGACGGGTTGTGCAGCTGTATCTGAGGAGAGTTGAATCTGATGTGTTTGTGTGACGGGTTGTGCAGCTGTATCTGAGGAGAGTTGAGTGTGATGTGTTTGTGTGACGGGTTGTGCAGCTGTATCTGAGGAGAGTTGAGTCTGATGTGTTTGTGTGACGGGTTGTGCAGCTGTATCTGAGGAGAGTTGAATCTGATGTGTTTGTGTGACAGGTTGTGCAGCTGTATCTGAGGAGAGTTGAATCTGATGTGTTTGTGTGACGGGTTGTGCAGCTGTATCTGAGGAGAGTTGAGTGTGATGTGTTTGTGTGACGGGTTGTGCAGCTGTATCTGAGGAGAGTTGAGTGTGATGTGTTTGTGTGACGGGTTGTGCAGCTGTATCTGAGGAGAGTTGAGTGTGATGTGTTTGTGTGACGGGTTGTGCAGCTGTATCTGAGGAGAGTTGAGTGTGATGTGTTTGTGTGACGGGTTGTGCAGCTGTATCTGAGGAGAGTTGAGTGTGATGTGTTTGTGTGACGGGTTGTGCAGCTGTATCTGAGGAGAGTTGAATCTGATGTGTTTGTGTGACGGGTTGTGCAGCTGTATCTGAGGAGAGTTGAGTGTGATGTGTTTGTGTGACGGTTGTGCAGCTGTATCTGAGGAGAGTTGAGTCTGATGTGTTTGTGTGACGGGTTGTGCAGCTGTATCTGAGGAGAGTTGAATCTGATGTGTTTGTGTGACGGGTTGTGCAGCTGTATCTGAGGAGAGTTGAGTGTGATGTGTTTGTGTGACGGTTGTGCAGCTGTATCTGAGGAGAGTTGAGTGTGATGTGTTTGTGTGACGGGTTGTGCAGCTGTATCTGAGGAGAGTTGAGTGTGATGTGTTTGTGTGACGGGTTGTGCAGCTGTATCTGAGGAGAGTTGAGTGTGATGTGTTTGTGTGACGGGTTGTGCAGCTGTATCTGAGGAGAGTTGAGTGTGATGTGTTTGTGTGACAGGTTGTGCAGCTGTATCTGAGGAGAGTTGAGTGTGATGTGTTTGTGTGACGGGTTGTGCAGCCCGTATCTGAGGAGAGTTGAGTCTGGTGTGTTTCTGTGATGGGTTATGCAGCTGTATCTGAGGAGAGTTGAGTGTGATGTGTTTGTGTGACGGGTTGTGCAAATGTATCTGAGGAGAGTTGAGTCTGATGTGTTTGTGTGACGGGTTGTGCAAATGTATCTGAGGAGAGTTGAGTGTGATGTGTTTGTGTGACAGGTTGTGCAGCTGTATCTGAGGAGAGTTGAGTGTGATGTGTTTGTGTGACAGGTTGTGCAGCTGTATCTGAGGAGAGTTGAGTGTGATGTGTTTGTGTGACAGGATTGTGCAGCTGTATCTGAGGAGAGTTGAGTGTGATGTGTTTGTGTGACAGGTTGTGCAGCTGTATCTGAGGAGAGTTGAGTGTGATGTGTTTGTGTGACAGGTTGTGCAAATGTATCTGTGGTGGTCTTAACGGCTGAAAAATACAACAAGAGCATTACAACTGATAACACAATTCATTAAAGTATATTAGTAAAACTACATATGAAATTATAGCCATGTATAGTTATATGAAATTGTCACTAATTAGAATGTCTGGTAAAATTATAAAACAATAAAATAAAGTAGGATAATAAAACTGTAATTGGCCTATAATCTGAATAGATATAAAATTATGGCAATTAAAGTGTCAGATAACAAATTATAAAACATTTAGCAAAGTAGATCATAAAAAATATAAGTGGAATTATAACTAATTAAAGTATATATATACCACAGGTAGTATAAAGTAGATCAACTGAATAAATAGCTTCATTGCAAGTAATATTTGTATGTGAATAGGACTTGGTTACTGCCACTTATACATCTGATGTGTTTGTGTGACAGGTTGTGATGTTTGTGTGACAGGTTGTGATATGTTTGTGTGACAGGTTGTGATGTGGTTTTGAGACAGGTTGTGATGTGTTTGTATGACAGGTTGTGATGTGTTTGTATGACAGGTTGCCAACGAGTCATATCTGAAGAGCATCCAGCAGGCTGAGTTTGACGTGTTTGACTCAAGGTTACAAGCAAGAAACAGCTGGCTACCAATGACAATTTGGCTACGCAAGTTCAAGAACACATTTTAGGAAACTACTTTATTCTAGATTCATGTCACGGAGCTGGCATAGATTGGGTAGCAGTTAAACGAAAAAGTTTCTTTCCACATGTTGTTTATTCGAAAAAGTAATTTTGTAACATTCTGACCAGTTTTAGATTAAAATCATTCATATGTTTTACACTGATACTGTTCATAAAAATGTCAGCAGTCGCATAATTATCTTGTTGTTTACACGTTATTATCATGTACTTCTCCAGATTAAAAATCATACTATTTATTTACATATGCCCTTAAGGTATGTGACTGGTATCCAAATGAGATGGCTTCAGTTAGCAGTTTATGTGCCAAACCTTGCAACTAATCTTAACGCCATATGGTGGATATATTCAAACAGGGGATTCTCTGTTCATGCAGGCATACACACTTGGTGTGCAAATTATATCAAAATGACTGGTGTTTTCGGTAATATACCTTTGCAAAGGATATCCTTCCTGGAGATCTTTGTTAATCCTGTAATGGCTTTTGTGCTGGAACTTGTGTGTCATGGTAGTAAATTATTGTTTCTAATATTGTGTTGCCTCTGGTTTGTTTATGTTACCCTAACCTACCAGACCGACGTGGTGACTGTACGTGCAGTCACTGGATGGATGCATTGCCTGGAGGTAATGTGTTTCAAACTCATAAATGACTTTGCCGTATCATCCATGAGAACAGCATACCTGTCCGACCCACACTCAAGGCCCAAGACATCCAAGACGGAAGCCTCAAATTCCACGAATCCCACATTCGACCATTCTCACGAGCCGCTGAGTGGTACATCTACCTCCAAATCACCTGAACTAACCGGCAAGAGATATTATTGGCTAAATACCAAACGGTGGATTTTCTAAGTATTTATTTTACATGCATCAGTGTCCAAGTCCTTCAGTCATCAAACTGACAAAAGTATCCTTTATTTAGTTCGCGTTGCGTGTCCCGCCGTCATTGGACTCACGGATGTTGGTCACGTGAACGGTGCAAGTCACCACCTTAGGAGAACACCACGGAACAGCCCCAGAATGGGTCGACAGTTGACATATATGCCCGTCTCCTCACAGGTCGAAGTGCCACCTTGCGGCTAGGTTGCTGTTTAGGTGAGTCGGGGTGAAGGCCCGCAGTTCTTGTGTGCACTGGGTGGCCACTGTCGAGTTGGTTCGGTCGGGCCACGGTGCCGTTTGGGCAGTGCGAGAAACCTCTCTCGCCCCTCGGACAGTGTCGGCGAGTAACTTGCACTGGTAATGGCGTGCGTCCGTGCGAATGGACGTCGTGGCGGAAGGTTCAGCGACATCTAACGGCATGCTGTCGACCGCGTGAGCTTGCACCGCCGACGGCTGCGGCGCGTAGGCGACTGCCTGCCACGAAGAGTATGCACTTCCGGTTCCGCTTCCCGCCACCAGCTGCACAGTCCTGCACCGCGCCTGCACGCTGGCGGTAGTGAGCGTCCACGCTTGCGCGTCGGATCTGGACGACGTGAGCCAGCAGCAGGCGGAAGCTGGCGCCTCGAAGCGGTAATACTGGCCGGTCAGCACGCCACTTCCGGTGGCGGCACCGGGCAGCACCCGCGGCGTCGCGTCGCTGCTCTCGCCGCCGTCGTACGTCGACCTGACGTCCTGGTCTGGCACGCGACGTTTGCCGAGACGAGACATGCACAACAGCGGCGACCGACGCCGACAGAAGCAGCGGAGGGAGGACGCGACAGCCCGGGAACGACGTCCCCTCGCCGCCGCCTGCACCCGCTGGAAGCGACCGATGGCGGAGTCCCAGTACGTCGACACGTTGATGGCGAGCTGGTCCTTGCGCGGGAACAGCGCCTGGTCGGGGAAGCGTCGCTGGCGTCCGGCCAGCACCTCGAGCCGCTTGCAGACTCCGGCGAGTCGACGCCCCACCCTGTCCCGGCACTGGCGGGCGGTCTCGGCGTCTAGGGGCGGCGTCGTGTAGCGCTTCAGGGCTACAACAGCCAACACGCTGATTATGGTATGTGCTGTGCAAAATGCGGTTAGGTAATAGCAAAATCCACAGACGTTCGTTCTAGTCTAAAGCGGTCACATTCTGAAATGGAATGGTATCATTCGTACACACAAGCGCGCGCACGCACGTACATACACACACTCACACACACACACTTTTTATTGATGTACTTTTAGATATGGACATGATGTTTGTCTGAAATAAAATTATGTACACACATTTTGTCACAGCCGTATTATTTATTTATTTATTTGTGGATACATTTCGTATGCAAAATTGTCCACCTAGTCATTGCTCCTGCTCAACGTAGTACAGATACACTTCCGTACCCCATCTGATGCATTCAGACGGGTAGGTTTTCGTCCGATTCACGCAGAACCCGTCGACGGTGACATTGCCACTCGGTGGAGTTCGTTTCGTCGATGACGTCAGACCTCCGTTCCGGTAGTGTTGCTCGCAGCCGGACGGGGACGCCACCGGGTCGTGGTTGAATCTCGCGTCTCCCGCTTGGAACTCGTTCGGTCCCGAGTTGATTCGTTGCCCGTGTGCTGAGAGTAGACAAAAGACGAGTGAGCTGTCATCACACTCTGCTTCTTATCTAGGTATTTGTAATTACCCATTTGATATCGGAAGACAGTAATGGCGGAGCTAGAAGAGACGGGGCTGTCGTGGGGCGAGGCGCAGGCGGCAGGACCCTGTGGAGGAACATTGTTGTAGCCTTATGCCCCACTGGGGATGAAGCGGATAAGTAAGTAAGTGATACCTAGCGTAACTGAATTGCTTGTTCTGCATTTGTTCTGACCTGTGCAATTCATATAATTACATCGACCATCACAAGTTATTAAACAACGTACTGACCATAATTACAACTATAAACCTCATTGTTTAAAATGCTCCTGATTCATTGCAGTGTCTCGCCGTGTGTGTCGTCGTCGTGCCTGGAGGCCGCGTCAAGTCGACAAGGCAAATATCAAACGAATCGCAACAATGCGGCCCCTCAAATCCAGACACGCTACTAAGTTTTCGTCAGGTGCACCAGTGATTGGGAAATTCGAAAGTTATCACGACAACGCTCGAGAACTGGACGTTTCTCCGATGCCACGCTGTCAACGAGGTGGGCATTGGACACATAAACAGGACGCAGTTAGATAAAGCTCCTCAGTGTTCGTGTCCAAGGTGACCGTAACATCCGGGTACTGCAAGACCTCAATCGGGTAGACACGCGAACCATCATAACCAGAAGACGGTGGAAGTCAAGTGGCCACGTGCTACAGAACCGCAGTGCGTTGGTTCGGCGAAGGTAACACAAACAGGGGAGGTTCGAAATAACATGGCGCAGACCCGTGGAAATAGAGACAGGACACACTCCCGGTCTGGAGGAACTTCGTCGCTGCCCTAAACGCCATTCGGCGGGACAGCCATTATTTCTCCCACCCACCGCCTGGGGAGCCATCTCATCCACCGAGACGTGTCTGGTGCATATCGAGAATCCTGAGCCCGAGGACGTTGTCTGAAGACAGCGAATACGAACCCAAATTCAGACGAACCCACATGGAGCTCCTCGGCAATATTATGGTTTCAGCTGGTTTTGACGGCAAATGTGACATCGGGGAAATAACGACGAACATTGACATCTTTATTCAGTGTGGGAAAACACAATGAAGGTGACATTCCAACTGGCCTACTGTGCATTACTGCTGTGGCGGCTACTGCAAATGTTTGTTTGCGCATCTTTTGATTTACATGGCGAAACACGGGAACAGTACCCACCCGAGAGGGCCATTGCATTTACTTTGAAGGTCTTTACGTAAACTCTTGGAGATCAAGAGCACAATGAACGGACAAGAACAATCCCACATCACCCTCAAAGAACTGGATTTACTCTAAACAATCAGAAATTCCCAACGATCCGTGCCAAGTTCCCGCGACACATCACCAATGATTCGCCGACATGTCAACGCTCGCAAGCTCAAGCTGAGCGGCCATAAACTACCGACAACAGAACCTGGCCGAAAAGGTTATAGCACGAAGCTCCTTCATCCGCCGACTGGCTGGGTTGCGAGTGAAACAACACTTCGCGTGTCCTCACTGGCCTTGGTCTATTCCGCCGCAGTGTGGTCACGTGGTGCACACACACACCAAGGAGACGTCGATATCAACGGACCACAACCGGGCATCTATCACCAGACCGTCAGGATTGCTCAAAGCGCTTTACATTTTACCCTATGGCAGACCTGTTTACCGAACACCATCTCGCTTAATGCGCGAAGGGTTAGGGTTAGGGCTAACCATAACCCTTTACACTTTACCCTATGGCAGACCGGTTCACCGAACACCGTCTCGCTCAATGCGCGAAGGGTTAGGGTTAGGGCTAACCCTAACCCTTTACACTTTACCCTATGGCGGACCGGTTCACCGAACACCGTCTCGCTCAATGCGCGAAGGCTTCGTGCCCGTGTATCCACCACGATCTATGGATTCATTCATACAGCTGAGTGAAGTGGAGCAATGTAGAGCTTTAAAACGTGCACACTGTTTTACACGGCAGCACAGGATACGAATCCGGATTCTCTTACTCGAGAATCCGATGCTCTACCCATGAGTCACTGCGCTACTACGTACTAACACGAATAACTGAAAAGTTATTACGCGAAGAAGCCAATAGACTCCTCGACTGCGACACACTGCCAAGACCTGGGGACAGCGACAGGAAGAGTGGGCAACGAACAACACACGTCTGCATTCAGTTATTCCTACGAAGGGAGTTTTGGGTCTACTCCTGCCCAGGCTCGGGTCGACTCAACTGACCAGGTTGGCCGAGAGTGGTGCGGGTCAACGTTTCCATGTACACGTGGCGTCTTGCTTCGGGCCCAACATGCAAGTGCGGGGGGGGGGCAGAGCAAACAGTCAACCACAAGATCATTACAGACTGCCGGAACTTTCGACCAACATTCGGTATCCAAACCTGGACCAACCGACACAAGCCTGGCTCGATGGCGCTCAGTTTGACCTGTAGATTGTCGTCGTAGCGTACGCTACGCGAGAAGAGTGAAACGTGAATGAAAGTTGATCCCAAAACAACACAACGATATTATCATTGCGTAACACCAGCCACCAACACTTTCGCTGTCTGTGAATGGGCAATGGGCAATTATCCTACACCTTGCTACACTGAATAATCCACGACGGACCGTCCGCATGGATGTCACCGTCCGCATGTGTACCGTCTGAATGGGGAGAAAGTTCAATAGCAAGTCTTCAGGCAGCTCAAGAACTTTGCGCTCTCCACGTATGTCGTGTATAGATCTGGTAGTATAGGATAAAATCATAATACAAAAAAAACAAACAATTACAGTCTCGTTGATGTCCTGTGCTTGAATTAAGAAGCCATTTGGATATTGAAAAGTCATACATTTTGATAGTTCAAAAATATCGCAACAAATTGGCACGTTCTTTGTGCTGTTTTAAATTGGTATACTTTAGCAATAATGCATGGAAATGTATCTACATAACACCATACTACCAGCTTAAAATTACACTATTCGTTTACTCGATACTGCAACAGAAACTTTTTATTTGCATTAAGAATTCAATTTCAATCGCCTTTGTTAATTTGTATTCGATCACCGTCAAGGTGCTATGGCGGTGTAATCCGTAGTTTCTCGCAAGATGAACAGCGGATACTTAAACCAGTACGCCGATCCAGACAGGAATAACAGTAGGGAGCGGTGGTCACGTGGTAGAGTGCCGGACTCTCAATCGAGTGGCCGGCGGTTCAATCCCACCTACCGCCGTTTAGAAACTTAGGCAATTTCGTTCACCCCACATTTGCCTGTGGTCCCTTCTATCTGGTGTCTATGCCAGGGGAAGTAAAAGATCCCACACAGGGGGTAACTATGTAACCTGTCGTGGACTCACAAATTCTCGTTGGACTTTAAACGCGCTGCAAAGGGCCCCGTCCAGTATATGAGAGAAGAAATGGTTGTACCGCAGAACCAGATAACGCAGGGCTGTAAATGTGCTAAATTCCCAAATATGGTTACGTACCAGCATTGTCGCAGGCGAATCCGGCGTCCAGACGCTCGGCAGACCGCGTCTGATTGGCCGGTTCGTCATCCCACATGCACGTGTCGCTCAGTGACTGGTCGGAAGATTCCCATTCGTGGTTGGTCAGTGCATTGATGACGACGTTGTGGAACACATCTGTATAGCCAGCCAGTGGCTGTTGCGCGGTGAACCGCCAGCCTGACAGCAACACCACAGCTTGTTCAGCAATGCCTCATCCTAAGATGTATTTACTGAGAATTGGTCAATGTGTACGAAAAACATACATCTCTATTTTACCAGTCCATAGGCTATATGTAAGCTACACATCTCGACGTTGCACCAGAACATAACAAAGGCTCGCATCGAATAATCTAACGAGGCAGTAGATACGAAATCGAACTACCCAAATCAACATGATTTGCACAATTATTTCCCCGTGAAAGGTGAAAGCTCTATTTTAACCTTACGATTCGTAATCAGGTGCAACAGCTTGAAGCGTGGCTCTAAATGTGTTTTTCTTGTGCACCGTGATTGAGGTATCACTTTCCTCGTGAAATTGACGACAGGTGACTGAAGATGTTAATATATTCGCCGATTTCTGCTCACAAAATATGTATACCACCAAACCGAAAATATTTTAAACACGAAATTGTATTTGTCAGTGGGAAATTTGAAACCCAAATGTTTTCCATGTGAAATATGAAACAGTTTTTTATTCACTGTGAATTGTGATCCAGGACCCCCTGCACCCTCCCAAAACCTCAATGAATACACCAGGTTACGATACATACAACAAGTAATGTCAAGTATTAATATATTTGCGCCTTTGTAAAGCCACGCTCTAGCTGACATACCTGAACAATCGATAAACGCGAAGTCGTCTGCCGGAGGATCACGAAAGCGGGCCGGCGCATCGGGGGTCGGTGGGTAGGGTTTTGTTCTCGGGAGTGTCAAGGGGAATTACTTTGATTGGTGGTGCAAACAGCGCTCTCGGTGACGAAGTCTGAAATGTGTTGCTCGTTGAATTGGGAACGCTAAATCATAGCTAAGTCACGCCATCCATACAGTTATAATTACAAATATTACACCATTCATTCACAGGTGGCGCTAAGCTTTCGCAACGAATTCGCAGTTTCTTTTCGCACCACCTTTAATAAGAACTATGAAACAAAAACTAGGAAACAAAAACTGGCATGGTATGCCTGAGCTACAGGGTCAATACGTGAACACACCACACAAACGAGGGTACAACAAAGAAACGCCGTAATAATGTTATTGTTGTTAATTTAATTGTTCAAGATAAATTTCAGCCCTTAGTTTTTAATGGAGGTTGCAAATTAATTTCCGGTTTCGTTTTTCGACATGGTTGATGGTATATTTTCTACGCAAAGATATGAATGAAATGTAGAACACGGTTTATATCAATTAGAGGCCTCTATGACTCTATGTTGAATTCTACGATTTTTTTACAATTACTTATATATTAATAATTTAATAACAGTTCATCGATACTTTTCTGCTACCTATGTATACCGGAAGCAGTTTTGCATTGCCCTCACTGTGAAAATTTGACTGCATAGCGGCCTTGCTTCCATGTGGCGGTACGTTGTAGATTTAGAGACCTCTATGTTGAATTCTATGATTTTTTTTACACGTACTTATATATTAATAATTTAATAACAGTTCATCGATACTTTTCTGCTATCTATGTATACCGGAAGCAGTTTTGCATTGCCCTCATTGTGAAATTTCACTGCCTGGCGGCTTTGCTTCCATGTGGCGGTACGTTGTGGCATTGACTCGGCAACAATTTCTTATGAACAACTGCTGATTAGTCTAACTATGATGCTATGACTTATAAATAAACTAGTCGTTGGACTTACCTCATCATCTTGTCGAATCACGTTGTTCGCTTGCTTGTCGATACAACTACTGTCGCCGTGGTTTTGGGAATTCATGACAAATACGTCCATTGTTAACTTGCAATAAACGTTCGTTGGGAATTTTACCCTTGCTCTGAACTACTATGGTGATAACAAATGACTGACGTCATAACCGGTTAACTTAAGTATCGTGGCATACCGTATTTGTGATTTATTCGAAACAAACGCTGTTGCTCGATTGTCTGATGTCTTCAGCAGGCAGTCGTTAATAACACATGTGTAGGTAATTTACATAATTATTTTCATAATATCATACATTTTAGTTTATGCTTCGGTTGGTATTTGAAACTTAGTTTTAAATTCTTGTCCTGTTTTATATTTCTTCGACTAAATAAACTAAATACTATTTACAGGATAAAGAAAACAATGTATTACTTCGCGAAATTGATTCCAAATGAAAAGAATACTGAGTTATTATTATGTCTATTTAGTTTACGTCCATCCGTTTACGTACCTCGGCTCCACCACCACCGGCAACCTCTCCTTGGACACAGAGAACGACAAGAGGATCGGGAGGGCAGCTACAACTCTCGCCCGCCTCACGACTCGTGTGTGGATAAACCCCAAGCTGACAGTGAAAACAAAGATGACAGTCTACAACGCCCGTGTCATCAGCATACTGCTGTACGGCAGCGAGACATGGACTACGTATGTCAGCAGGAGAGAAAACTCAACATCTTCCACTTGAGAAGTTTTTGCCGTATCCTGGGCATATCCTAGAAAGACAGTGTCCAACCCCGAGGTCCTGCCTCGTGCTGGCCTTCCTAGTATGTATGTACTGCTCAGCCAGCGCAGACTGCGCTGACTGAGTCAAGTCTACCGCATGAACGATGGCCGCATCCCAAAAGACATCCTCTATGGAGAGCTGGGATCGAGGAAGAGAACCACTGGCCGCCCACGACTACGATACGAGGACGTCTCATGAGATACATGACGGCGCACAGCATCCTGGTATGGCCCTGCAGCTGACTGATTGCACGAGGTGGAGAAGTATACTGAATCAACACCTCAAGACAGGGGTAGAGAAACTGATGAACGCAGCAGAAGACCAGCGGATACACAGAAAGGAGCGCAGCAACTCCAGCAGACCAGACACCACCCACAGATACATCCTTTGTAGTAGAGTCGGCCTCTCCCGCATCGGTCTTTTCAGCCACAGGCGACGCTGCTCCAACTGAGCAGACAGTCAGAACAGTTAGGATGTTTCACCCGTGGTCAGCCGTGACAGAAGGAGCCTAGTAACTATTTAGAATAATAATAATAGACATCTTTTGCTCCAATATTCTCCTCAGTGGCGCGACATAAATTAGGACTATAAATATAATATCAGTTATCGTCAACGTAAATGTTATTTTAACTTAGTTCTTATTATGCTTTTATAGAAAAAAAACGTTATGGTATTTAGTAGGTCAAGTGATAACTTTAAAAGAACACTGTTAAAGTAGAGCAAAACACTGAAATATTTCTTGGTCAAGTTTGACCAATGTCATGGATATTGTAAATAATGTAGCTGGAAAATATATACTATTAACTGACTAGGTTCATATTTCACAACGAGGTCTTGGCACGCATTGTTGTATTGCTTCACTGGGATGATTCAAAGTGTTAACTTACAGACAAACATGAATAGTTGTCCAACCGCGCAGAGCATACACTTCGTTTGATACACGCACTGTTACGACATATACCCTTTTTATCAACGCTTAAGCTGAAGGCAGGTATACTTAACTTGTGTTATGACCACCACACATTTACTACGCTCAACAATGGCATTCATTGTTTCGGTTACTACAGTTGCGTAGAAGAATGGCTCCAATGTTATCGCTTTGTCGTTTAAGTATTAGTGAATCGCGTCGTTGGCATGTACCAAAACATTTGGTAAATTGATGGTCGCACAGGTCGCAGAAGACTGTGTTGTTGAATGTCCTTGTTGAACCATTCGAGCGAGACTTGGCTAATACGAACAATCAGTAAAGTTTAACTTGGGCTACTGCTGCCTTAACACTTACATTACGCGAGTTTACGTCCGTCATAAATATAGTGTGAATTGCTTTACACATAAACCAATACCAATTCTACATATTCACATTCATAGCCTGGTGTACTGTGCATTCTTACTGGCTGCTTAGTTTACCCGCCAAACCAAGAATAACACGAGAGGCCTCAACAGAAACCAGTTAGTGTTTAATCGTGAGACTACACGCAGCCTCGCTTGATCGAAAGCCGTAACGTAACTTCATCGATGATAGACACGTCTTCTCGTTGTCCATAAACGTTCTCGGTTCGAACCCTCCCTCATGCTGACGCAATTGTCGCGTCGGACGCCAAGAAGCGTGCGATTCTCACGTTCGTCTCTCGTACTTTCTCGCCGCGTGAGTTCATGAGTCTTTTCTCCTACCAGCTGGTCTCCCACCTTTGTGAAGTCTGTCTCTTGTTCCCGTTCAACTAGGCCTATACGTTTATAAGATTTTTAGTGTTTTTTCAATGTCGACAGGGGTCACGGCGCCTGCGCAGTTGCCCAGAACTGATGCCAAGATACGCTTGCGCCGTGACCCAGCAGACACCGCTGCGGGATTGCCGGCGACACCGAAGCCGCCGTCACACGAATTCGGGTGCGAACGTAACGTGACGTATGTTGACGAGTTTGACGGCCTTCGACAGCTTGATGTCTTCGTCGACGTCGGGGTTCCCGGCGCCGGCGTCGCCGCTCGGGTGTTTTCGCTTGTGCGAGATCTCGCCCTTGGCGTTCGAGTTGCACCCAAGCTGTAGGCGCGGCGCACCGACGTACAACAGCTTGAAGCATGATTCCCGCTCGTCCCAGTAGGTCGTCCAGTTCACCGACAACTTGTCCTTGCGCCCGAACAGAGGCTCGTCCGGGCTCGACTGCTGCTGCCCGGCCAACTCGTCGAGGGCGCGGCACACGTGAGGGTCGAGGGAGTCGCCCCGCGGCGGACACCGCGGCGGTGTGCGGGCGCTGTGGACACTGCTCGGGGTGGCGCATGGCGATGGACACGTCGCAGGCACGCTCTCTATGGGAGGGAGGCAAGACATGACGTGGACGGTTGGTTTGCAATTAGGCACACGTATAATATAGTATAATATAGTATAATATAGTATAATATAGTACAATATAGTACAATATAGTATAACATAGTACAATATAGTATAATATAATATAATATAGTATAATATAGTATAGTATAATATAGTACAATATAGTACAATATAGTATAACATAGTACAATATAGTATAATATAGTATAATATAGTATAATATAGTATAATATAGTATAATATAGTATAATATAGTACAATATAGTACAATATAGTATAATATAGTATAATATAGTATAATATAGTATAATATAGTATAATATAGTATAACATAGTACAATATAGTACAGTATAGTATAATATAATACAGTGTAGTATAATATAATGTAATGCAATATAATATGACATTGTACGGCACGGCACGGCACGGCACGGCACGGCACGGCACGGCACGGCACGGCACGGCACGGCACGGCACGGCACGGTCCGGCACGGCACGGCACGGCACGGCACGGCACGGCACGGCACGATACAATATAGTCTGGTGTGGTGTGGTGTGGTGTGGTGTGGTGTGGTGTGGTGTGGTGTGGTGTGGTGTGGTGTGGTGTGGTGTGGTGTGGTGGTGTGGTGTGGTGTGGTGTGGTGTGGTGTGGTATAAGATATCATATAAAATATATAATGTAATATAATATAATATAATAATTATATAATATAACATAATATAATGAATTTAATACAGTATAATTCACGCAACCAAACAGTGGTCACTATCTGCATTTGTTCGACCCCAAACCCACGAGGTTGTCTTTCATCATATAATAAGTCCACATTTAGGAGGCCCCATATTAACTATTATACCAACTACAACAGTATCTAACATTGTGAATAACAGTATGAATTGTGAATACAAATAAAAGGGTGTCTGTTGATAGAAATGTTTCCTTACCGGTCTGTGGAACGTTCACTTGTGACGAGGAGGATGACGACAACACCCAGTTGACGACGTAGCCGTTGTACGTGGGCACATCGGGCGCCGCGGCTCGACGCTGACTCTCTGTCGTCGTGGGCAACTGCGACGGCGAAGGAATCGTTTCAGGGTTAAGACGAACTCGTATGCTTTCTAGTTAGGAAAGGGAGGCTGTGTTCCGTTAGGGATTTAAGAGGTTCGCATAATTAGTTGTAGTTAGTCCCAATTTTGTTGCAGGTGTGGGTGAACCTACTTTTGATATCAAACTTAGCATTACTTTGATTTGTGATAAGGTTTTAAATGTTATATAAATGGTGGAGACATTTCAACTCTGCATATTTCCATACAAACATAGTCAATTATTGTTATTGATTTAGTCAGAACTGCTAAAGTGTGTCTATACTTTACATCAATGGATCAGTTTCTTCTGGTTGACCCCCGAACGCAGCATCGTTAACTTTCCCGCCTCAAACCAGCAGCCAATCAAACAAGACGTTACACACCTGCAAGTACTGGCCGAAAGATGGCGGCGTATATCGCGTCTTTTCAAACTGTGGTTCCGTTGCCATTGCCTGAGAACAATCCATCGGACCTGACCCTGTGTCGCTGTTCTGCGGACATGCCCACGGACCAAGCGACTGGCCCGCGGCCCACTGGCCGCAGAAGCCTGTTGCGTGTGCTCGTTGCAGAAATGCAGCGTTACTATTATTATCATCACTAGTCTCAAGTAGGCATTGTTGAGTTGCTTCCATTGTGTCGTGGTTTTCTTGCGTACGTTCGCCCGGTTCGTATTCCCAGCTTGAAGTTTGCGAATGCTGACGCTACAGCATGTCTGGGTGTCCGCCCCGTTAAGCCAGCAGCTCAACCTGTTTACGGCGATCGTAGGAAACAGGGCTCTGCTGGTCGGCGCTTTACGATGTTACCGCTTCAAGTGTTTCACGCCGACAATAGCGTCACAAACTTGTGACGTCATCAAAACGGTATGTCCTGGTAAAAATGTCGGGGTGCATAGAATTACGCAAAACCCACGAACGGGTGTTTGGAGTATTATTGTGAGTGCAGCGAAGTGGGAAATATAAATAAAATATGTATTTATTATATATAACATGGTGGGTGTATATGTGAAAGAATAGTCACGACATTAATTACCGAGTGTCTGAATGTTTCCAATATAAATGAAGACGATTTTCGAATTAACATGTCTGCGACAATATAACATAAAGAGTTTTGACGAACCCAGAGGACCGACTACTGCGCCACATAAGAAATTACTTATTAGCACTGAAGTACCAAAATGCTACATAAAAATTTCCATTTTTCTTCTTTTTGCTCGTTATTTCTGAAGTGAAATATGTCAACGCTACAAGCCCAACATTTTGTGTCGTTATGTTTTTCCAGTTGCTTTTGTCATCTTCGAGAATAGCCAGTCATGTTTTTGAAAAGCAATTTTGTTTTGCTAAGGCTCAGGCTATTAACTTTTGTAACTGAGCATAAATCTACAAGCAAAGCTTCGTTTACCTGTGAACGTTATACTAAAAGAACAAAGTATCCTGCCCGTGCGACCCGTGGCCTCGGCCAACTAACACATTAGTAACCAAACGGTAATTTTGCTTTACATTCAATTCGATGGAGACATATTGCCGGAAGTTGTTTTGACCCGCGCATGTGTTCATGGTTACGTCAAACTAGTTCCGATTGCCAGAACCTCACGGTATAACGCTGCCGTCTTTCGCTCATTTCGGCCATTGCAGTTAATCCTCGTAAGCTAAGGAGGTAGTTGGATACACTACCCCTAACATATACATGCACGATATGTAGGAGTCCGCTGAATTGTTTGTACGGCTGTGTTTCGATCGAAACATGTTTGTCCGTCCTGTCGTGTGTACTGATAAGGTCAATAATTTCATGAGACACCTCCAGCAATGAAGTGCGCCTGGAGCATCACGTGGGCTCGCGATCAGCATGGTTGTGGGTTTAAGTATTAGCTAATACAATAGTTATGTAAAACATACACATATACAGCAATATACTATTAAATGGTGACAGCGATGGATGACCCACGTAAGACTACCCAAGTCTCCAAGCGATGTTGATACCGCTCGATGCCGCTGAAACAAGATATGCGATCACGACAAACAAAATGTCCGCGTAAAAGTAGTATAATGACGCATCGTCGAACTTTTGTGGAGTAATGGCGGAACGCATGCTACACATGGACTGAGCCAGCCCGGACATGGCTAAGACATCTAAACTATTCAAGCAAAAATTGTAACACTACTTTACATAAAAGAGGTACAAATGCGAAACCAGTCGATCACGTTATGTTGTTGTCAGCCGAAGAACGACTGAAATATGTCAACTCCTGAAAAACACACTGAAAAGACGAATTCGTGGAAAAGGTTCGAATAACAAATTGAGCCGTGTCGCTCACTTTTATCTGCAGAGCTACATGCAACAGTAATGTGAGTACGTGGATGATTTCATGACCAGACTGAAGTTACAGGTACAGGTGTGCGACTTTCGCGATGAGTGTGAATCAAACGAGCGTGTGCTGGGAACAATTCATTGCTGGAATTCGGCAGAACGATCTGTTGAGCACAGACAAAAACTTTACAGCTGAACAAGCCTTGGAAACACGTCGCACATATGAAGCTTCGATATATCACATGAAGCAGTTAGCTGAAGCCCAAGGTTCAAATGCTGTTAGAACATTTCCTGAGAGGAAAGGCCGTAATTTTGGAGGCAGCAATGCGGGCAACACTTGTAAACAGTGGCCAGCTTATGGGACAATGTCCACAACTGCAGAAAGCCCGGTCATTGGAGCAAAGTGTGCCGATTCACGAAACAGCAAAGACCAAAGTCAGACAGCTGTCAGGGCAGTCAAGACAGTCAAGATCTCAACATCAATCACTAAGCAGACGTGGCAATTATGGGCGTCAGAAACTGCTATGCATTCTATCGGGGAACAATCAAGAGAGTGCGCGGATGAACAGTTTCAGCACATGTCGTTCGCTGAAATAAAGATCAGCAGTGTATGTACACGCGATGAAGTGTCCGGCACACTGAACATCAAACTTGAGTCAAAACCTGGAAATCATACACTTAAGTTGGTAGTAGACACTGGTGCGCAGAATGACACTCCCTCTTTGCAGCTATCGTCGAATGCATCCAAAAGGTCTAACAGCGGTTTCCCAAGACCTGGAGGGAATGTGAAACGGAACACGAATCAAGCAGTTTGGCTTTGTGACGATTCCTGCCAGTACAGCCATGGCCATAGTTCTTCCTAGTCGACACCGAGGGACCAGGTATTCTGGGTTTACCCAGCTTTAGACAACTCGACCTTGTGACGTTGCACCGTGCTGTCCAAGCAGACGAAAACAATGTCATCCAAATTGACAGTTTGTTGAAACAGTATCTAAATCGACTGCATCGGCAATTTGCAAAATTGACACCACATCGTAACGGTTCCACATGTACAACGAGTGATAGCTGATAGTTAGGAAATGCCCAATCCAGCTCAAAGATGATATCAAGAACTGTCTAGATCAGATGGTAGAAAATGGAATCATCCGTAAAGTAGATGAGCCGACCTACTGGGTGAAGAGTTTGGCTTATTCGTGAAAACAAAATGGAAAGCCCCACATCTGCTTGGATCCAATAAATCTTAACAAATCCATTAAGAGATGTCATCATCACGATCACATACGAATTCGCGGGATCCCAACACGTCTTGAATATAGATGCAAAGACCGGGTACTGGTCCGTGAAGCTTGACGCCGGTCAGTAGCGACATGTAGCGGACTGTAATGTACCTCCAGTCGAAACCAAGAGCAATCCGTATCGACTACGTGTATATGACCACTTAAAAGGTGAGGACTGTTACTCAACGTTTCTGATTGTGCGGACGATTCCCAGGGGACAATGTACCAGTTAGACTCACAAAGCAAATCTTCTCCGAGCAAGTTGTGACTGACAACGGGCTAGTTGTGACTGACAACGGGCAAGTTGTGACTGACAACGGGCAAGTTGTGACTGACAACGGGCAAGTTATGACTGACAACGGCAAGTTTGACTGACAACGAGCAAGTTGTGACTGACAACGGGCAAGTTGTGACTGACAACGGGCAAGTTGTGACTGACAACGGGCAAGTTGTGACTGACAACGGGCAAGTTGTGACTGACAACGGGCAAGTTGTGACTGACAACGGGCAAGTTGTGACTGACAACGGGCAATTGTGACTGACAACGGCAAGTTGTGACTGACAACGGCAAGTTGTGACTGAAAAGGGGCAAGTTGTGACTGACAACGGCAATTTGACTGACAACGGCAAGTTGTGACTGACAACGGGCAAGTTGTGACTGACAACGAGCAAGTTGTGACTGACAACGGGCAAGTTGTGACTGACAACGGGCAAGTTGTGACTGACAACGGGCAAGTTGTGACTGACAACGGGAAAATTGTGACTGACAACGGCAAGTTGTGACTGACAACGGCAAGTTGTGACTGACAACGGGAAAATTGTGACTGACAACGGGCAAGTTGTGCTGACAACGGCAAGTTGTGACTGACAACGGGCAAGTTTGACTGACAACGGGCAAGTTGTGACTGACAACGGGCAAGTTGTGACTGACAAGGGGAAAGGGACTGACAACGGGCAAGGGAGACAACGGGCAAGGTGACTGACAACGGGCAAGTTGTGACTGACAACGAGCAAGTTGTGACTGACAAGGGGCAAGTTGTGACTGACACGGGCAAGTTGTGACTGACAACGGGGTTGTGACTGACAACGGGCAAGTTGTGACTGACAACGGCAAGTTGTGACTGACAACGGCAAATTGTGACTGACAACGAGCAAGTTGTGACTGATAACGGGCAAGTTGTGACTGACAACGGGCAAGTTGTGACTGACAACGAGCAAGTTGTGACTGACAACGGTCAAGTTGTGACTGACAACGGTCAAGTTGTGACTGACAACGGTCAAGTTGTGACTGACAACGGGCAAGTTGTGACTGACAACGGTCAAGTTGTGACTGACAACGAGTCAAGTTGTGACTGACAACGGGCAAATTGTGACTGACAAAACGGTCTAAAGTTGTGACTGACAACGGTCAAGTTGTGACTGACAACGGGCAAGTTGTGACTGACAACGGGCAAGTTGTGACTGACAACGGTCAAATTGTGACTGACAACGGGCAAGTTGTGACTGACAACGAGCAAGTTATGACTGACAACGGGCAAGTTGTGACTGACAACGGGCAAGTTGTGAGACTGACAACGAGCAAGTTGTGACTGACAACGAGCAAGTTGTGACTGACAACGGGCAATTGTGACTGACAACGGGCAAGTTGTAGACTGACAACGAGCAAATTGTACTGACAACGGGCAAAGTTGTGACTGACAACGGGCAAGTTGTGACTGACAACGGGCAAGTTGTGACTGACGACGGGCAAGTTGTGACTGACGACGGGCAAGTTGTGACTGACGACGGGCAAGTTGTGACTGACAACGAGCAAGTTGTGACTGACAACGGGCAAGTTGTGACTGACAACGGGCAAATTGTGACTGACAACGGGCAAGTTGTGACTGACAACGAGCAAGTTGTGACTGACAACGGGCAAATTGTGACTGACAACGGGCAAGTTGTGACTGACAACGAGCAAGTTGTGACTGACAACGGGCAAGTTGTGACTGACAACGGGCAAGTTGTGACTGACAACGGGCAAGTTGTGACTGACAACGGGCAAGTTGTGACTGACAACGAGCAAGTTGTGACTGACAACGGGCAAGTTGTGACTGACAACGGTCAAGTTGTGACTGACAACGGTCAAGTTGTGACTGACAACGGTCAAGTTGTGACTGACAACGGGCAAGTTGTGACTGACAACGGGCAAGTTGTGACTGACAACGGTCAAGTTGTGACTGACAACGGGCAAGTTGTGACTGACAACGGGCAAGTTGTGACTGACAACGGGCAAGTTGTGACTGACGACGGGCAAGTTGTGACTGACAACGAGCAAGTTGTGACTGACAACGGGCAAGTTGTGACTGACAACGGGCAAGTTGTGACTGACAACGGGCAAGTTGTGACTGACAACGAGCAAGTTGTGACTGACAACGGGCAAATTGTGACTGACAACGGGCAAGTTGTGACTGACAACGGGCAAGTTGTGACTGACAACGGGCAAGTTGTGACTGACAACGGGCAAGTTGTGACTGACAACGAGCAAGTTGTGACTGACAACGGGCAAGTTGTGACTGACAACGGGCAAGTTGTGACTGACAACGGGCAAGTTGTGACTGACAACGGGCAAGTTGTGACTGACAACGAGCAAGTTGTGACTGACAACGAGCTTATGAAATAAAATTAGAAAAAGAAGCAGAATGTGAAGAAGCTGTCTGGTGTAACACAGTTACAGGAAACTCAACATTAACTGTTGGGTTAGTGTATCGGAGTCCAAACATAAGCATGGAAGAGAATGAAAAAATACATAACGCTATCAAAGAAGTGAGTAAACGGGACTGTATTATTATGGGGGATTTTAACCATGGGCATATACAGTGGACATCTCTACAGAGTACCGGGAGAGGATCAAGAGTTTTTAAATTTAGTACAAGATAGTTTCCTTTCTCAACATGTGTTAGAAGCAACCAGGGGCGAGAACGTGTTAGACATAGTATTGAGCTCACAGAAGGAATTTGTTGATAATGTCAGATATGTGAGCCACTGGGGTGTAGTGATCACAACCAGATACATTTTATCATCAAAGTAAAGGGAGAACGGAATAGAAAAATAAGGTACAGGAAAAATTTCACAAAGGAAGATTAAGGACATGAGGGAATATTTAGCAAAGATAGAGTGGAATAACACCCTGAAGAATAAGACAGCAACAGAATGCTGGAATATTTTAAAGAGTGAAATTGACTGCGTCGTTGACAAATTTGTCCCCTTGAAAAAACGGGAAACGGTCAAAGAAGAAACACTTATCGAAGGAAGCCATTAGAAAAATCAAGTACAAGCAAATGATGTGGAAGACATATAGACATACCGGAAGTGAAGAAGACTATAGCATTTATAAAGAAGCACTTAATCAAGCTACAGCTGAAATGAGAAATTCAAAGAGAAGCTACGAACAAAAAATAGCTTTTAATATAAAACATGACAGCAAGAGTTTTTATGCGTATGTTCGAAGTAAACAGAAAGTTCAGGATAAGGTCGGTCCTCTAGAAGGTAGTGATGGAAACATAATAACAGAGGGATTCTTAATGGCAGAAAACCTAAATGAGTACTTTAGTTCGGTGTTTACCAGGGAAGATATTAGTATATTACCAGTACTTGAGACTAAGTTCGAAGGGAGAGAGTTTGACTATTTAGGACAACTAAATGTAACCCCAACAATGGTAGCTATGAAAATAAGAGATATGAAGGATAATAAATCACCTGGAGTGGATGGGATTCCTCCCAAATTACTATTGGAAATTGTAGAACAAATCAGCATACCGCTTGCAACAGTGTTCAATTTGTCATTAGAGGAGGGAATAGTTCCGTTAGAATGGAAAGAAGCAAACATTATACCATTATTTAAAAAGGTTCGAGAAACAAGTCAGAGAACTATAGACCAGTGAGTTTAACATCGGTGATTTGCAAACTATTAGAAAGACTAATTAAAGATCACCTGGTTGATTTTCTTGTTAAAAATAAATTGATAAACCCATCTCAACATGGGTTTTTAAAAGCGAGGTCATGCTTAACAAATATGTTATGTTTTTGGAAGATGTCACAAAGTGGCTAGATGAGGGATCACCAGTAGATATAATCTACTTAGATTTAAAAAAAGCCTTTGACAAAGTGCCACACCAAAGACTACTACTTAAACTAAAGGCCCATGGCATAGGAAATGGAATGATCAACTGGATAGAAAAATGGCTTATTGATAGAAGACAAAGAATAGTAGTTGATGGGGAGGTTTCAAACTGGAAAACGGTTTTGAGTGGAGTACCGCAGGGATCAGTACTGGGACCTATTTTATTCTTAAAATATATCAATGATTTGGATGATGACATAACAAGCAAGGTGTTGAAGTTTGCGGACGACACAAAAGTGTTTAGGAAAATTAAAAGTGATGCAGATAGACAGCATTTACAAGATGATCTTAATAAGTTGATAGAATGGTCTGAGAAGTGGCAAATGCTGTTTAATTTTGGAAAGTGTAAGTGCCTTCACACAGGACATGGGAATGAAGATGCACAATATACAATGGGTGATACTGTACTAAATACTACCTTAAAGGAAAAGGACTTAGGGTTAACTATTAGTGCTGACATGAAGGTATCAGAGCAGTGTGGAATTGCAGCAGCGAAGGGAAACCAAATTCTTGGATTAATTAGGCGAAATATAGTGTACAAAGAAAAAGAACTAATAATACCGCTGTATAAAACAATAGTTAGGCCTCACTTAGAATATTGTATACAAGCATGGAGGCCATATCGCAAGAAGGATATTGATATGCTAGAAAGAGTACAAAGGAGAGCAACCAAAATGATACAAAAACTCAGGAATATTAGTTATGAAATGTGTCTAAAAGGATGTGGTTTAACAACACTAGAAACCAGAAGATTGAGAGGAGATCAGATTGAGGTGTTTAAAATATTGAATGGATATGAAAATATTGACAGAAATAATTTTTTCACACTCAAGGAAGAGAGAAGGACTAAAGGACATGGAGTTACATTAGCAAAGAAGCAGTGTAGACTAGATATTAGAAAAATTTCATTTTCACAAAGAACAGTAAACGAATGGAACAGATTATCAGCTGATTGTGTAGGTGCTAGTAGTGTTAATATATTTAAAAATAAAATCGACATATACCTAAGACGGGCGGGGTATACTTAGATAGATAGGTTGGACTCTCGATAAGCCAAATGGCTTCCTAGTCCACCTGCCATCTAGAGTTGAATCTCTAGGTGGCAATCTTGTTAAATCTTGTTAAATCTTATTAAAGTTGTGACTGACAACGGGCAAGTTGTGACTGACAACGGGCAAGTTGTGACTGACAACGGGCAAGTTGTGACTGACAACGGGCAAGTTGTGACTGACAACGGGCAAGTTGTGACTGACAACGGGCAAGTTGTGACTGACAACGGGCAAGTTGTGACTGACAACGGGCAAGTTGTGACTGACAACGGGCAAGTTGTGACTGACAACGGGCAAGTTGTGACTGACAACGGGCAAGTTGTGACTGACAACGGGCAAGTTGTGACTGACAACGAGCAAGTTGTGACTGACAACGGGCAAGTTGTGACTGACAACGGGCAAGTTGTGACTGACAACGGGCAAGTTGTGACTGACAACGGGCAAGTTGTGACTGACAACGGGCAAGTTGTGACTGACAACGGGCAAGTTGTGACTGACAACGGGCAAGTTGTGACTGACAACGGGCAAGTTGTGACTGACAACGGGCAAGTTGTGACTGACAACGGGCAAGTTGTGACTGACAACGGGCGGAGAAACCTATCGCAAGTTTGCGAAGGTAGGCATTTCGATCATGTTGTAAGTTCTTTGCACTACCCCAAGTCAAATGAATTTATCGAACGCACAGTACAAACTGTGAAAATGACCCTGAAGAAAGCGCCACTGGTTCCAGGATAGGACATCCAAATACACTTTTCCACAAAGCCTATGGTCACCTGCAGTGGTACGTGAGAAATGTCAGGAACCGCGTTCATACGTAATAGAAACACAAAATGGGCGGATGTGCGAAGAAATAGGAGACACATGCGGGAAGCAGAATAGGAGAAGAAAACGGTTCGATCTGAACGCGACAGTCCAAACATCCTAACCGTGCGCGACAGTGTGAAAACACCAACTGTGTTTGATAGTAGGACTGTGCGATTTGAGGATGAGAGTTGGAAGATTGAACCCGCTAAGCGCAACTATAGATAGCAATTGTGAGTCGGAAGCCGGCTGTGACATTCCGATGCGCTTAACAAAGATGCCTGTTGTGATGGATTATGGCGGACATTACAAAACGAGAGCAGGCCGGGTGGTCAGAAAACCTCGATGTTACGATCAGTAATACGAGTAATGCATTATGCTAGAACTGTGAAAAAAATGAAAATTACTATAATTGGTATAATGGATACGCATAATTGCATTATCCAAGAACTGTCACATTATCCTGAAATGACAATGACTATAATTGGTAACTGCACGTGTTGAGTAAAGTTACTTAATCATCTGCGCGCCCACTGGGACCTAGGGCAGAAACAAGGGTCTTCCATTTTGTCCTGTCTGCAGCCGGCTTTGCAGCCTGCCCCGAATTCAAATGTAGTTGTTCCAGTTCTTTTTCGACTGTCCTCCTCCATTTGTTTGGGTCGTCCACGTTTTCTTTTTCCAACAGGTGTCCATCTTAGTGCTGTTTGAGATATACTTTCTTTCTTTATTAGGACATGGCCAATCCATCTCCATCTTCTTGTGGCGAGATGTTGTTTATAGCATCTTGTCCGGTAGTTCTGAACAGTTGCTTTTTGAAATTATTTGTGGCCAGAATATTCTCATTATGTTTCGAAGACACTTGGTGTGGAAGGTAGACAGGTATTTGACGTCATGTTCTGTTATACGCCAGCATTCTGAGCATTATA
The DNA here is from genome assembly GCA_025642075.2 of Ridgeia piscesae. Lineage (NCBI taxonomy): Eukaryota > Metazoa > Annelida > Polychaeta > Sabellida > Siboglinidae > Ridgeia > Ridgeia piscesae. The sequence goes on along the minus strand of JAODUO010000010.1, from coordinate 1,429,409 downwards.
AAAGAGTAGAATGGATACAACTTTGATATAACTTCAGTTTGGTACTTCTGGAATATACTGTTGATCTCAAAACAGGTTTCAGTCTGAAGAAAGCATCTCGGGTCTTGTTGATGCGATTTGTGACGACAATATCGGCCCCTCCATCTTGACATATGATACTTCCTAGATAGGTGAAGGTGTCCGTGGTTTGTAGTTGGTCATGACCTGTATAGATTCCTACACAGCTTCTCTGGTTTATTCCCATCACCTTGGATTAAATAAATGTGGTAAATAATGTTCTCGGGATATACAATTTGATAATTCGAATAATTACAATTCAGTTCTATATATTTTAGTTGTTCTTTTAAATGGAAAGGTGGATATAATGATAAGGTACATGATTTCATGAGATACCTCCAGCGGTGACGTCTGCCTGGAGCATCACGCGCGCTCGCGATTGGCATGGTTGTGGGTTTAAATCTGTACTCAAATACAATGGTTATGAACAACATACACATGTATAACAATATATACTATTACACCGGGCAGTGGAAACCGTGCAGAACGGAAAGGTGCACAGACGGCCGCGCCCAACATAATGGATGCTTTATAAGAAATTCCGAAATACTTAGTTCGGCAAGTGAACGGCTGAGCTGTGATGAGTAGGCCCTACTCAAACAATTACTTCTCTTCATACACTGCATGAAATGTGAGCCACGTTAGGCCCAACTACCAGATAGTCGAGTCTCGAATGACACTGGTGGTTGGCTCTGCTAAATGCAGTTTTCTTTAGAGCACACGCTAAGGACACTGGGTAAAATAAACTATAAACGTGGTTTTAAGTGTCACATTGGCACGGTTGTTACACAGCACACGAGGGCGGAGAAGCAATATGCTATTGATTTATAACCATTTACAAACAGCGTCTATGTATTTATTTCTACAGATTCAAGATAAGATTGGTATGTCTAGGTTTGTGTAATGGATCACTTCTGTGTAATAGTTGATACACAATGGAAGATTAACCGAGAGAGCATTAATTAGTAACTTGCAATTAATCGATGTCTCGTAACACCGAACTGAAACTATATAACATAACAAGAAACCGTACAACAGCAAAACATATTTGACAAATGTAATCAACTTACTCCTACTGTGTGTAACAGTGTATTTTGGTAGGAAATACCAACTTAGTGTGTATATAAGCAGCGTTGTTCGGCAACATGTAAGTCGATAAATTGTAGGTATAAGGATCTATGACCATGTTATTATTATTATTATTTTGAAAGGAACACAATAAATGTAGTGAAACGTTCATCGCGATACGACGCGATTCTATTCATAATGTGCAAACAATTCCAAATTGCTTGAAACAGATTCAATCTTAACCGTTTGTAGTCTATAACGAATTGTGTTCATTCGCACTTGGCCCAAGTGTCAGGCAAGTAAGTTCAAGGTTCTTCATCAAATTTTGGACAAATAATTACATGTCCCTTCATCGCCAAAGTGCTTACAATCCTCGTGCCACAACACATGTGGGTCTTGGGGTTGTAGATGCTGGAGCCACAACAGAAGACGTAGCGCCACTCGCTCGGCCGCTTGTGTAGCACGTCCTCGCAACACACGTGGGTGTGTCGGTTGAATGGCTTAGACGAACACTCTGAAGCAGTGACATACAATCACATAGCACAGTAAGCAATGTGTGTCTGTCTGTCTGTCTGTCTGTCTGTCCGTCCGTCCGTCCGTCCGTCCGTCCGTCCGTCCGTCCGTCCGTCCGTCCGTCCGTCCGTCCGTCCGTCCGTCCGTCCGTCCGTCCGTCCGTCCGTCCGTCCGTCCGTCCGTCCGTCCGTCCGTCCGTCCGTCCGTCCGTCCGTCCGTCCGTCCGTCCGTCCGTCCGTCCGTCCTTCCGTCCTTCCGTCCTTCCGTCCTTCCGTCCTTCCGTCCTTCCGTCCTTCCGTCCTTCCGTCCGTCCGTCCGTCCGTCCGTCCGTCCGTCCGTGTCCGTCCGTCCGTCCGTCGTCGGTCCGTGCGTGTAGTGTGTGTCGTGTCTGTATGTATGCATGTCTGTATGTATGTATGCATGTCTGTGTGTTCGCGTGAGTGTGTGTTTGCGTGTGTGTGTGCGTGTGCGAGTGCGAGTGCGTGTGCGTGTGCGTGTGCGTGCGTTCAATCGTTCATCCATGTGTGTGTGTGTGTTCGTGCGGGCTTTCGTTCGTGTGTGCAAGCTGGCGTGCGTATGCATGCGTGTATGCGTGCGTATGCGTGCGTGTATGAGTACACGCACACACACACACATATATATATATATATATATATATAATATATATATATATATATATATATGCTGCGTGCGTGTGTGTGTGTTTGTATGCGTTCATCCGTTTGTCTGTCGAGCGTGTTTTAAGTAAACAGACTTACGCGTGTTTTAAGTATGTATAAGTGTAAACTGACTTACGCGTGCGAATAAACCAGATGGTGTGACACGACGGCAGCATCACCAGCAGCAGTAGGCCCCCCGCGAACATCATCCTGCGACCGCACGAATTACACCGTTAGCTTCATGTGATCGCTGTCTTTCTTTTGAGGATTTACTTTTGAAAACAATTTCTAAGTATAGGCCACATTGACCCCTCACCCACCTGCCCACCCTGCTCTGTTTGCTATGTACCCGCCTCCCTAACAATGGAAGTGCAGTACAATAAAGTACGATGAAAAGAATCGTTGGCATGACTTGCATAATCGTGTTGTTTACCGGAATGCACTTGGCATCAACCACTTGTTAGAGCTACTATCGGCCAGCACAGGGCGGTCGAAACCGTTGGAACACGCCACATACAAATATCGTGGCGTGATAGTGACGTCATGATGGTCCTTTCTCTTATACACGACATGTATGTCACATGATTGTTTCCACCTCAGCAAATATTTGACAACTCGGTTCACCAAAATACCTCTGACATTTCACCCACGTAGCCGCCCGGGTAATGCCCACTGCAGAAATAATTTCCCTAGGATCGGCGAGCGAAAAATAAAAACGATTTACTACTTAGTGCAGTGTATGTATTTATTTTATTTTATTTAGTTGTTTTTGGTGTTGGTGTTTTATGATTACAGTTTAGATTGAGCAGGGATTTGTGGTTTAACTGTTTAAAAAATATGTTTTGAGGTTGTATATAGCGTTATGAGGTTTGGTTTTTGTCTAACAATTAAAATATCGTAATTGTGGTTTTTTTCGCGAATAAATTAATTAATACAACACTTGATTTTGTTGCCCAAATAGCACATCATTATGATAAAACGCATTTGTGTTGTACTACTTTGCGAAAATATATATAGTGTCAAAATGGGTTTTAAAAATGCACCATGTCAGGCTCGAACAGTCGACGTAAAAGAAGCCGCAGGTCCCGAGCCAACTCGCCTAGCAACTGACACGCCTAGCAACTGACACGCCTAGCAACTGACACGCCTAGCAACTGACACGCCTAGCAACTGACACGCCTAGCAACTGACACGCCTAGCAACTGACACGCCTAGCAACTGACACGCCTAGCAACTGACACGCCTAGCAACTGACACGCCTAGCAACTGACACGCCTAGCAACTGACACGCCTAGCAACTGACACGCCTAGCAAGGGAACTACCGGGGATCGTCGAAATTATGAATATTTATTTACATGTTTATGTTTCATACAATCAATATTCTAGTGATCTTCGGAATTATAGAACGTTTCTTTCTGAAGCTGAATACAATATATATTTGCTATGTGCATGTGTGTTTACTGTATGGCGGAGATTAACTCCTGTGGGCTGTATTGGATCAAATTGCTGAAAAATAGGACGAAAATCTGCGACGCTCAGCGAAAGTGCCGATGCCGACTTGTTTGGCTTAATTATTTTCAATACAATTAAAATATTGATTCGTGTGAAACCCGCAGAACAATTGTGTGTTTTCTATGGTGAGTAGTGTTTTTTATTTCCTTCAGTTTCAGGTCCCTAGGCCAGGGTGCGATCAGTCCGCGCGAACGTGGCCAGCCTGAGTAGAGCAATACGTCTGTTCGGAATAACTTTAAGGGTGTTGGGTGTTGCAGTAGCGTCAAATGGGCGGCAGAAGCGAGGTGTCGGTGTAATTGAAAGCACGGGCGTCGATCGGTGGGGGACGCGTGCCCCGTCCCCCCACTTTTCAGCGTGGGGGACAGTATAGGAATTGTCACCCCCCCACTTTTCAGTTCAGAAAAATTGCTAGGCATATAGCCTGACTCACCACTCCTCTCTCTTAAAAGCCGCTACACAGGACTAGTTAGACTATAAACTCGCGATATGAAGTTCCGACCTTGCACCCATTAGAAAACTAGATAAATTGCTTGGCTGGCCACACCGCGCAACTTGATCTTACTTTAGTAAATAACCATCAAGCCGGACTGCGCCGTTGCCGGGCTCTATCAGTTTGCAACCTTGTGTTGATATTATTTTATAGGCTCTAGTACGGGCGTCGATCGGTGGGGGACGGGGGGACGCGTTCCCCCACTTTTCAGCGTGGGGGACAGCATAGGAATTGTCCCCTCCCCCACTTTTCGGTTCAGAAAAATTGCGGGGCATGTAGCCTGACTCACCACTCCTCTCTCTTAAAAGCCGCTACATAGGACTAGTAGCTAGACAATAAACTCGCGATATGAAGTTCCGACCAACCATTAGAAAATCAACTGGCCACGGCGCGCAACTTGATCTTAAATAATCATCATGCCGGTGTAGCACTTACATTTTTCAGGCGTTATAAACGTTCCGATTGACGTTTCTGCGCATGCGCGATAAATGTAAAATCATTAATGTGCAGCGAAAGGACAATGCATTTATGGTATAAATATTACGGGTTGTTCGTTTGGATATATATATATAGTTATTTGTAGGAAATTAACAAGAGGCAAACAAGTTTTGAATCATGTTTTGAAAGCAAACGTGACTATAGTGCGCCATAATCCGTGACGGTGATTTAAACAAACGTAAGATGTTATTTTAAGCAACTCTTCACAGTAATAATCACAGGATAGTTGGTGAACAGCCTGTGGCATTCATACCAAAAATGCTTTGTCGTTTCGCTGCACATTGGTGATTTTATATTTATCGCGCAATCTGAAAGTTTATAACGACCGGAAAAATGTAAGCGCGACACCGAGCTGAGCCGCTGCCGTGCTCTATCAGTTTGCATCCTTGTGTTTTTATTATTAGTAGGTTCTAGCCATCAAGCACATTATAAATTATGAAATTTGTGTTTCTCATTCACCCCTTGCCTGCTTGATGCTTAACGCCTACGGCCGAAGCGGCGGATTCCTGCACTTTGTGTAACTTATTGCCATTTGAGTTATGACAAATTTCTTTGCCAAAATGTAGAATTGGGAAGTTCTACACAGGATGGGCGTCGATCGGTGGATGACGAGGGGACCACGTCCCCCCATTTTTCATCCTGAGGGGACAGCATAGGATATGTCCTCCACTGTTTCAGTTCATAAAAAGAAATTTACAGGCATATAGCGAGGCTGATCACTCCCCTCTCTTAAAAACCTTACATCGGTCTAGTAGTAAAATTAATATACGAGTTCAGATATAAACGTCCCAGTGGAAAATTATTAGATAAATTACTTGGTTGGCCGCAACTAGATCTTAGTTCAGTAAGTATTCATCATGCCGGGCTCTGTCAATTTGCACCTTTGTGTTGATATATTAATTGGCACTAGCCATCAAGCACATTATTAATTATTGTTTGTCCTGTCACCCCTTGGATTGCAGCCTGGTCGCCCTGGTGGATACTTATATCGCCTACGGCGGAACCAGCGGATTCCTGCACTTTGTGTAATTTGATCCCATTTGAGTGATGACAAATTTCTTTGCCAAATGGTGAGATTGGGAAGTCCTACATAGGCACCCGTGTAACATTTGTATCTTGTCACCACGGACCTTAGATATAAATAGAACACACTAGTAGAACTATAGGGAAAAGATTAATACCATGGACTTAGTGCCACGGACTTGTATGCACATAATTCCGTGTTGTCACTCTATGAATCAGGCAAGCAGTTGTGGGTCCAAAGTCTAGCCTCCAAATTTTCAGTGATTGGGGTGAGCCATGTCCCCTCTTCAAATACATGTAGCCAACATAACTATTTTAAATAGCATTACATAAAGGCCTTTGTTTATTTTAGAATTAGCACACACACACACAGCACACACATATATATATATATATATATATATATATATAATATATATATATATATAAATTGGTCCCCCGTCCCCCCCCCCACTTTTAAAACCGGATCGACGCCCCTGATTGAAAGTTCTAGGAACCTCAATTATTACTGGGAGATACAATTAGATACTGTTTTGAGACTACAATCGTACATCGAAACACGCAGCCCGCGGACCAACGCAAATTAAACACGTTACAGCGCTGAATAGGTAGTAGGCCTACCTATATAATAGCAGCCAGGCCTACTGTATATCTCACATTAGGTCACCTTAAGTGAAGATGGAAGGGCAGAAATATCCATGAGTTAATGCTAGGTATCGAACAGGTTTTGTGAACAGACACACTCTTTTGACGAGAACGACGAAGAAGGCAGGTACTTACGTGAAGGCAGTGGCATTGGCATCGATGTTGATCGTGCACGTTGTCCCAGCTGTCACGCTATCCACGTGACAAGTGCTTCTGACCTGCTGTTATACTAATGTCATGTCTATCTCGTCGTCGCATGTGATTAATGTTTACAAACGTGTGTATTCAAGCACAGGGTGTTCCATGACGGGCATAGCTTCCTATTATAGGGCGTGTAAGTCGGGCGTACGAAAACGAGGCTGGGGACTAGGACTTTGTTTTGGTTTTGGTTGTAATATTCGAACTGTTCCCAAATAGCGTGTTTCAGTGATATTGACCGAATGATTATTACAAGCAGAAGCAATGTAACACTTTGCCGGTGACAATGATCACGGAAATCATGAATTTTAATATATATATATATATATATATAATATATATATATATATATATATATATATATATATATATAAATATATATATATATATATATCATATAATATATATATATATATATATCAAATTATATATATATATATATATATATATATATATATATATAATATTATAATTATATACCTATATAATAAACATTGCCTACAAGTTACAAATACATTGGTAATAAAATACGACGTGATCTAAACACTCAATGCGCCAGTGAGTTCAAAACACTCAACTCCCAAGAAGCGGTCAAGTGCAAAATCACGACGGTGATCTAAACACTCAATGCGCCAGTGAGTTCAAAACACTCAACTACCAAGAAGCGTAGATCTTATGTGTAAGTCATACTTGAAGTAGGGCCTACAGTGTAAATAGATAAACATCATCAACTTATAGGTCGAGTACAAAAATATAAGTTACCTTCTTTAAGGCAGTTTATTATGTAGTACTTATAAATTCCGTTTTATATATATATACACCTAATAATTGTCATTACCTATAATTATAATTTAATGCCCGAACCCATTGGAATATGCTCCCTTTTTGTTTTCGGTCAGTAAAACCTAAAGCCTAATGTAGCCGTCATTTAAGAACTCACCTGTATAATCTTGTTTATCCATACATATGTATATACATCTTATAGAATTTGAGATTGACCTACTCCAGTCAATGAAGTGACTTACCTTTGTCTCTTGATGCGTCTCTGAGCTTTGTTTCCAAGGATTTAGCCGCAATATAAGTTATCTTATTAGCATTATTATTAATTACCATTATTAAATAATTGTTATTATTACGCGGGCGGGCGTGAGTTTGTTAAAGGTAATAATAAATGCTTCAACAGTAAATATATTCAAACTCAACGTGAATATGATGAAATATTCAATTACTGACAATTGCAAAACAGAGCAGCTTGAAAATAAATTTAATTTCTTCTAGTGTACATTTAGATCAAAGCCACACATAATTTCCAACAAATTTGCATGTGTCTCCAACGCACATTTTGGTGGTTTTGCTTTAGAAAGATTAAAATCACTTAACATGTGTTAACAGTAGTTTGGAAGCGTTTCGTGCTTAAACCATAATAATGTATTACGGTGCCATTATTTTGTAAGCTGTGGATGTGGCTGTACATGTGGGAGAGAGCAAGATTGACCAGAAGCGGACAGAGTAAACATGTATTGGGGTTAATCTTCGCACTGTCAGCACGGAATAAATTATTCTTATGACAGGTCTGTATGTCATTATTCAGGTCATAGTAGCGGAGAACAAAGGAGGCGTGTACGGGAAGTTCTAAGTACGGGACGTATCTAATGAAGAGAATGGAGATCACGATGACGTCATACGGTTGTAACTAAAACTAACAAAACTGCTTCGAGAGGATTTGGAGGAGGTCAGCTGTTTTTTTAAGTGTTGAAGAGAAACATTTTGAAGAATATCGTAGGCTCGTAAAATGTCTACATAACAGCGATTCGTAGTCAAAAACGTAAAATGAAACGCGGAATTACGCGTTTATGAGTGAGCAATGATACGGCGACATGAATGATGTTAAAACAAAACATTTAATGGAGATACTTATTATGTACAGCATTACGAGTTGGCACATGCGTACAACCAGGCGTTACAATATATAAGACCTCCTCCCAGCCACAAGTATTTATGGGAGACTCCATTTTGCGAAAGACAGACAGGACATTAAGCAAAGGAGAAGACGTTGTTGTTTGTCTTCCGGGGGGCTAGGATAGAGCATGTGACTGAACGGGTAGAGAACGTATTGGGGCATGGCCAAGGGGGGTCTATATTAGTACATGTAGGGACGAACAATGCAGACAGGGATGGAACAACCAGGATAGTAAAGAGATACAGAGAGTTGGTAGAGACACTGAAGAAGACGAGAGTTGAACAGATCATACTCTCAGGAATCTTGCCAGTGATGAGGGGAAGGGGAACAACATTTAGAAATTGCAAGAGGATGGCAATTAACGGACTATTAGAGCAGATGTGTGAAGAAGAAGGAGTTGGATTTGTAGATTTGTGGGGATATTTTGTTGGTAAAGAAGACATGTTTATGAGAGATGGCCTCCATCTAAGCGGAAAGGGCGCAGCAGTGTTCTCCGAGAACCTTCTTCGATCGATGAATAATGGAAGAGGTTGCAACTTTTAAAACTAGTTTCGCAGGGGGGGATACACAGAGAAGCCAAATACTAGAGGCATAGATACAGATAGCAAAAAGACATCAGCAAAGAACAGCCTGGAAAGCCCTACGGAATTTGGTTATAAATGTGTTTGTTTAAATGCAAGGAGCATAGTAAACAAAAGAAATGAACTAAACATTATGGTAGAAGATATTGACCCTCACATAATAGGTATAACTGAATCTTGGGCCACACCCGATATATCAGATGCCGAATTAGGAATGACAGGGTATGTAATGTTTAGGAAAGATAGATTAGGAAGAAGGGGAGGCGGAGTTATTTTATATATTAAAGAATCCATCCAAGCTTATGAAATAAAATTAGAAAAAGAAGCAGAATGTGAAGAAGCTGTCTGGGTGTAACATAGTTACAGGAAAGTCAACATTAACTGTTGGGTTAGTGTGTCGGAGTCCTAACATAAGCATGGAAGAGAATGAAAAAATACATAACGCTATCAAAGAAGTGAGTAAACGGGACTGTATTATTATGGGGGATTTTAACCATGGGCGTATACAGTGGACATCTCTACAGAGTACCGGGAGAGAGGATCAAGAGTTTTTAAGTTTAGTACAAGATAGTTTCCTTTCTCAACATGTGTTAGAAGCAACCAGGGGCGAGAACGTGTTAGACATAGTATTGAGCTCACAGAAGGAATTTGTTGATAATGTCAAGATATGTGAGCCACTGGTGTGTAGTGATCACAACCAGATACATGTTATCATCAAAGTAAAGGGAGAACGGAATAGAAAAATAAGGTACAGGAAAAAATTTCACAAAGGAAGATATAAGGACATGAGGGAATATTTAGCAAAGATAGACTGGAATAACACACTGAAGAATAAGACAGCAACAGAATGCTGGAATATTTTAAAGAGTGAAATTGACTGCGTCGTTGACAAATTTGTCCCCTTGAAAAAACAGGGGGAACGGTCAAAGAAGAAACACTTATCGAAGGAAGCCATTAGAAAAATCAAGTACAAGCAAATGATGTGGAAGACATATAGACATACCGGAAGTGAAGAAGACTATAGCATTTATAAAGAAGCACTTAATCAAGCTACAGCTGAAATTAGAAATTCAAAGAGAAGCTACGAACAAAAAATAGCTTTTAATATAAAACATGACAGCAAGAGTTTTTATGCGTATATTCGAAGTAAACAGAAAGTTCAGGATAAGGTCGGTCCTCTAGAAGGTAGTGATGGAAACATAATAACAGAGGGATTCTTAATGGCAGAAAACCTAAATGAGTACTTTAGTTCGGTGTTTACCAGGGAAGATATTAGTATATTACCAGTACTTGAGACTAAGTTCGAAGGGAGAGAGTTTGACTATTTAGGACAACTAATTGTAACCCCAACAATGGTAGCTATGAAAATAAGAGATATGAAGGATAATAAATCACCTGGAGTGGATGGGATTCCTCCCAAATTACTATTGGAAATTGTAGAACAAATCAGCATACCGCTTGCAACAGTGTTCAATTTGTCATTAGAGGAGGGAATAGTTCCGTTAGAATGGAAAGAAGCAAACATTATACCATTATTTAAAAAAGGTTCGAGAAACAAGTCAGAGAACTATAGACCAGTGAGTTTAACATCGTGATTTGCAAACTATTAGAAAGACTAATTAAAGATCACCTGGTTGATTTTCTTGTTAAAAATAAATTGATAAACCCATCTCAACATGGGTTTTTTAAAGCGAGGTCATGCTTAACAAATATGTTATGTTTTTTGGAAGATGTCACAAAGTGGCTAGATGAGGGATCACCAGTAGATATAATCTACTTAGATTTTAAAAAAGCCTTTGACAAAGTGCCACACCAAAGACTACTACTTAAACTAAAGGCCCATGGCATAGGAAATGGAATGATCAACTGGATAGAAAAATGGCTTATTGATAGAAGACAAAGAGTACTAGTTGATGGGGAGGTTTCAAACTGGAAAGCGGTTTTGAGTGGAGTACCGCAGGGATCAGTACTGGGACCTATTTTATTCTTAATATATATCAATGATTTGGATGATGACATAACAAGCAAGGTGTTGAAGTTTGCGGATGACACAAAAGTGTTTAGGAAAATTAAAAGTGATGCAGATAGACAGCATTTAGAAGATGATCTTAATAAGTTGATAGAATGGTCTGAGAAGTGGCAAATGCTGTTTAATTTTGGAAAGTGTAAGTGCCTTCACACAGGACATGGGAATGAAGATGCACAATATACAATGGGTGATACTGTACTAAATACTACCTTAAAGGAAAAGGACTTAGGGTTAACTATTAGTGCTGACATGAAGGTATCAGAGCAGTGTGGAATTGCAGCAGCAAAGGGAAACCAAATTCTTGGATTAATTAGGCGAAATATAGTGTACAAAGAAAAAGAACTAATAATACCGCTGTATAAAACAATAGTTAGGCCTCACTTAGAATATTGTATACAAGCATGGAGGCCATATCGCAAGAAGGATATTGATATGCTAGAAAGAGTACAAAGGAGAGCAACCAAAATGATATCAAAACTCAAGAATATTAATTATGAAACGTGTCTAAAAGAATGTGGTTTAACAACACTAGAAACCAGAAGATTGAGAGGAGATCAGATTGAGGTGTTTAAAATATTGAATGGATATGAAAATATTGACAGAAATATTTTTCACAGTCAAGGAAGAGAGAAGGACTAGAGGACATGGAGTTACATTAGCAAAGAAGCAGTGTAGACTAGATATTAGAACATTTTCATTTTCACAAAGAACAGTAAACGAATGGAACAGATTATCAGCTGATTGGGTAGGTGCTAGTAGTGTTAATATATTTAAAAATAAAATCGACATATACCTAAGACGGGCGGGGTATACTTAGATAGATAGGTTGGACTCTCGATAAGCCAAATGGCTTCCTAGTCCACCTGCCATCTAGAGTTGAATCTCTAGGTGGCAATCTTGTTAAATCTTGTTAAATCACTTGTGATCAAAATGTAAACACAATTATGTATAGCAAACTTTGTTAACATTGTTGGTAGGCTGCTTATTGTTGTAAAGTATATATATTGTGTGTGTGTGTGTGTGTGTGTGTGTGTGTGTGTGTGTGTGTGTGTGTGTGTGTGTGTGTGTGTGTGTGTGTGTGTGTGTGTGTGTGTGTGTGTGTTATATATATATATATATACAGAGTCCTGTATATATGTTATGTATACATAGCCCCCGCGTTATATCAAACTCACTTTGACCACATACATCGTAGTTGTTCTTGTTACGGCTTTTGTTTAAACTGAATTTCGCCCTAGGCTACCGATGAATGTCTTTATACACTGTATTCTTTGAAATAATTCCAGAAAAGATCAATTCAGGACACATCATTAATCATTATTGTTGCATCTCCGCAGCAGAAGCTCCGGCCACCGGCGCTAGTGGCGCCACCGACGCGCGGCTTTGCAGTCTTTGTCCGCCGCGTGGCGCGTCGTTCGTCGACGACGTCGTCGTCAACATGACTCCTTGGCCGATGTTGAGCAGCGTCTCGTTGACGTAGAGAATGGCGTAGACCTTCGGTGCGTACAGACACAGGATCATAAGGGTCGAGTTGAGGACGAGGAACATGGTGAGGAGGGCGACCTTCTGCTGGGCGTAGTAGGCCGTGAAGTAGGTGGGCAGGAAGGCGAGCCACAAGAAGAGGGTCGCGAGCACAAGGAGGAAGATCAGCTTCGACTCGTTGAAGTTGTCCGGTAGGCGGCGCGTCTTCACTGCGTAGACACTGTGACAAGGCGCGTGCACGTCAAGACGAGGCCATTTAGTTTATGTCCTCCATTTTAACAATGCAAAATTACTGATGATAATATAGATAAAGGTTGTTTATGTTTTATCCTTTAATGTTCGGCTAAATTACCCAAACAAATTCGTCACCTGCCGGACCTGTTCCTTACAAACGGAATATTGGATTTCATAATATTTTTTAGGAAAACGAGTCTAACAGAAAGAAAGAAATGCACAGTTTTTTAATGCGCAGAACATAACCAGTGTTAGGCCAGTGCCGTGGTGAACCAATTCTCGTGAAATTCTCAGTCCATTTGTAAACTTGTACGCAATTACAATTCTGTGTTTGTGAATAAAGATATTATTCAGCGATTAATTTGGGAGTTTCTACGAACCTGCACATGACAATAAGTAGCATGTTGTAGACGAGTGGAGGCAGGAAGCTGGCGTGTGACACGTGACACAGCAGCTCTACAAACTGCTCCGTGCGCACGGGCATGCGCAGTTGGACCTTGGGCGGAGCAATGGCGGTTGTCACGACGATGATTACAACCTGAGAACAAAAGAGTGGATCGTGCCAGTGTTGTTGTTGTTGTTGTCGTCGTCGTTGTTGTTGTTGTTGTCGTTTTTGTTGTTGTTATCGCATAGGTGCAATGTAAAATGCATGGATATGTGAATTGTGTGATATATGTGCATAATTATATTGTTCAACCTCTTCATCGTGGAGGCCAACTGCGCCGTGTTTAGAGGTCATGACTTTTGGCCTTTGTCTCAGCTATTGTTCGTTTTCATAAACATCAGATTTGATGACGATGTAGGAATGAAAATAAGGTATTGAAAATGTATAACTATTGTGTGAATCACTTTTCTTAACCTAAACTGCCAACATGTATAATTAATAGAGGACGTATGCTTTGTTTTATTCAGCTATAGACCAGGATTATATTATGGTATATCACTGAAGTAATTTGTAATGTCATCCATATAAACACCGGGCAAAACATGGACGAAGACATCTATTCTGCTAGCGTTGTTTTATGACATCAAGGACACATATACAATTGAAAGTATTTGTAAGTAAGCGGGACCCGTTATATGGTCTACGAGACAGGAAACAACTAGAGCATGGGAAACAAGAGAGGACAGGGAAGATCACGGCATGTAAGATGGGGAGACATTGCCGAAAGATACATAGGAACGGCAGGAAAGAGTATGGGAGAGAATAAAAAAGTGGAAAGTGACGTGTAACGAAGGGTGCGGAGAAAGAGGAAGGCATGGATACAACATTGATCCCAGTTGTCAGACCGACTTACCTCGACGCCAATGATGAGTGACGCGATGACCAGCTGAGCTTTCCATCGGGTGTACTTAGGCGGCTTCACCGACCGCTTGGCAGACACAAACACGCGATATATGCAGTTGGTTTTCTACAAATGCAAGCGATCGATGGATAGCCGATTATGGTTGTTCTTTCCAACAGTTAAACGCTTAATAACCCAAATCGACGACGTTTTGTTTGTACACATCGCAGCAAACTGAGATGATTCCTGAATAGAAACCACAAAACCAATCGTAGTCTGTGCAAACTGGACGATGCTATGGTCAATCTGTGTTCCTTCCTGACCGGCTCCGTCAGAGGATTTTAGCCAGAGACATGTCTATCGGACTTCGAGACGAACAAATGAATGACAAAGACGTATTGTTCCACATAGATAATCTATTGATCGTTTGGCCTCCTCTAAATTCTACCAACTGGTGGAATTTAAAAGAGGCCAAATGGTTAATAGATTAATTAACAGTACTAAACCGGGGGGCACCATTAATGGCCATTAAAGGAACAACTGATAATGACATAAATTAAACGTTTAAAGTGTTAACTAAATAAATGGCTAAAATAAAACCGGTTTGCCATTGAAATATACCAATCTGGCCAATAACAGCTGTGATTTTAGTGTCTTCCTCTCACTCGCTAAAAAGCATATTTATAAATGTAATAAAGACTGGCAAAAGTAGTTCCGGCTAGCGACCTACAACCGACCGTCAACAAGCAGGCGTAGGTGACGCAGAAGCCGAGGTGGATGCCGATGTGACTGAGATAGCAGGAGGCGGCGGTGGGCGGCCCCATCATGAGGATGGCCGACCCGTAGGCGATGACCGCGCCGACCAGCCCGACGACACTCAGCTCGCGGTTCGTCGCCTTGATCAGTCTCCGGTCGCGGTGATACACGTAGAAGACGAAGACGACGACACATAGCGCGGCTCCTACCACGCTCACGCTCACTCCCAGCATCGACACAGTGTGGCGCCACGTGTAACTGGTCGGCGTGATGGGCAGACACACGGACGCGTTGTCCGTGTCTGGCCAGTAAAGGACGTCGCATTCGACGCACGACGTCCCGTTGACCGTGACGATCTCGTTGTTGCGGCAGTGACGACATTCCCAGCAGCACTTCTGCTCCAGCTGGATGCGGAACTCGCCGGGTCGACACGCGTGGCTGCACACGGACTCGGGCAACGTTTCGGGCGCCCCGGCTTCCCAGGCCCAGCGCACGGCCGCCTCGTCGATGAACACAGACTCGACGGCTCGCTCCCACGTGCCGACCAACACCTCATGGTACCCGCCCGACAACCTACACGACCATGCGAGGATACGTGTCATGACATACGCATTCACGAAACTAGACAAACCTCACATATAGTTTATGTCCTTTTACTTGTCTTACAGTAACTTTTTCTAACAGTTTCTTAAGCAAAGGTCCAATGAACTCGAATATAATTCCAATTACCATCCAGCAAAAAAAGCAACGTAAAAAGTCTTGCATTGTCACTAAAGCAATTGTTGTAATTGGCTATGAAGAGCTAGCAGAAGCTATTCAATATAAAACACCTATTCATATGCATGTGTAATTATAACGTTGTTATTGTCCGTAGTGTGTATCACCACACGTTTTCTAAACAAGTTAATTGAACATTTATTATTGAATATTATTTTTACATTTTACATACCTGGCCATTTATAAAATGTTAAGGGTTCAACGATTCAAAAGACTGTATCGTCCGTATTAAACATCACATCAAAACGGAAAATTTTCTTCAGTTACTCATTTAATTGGATTGGTGATCTATATACAGTTGATCAGACACATTAAAATAACAATAATACTAATCACTACTAAACTTGATAAATTAAGTATATAAATAACTACACTAAATAAGAATAACAAATCAATAAGCAGATCATATTTCTTAAAAGATTTTAAGATAAGACACAATATAACAACAATACGTGTCACATTTCAGTAAATTCACTCGGCCAAACACGGGAAAAATTACGTGACATTATTATTTTATAGAAGACTGTAAACACTATTGAACAGAGTTGTACTCTAGAGCTAGTATTTAAATACAGTTTATTATTAATTTTGGCGATTAATCTAAACCGAAAGCCGGAACCCACCGCTGCAGCTGCAAGATATCGTAGTGATGATCGTTCGTCTCGTCCGTCGCGTTCCTGACGTACTCCATGAGTGTCTCGCCCCGCACGCAGGCCCGCAGTGCCTCGCCACTCGCTCGAGGACAGCGCGCAGCAACGAGTCGGTCCAACGCCGTCGCGAACGTAACGACACTGTCGAGGAACAGCGACGTCTTGTTGTAGGGACCGTAGTTCGGCATGTCGCCGACCGTGGCGCTCGCGTTGCACTTGTGGCGCCACCGTGCGGGGTCGGACCAGCTGAAGAGATCATGCAAGGATCGGTGAGATCAGTTTTAAAATGTGACGCCGTTAGCATGTGATTGCATGTCAGCTGCATGCGTTGTTATATCGCTATATTTGTTATTGTGCCGTAGTAGGTCGATCTCGCATAAAGCACGTGACCCAAAAAGCACAGGACGTCGGCAGCTGCTGATTGTTTGTGTAACGATTCTTTTTTATGATTAAAACAATACAAGTACGCATTAAAAAAAACTACTGTCTG
>JAODUO010000010.1:1400000-1407500 GCA_025642075.2 Ridgeia piscesae | reverse complement strand
TGACCTATGGTTGACTGTCAGATCATATCGATCGCTGTTTGCATTCTGATGCACACAAATGCTGTACAGAATCGATGCTTTGAATTGTTTTAATTAAACCATCTCCCAAATCGTAGGCAACGGTGTCTGTTTCGTCAACACACTGTCCTATTAGGATGTCATTTGGCCGAGCATCGAAATGACGATTGTTTCCTACCACTAAAGGGGATATATATGTAATTACGATCCGTTAATTAATGAGTAAGCTCTGCGCTCACCCTTAAGTAACAGTGTCGGTCATCCTATCAGGTTGTGTGAGCAACAACGCTGCTGGTCGCGTCTTATAATGATAGTTGGTCAGTTCCGTTTTCTCTAATGAAAATGACCACACTTGCGACTAATCGCCGAAATGGTCACTAGTCACTACTGATAGCATTAGCGTAGCGTGCCAACACCAATCACGAAGCTATTTTACATCTGAAATGTGACACCAATTTCCGCCCTCGGGAAACACCGACTGGATAGAGTTCTATTTTGATCATTCTGATGTACATTTTAGAAGCAACTAATGTATTTCTAATAGCATTACGGTGTTGACGACTGCGTGTGCGTCTGATTAGTATCTGCAAGCAAAATTGTTCAACCAACATCGGCGTTTTGTGTTCCTGTAAACATATATATTAAATTAGGGTTATTTTATTGCCCGTACTATGATTTACATCTATGAAAAATTATACTCGCTTGTCGATAATCTTTATTGTGCCCTATAAGTATGGTTTAAAAAACAGTACGTTTCCGTGCACATTCACACTTTCTAATATTGTCAAGATATCGCCGACTCCAAAAACCTCTCTAATTACAGTATAATGATAAAACACAGGGGCCTACTGAAGTATAAAACATTTCAATTGTGACGTCATTGTGTTCTACAGTTTGACAACACACCTACAGCCGGAAGTAATTTCACGCGCAAAGCATTTCGGTAAACTGCGTAAAATGGATTACAATATTGCGACTATGTGAAGACAATGTGTGACGTCACCTGATCTTTAGTGCAGTCGTCAAGAATGACGAATCCGAGCGTGACGTTGGGCAGGACGCCGGTGAGCTCGTTGACCTGCCGGATGGCGTGCACCATGGCCTCGTGGTACTGGAAGCTCTTGGGCGACCTTACGCGCTCTCCACACGGGTCGTTCGCGCTACAGCAGATGGTACAGGGTAGTTTATTATCTTCTCCACTCAGTTAAAGTGGCGCCATCTGGAGAGTGGGACACTACTCAATTTTCTCCGGAAGGAGGAAGGTTATATAGACAAGCATAACAAATAAAACAAGTAAATAACTATCATTGGTTTTTTTAATATTTCACCAACAGGTCTGTCAAAGGTCAACGGTCCTAGGGAGCCAGTGCACACATAAGGGACGCGTGGATGGAAGTTACTGTGATCAAAAGTCAGCGTACTAAGATACAGCTCATGATGGTACAGACAGTGTTGCTTACTTTTATATAATATTTTTATTGAGTGGCACATTACAAATATCGTTTCTTGTCACGAAAATACTTTTAAATTTGTTTTTAGTGTTATGTGTGCGAAGTTGTCACGCGTAGAGCACTGCGGTGGCCGTGGCTCTCCTCCCGCCAACGTTTTCAAGATGGCCACGTACGGTCCTATAAGTCTACCTGTTGATGTCGGATTGTTAGGGCCGCACATTTGTCCGACATGTGTACCTGTATTGGTGCACGCGGAAGATTCCGCCTAGAAGTAGATCTCCGTCCATATGGTAGGCGCTAGGCGGTAGTCCAGGCACGGAATAGATTGCCCGGATGTTTGGCAGTAGTGACGTCAGCCATGCTACCCAGAGCAGAGTCGACGCATAGTTCATTGTCCCGGTCGTCAAGTGTGTCGCTGAGGAGCTCTGCGAAGACATAAAGTATCGCATGTGAGGTGCCATTCTAATGTAACAGTCGAGACGCTTTGCCAAAAATTGTGGACGCAGACATAGCAAACTAAAACGTTTGTGAAGACGTTTACGTTCCAAGATGTTGGGGTATTCCTGCGACATAGTAATTCAGTAGTATAGTATTATATATATATATATATATATATATATATATATATATATATATAATTATATATAACGTGAACATTACCACATACAAAAGTTGAATTTGCGTGCACGCACCATTCCAAGATGGCTGCCGTGATGTGAGACCGCACATTTCGTGGGAAAGGTAATTTCAAGAAATAATCATGCCAAAAGCACGAAAGCCCTCCAGTGTCACTGACAGTGATGTAGGTGACACTGAGGTGATGGTAATGAGGTTTGTTGAGCTGCTGAAGGACGAGGGGGTACTTAAAACTTTAAGGTCAGCTTTGTACCCCCAGGCGCTATCAGACAAGCTTGACAAACTGACACGAACAATAGCTGACCTGACGTCCCAGCTCGAAACCAAAGAGAAAAAAATTACCGCCCTGGAAGAGAGGGTGGAACGACTGGAGGGTGAGTGCGACAGAGTTGAACAGTATTCCCGTAGGGGCAATTTGAGATTTTGCGGCATTCCTGAGACTGGGGAGGGAGAGGACACTACGGCTAAGGTGGTCGATTTTCAATACCAAAATGGCCTTTACCCCCCCCCCCCCAGTGTCTCAGGAAGACATTATTGTTAGCCACAGGCTGGGCAAGAGGAGTGACACTGGCGACCGGAACCGCGTCGTAATTGTGCGATTCCGTAAAGTTACGGTGCGTGACGGAGTGATCAGGGCGAGGAGGCGATTACGCAATTCAAACGGCAGCACCGAACACGTCAATGAAGATTTCACGCAGCGCCGCGCTGCACTTGCCGCCGCGACAAAGCAGATGAAAAAACCCACAAAATCAACGACTGCTGAACCTACAATGGCAAGATTGTGGTAAAGACTTTGACAAACATAATAAAGGTCATCAACACGGAGGCGGAGATTAATAATCTTCGTTAAACACAGAAACCCGGCCTTAGTGACTCTTGATCGGGAACATTCACATTGTCCATCTTATGAACGTTTACCAGAACCAATGTCTGTCATATGAATGTTTATCATAGGCAGAACAATTATTATAATCAATGTTAATTATTAATTATTGTTATGCATTTCAATTTATAATGGATTGTATAATGTTGTTTAAAATGATATGTACAATTATATTATCTTAACCTTCTGTGTTTTGCTTTGAGGTATCTAGCTAATATGAACCTGTCAGTGACTTCTTTTAATGTCATGTTCTTTCCCCTTTTTAGTCAACTAAATCTAATTTACGTTGATTGATATATTATGTAATTTCTAATTTATCACAACAAAACAATGTTTTATGTTCTTTTCTCTCTCAATAGTTAAATGCATTGGTAATTATATAGGTCTTTTTTTAAATGGACATTAGCAGACATTGTTTTATATCTATAAACAAAATGTGATATTTTTATAGAGCCATGTATGTGTGTAATAATAATAATAATAATAATAATAACGTTTTATTACATTAAATGCAAAATTAATTATTTAAACACAATGCTTAACTTGTATTACTCTATATTTGACTGATTTTTGTTTGTTCTTACTACATATGTTACTTTTTTGTTAATACATATTAAGCAGTGGCGTGTTAAAAACACTAAACATATACTGTATCATCTCTCCCACGAAAAGGTCCTCTTGCATTTCATGATGCAATTATTCTTTTTTCTTTTGTTCAGTTTGTTCTACTTACAAAGCAACAAGATGTCTATCTCATTCTGTTCTCATAATCACTTCTGCAAGCACTTATGCAATTACTTTCAGTGCATCACTTTATTAAAGGTCAACAAACACTACACCACTAATAAGCTTAAACATAGGGAGATACATATGTCACTATTTTATGAACACATACTTACAAATACATTTGATATAAAAAGAACACATAATAAATTGGAAAATTATATAAAAGTATGACGTTAAACGAAACATTCCTTTCATATTTAGGAAGTATTAATAATAATGATTTAATTAATATCTTAGACACAAATCTAATTGACAATTATGAACCTCAACTAATACGCCGATCATCCTATTATGACTCTGACAAGTTTACCGAACTAACACAAACAAAACAATCTTGTTTTAGTGACTTAAGCACAACCATTCAATCAATAAATTCTAAATTTAATGAATTGGAGGCTTTCATAGAAGAGGTAAGTAGTAAAAAAATTTATTTAATGTAATTTGCTTACAGGAAACTTGGACATCAGAAAATTATGACTTATCACAATTTTCCCTACGTGTATAGCACAAGGTAAAACATGTAGTAAAAATGGAGGGCTAATCGTATATGTCGACAATAACTATAGATCTGAGGTCAAGTTAAAACAAAACATGTATGAACACTGGGAAGGCTTGATAGTCCAAATAAATGGTGGTAATATATCCAAAAGCATAACGATCGGAAACATATACAGACCTCCACGAACACCAAATGATAACCTAATTGCTTACGATATAAAAAATACCTGGAAAGTTATTAATGAATTTATTTCAAAAAAGCAAACACATAAAAAACTACCATAATTTTGTATAGACAATGATACCAAAATAAGTGATAAAAAGGATATTGCAAATATATTTAATAATTATTTTACAAATATAGGACAGACCATTACACAAGGGATTAAATACAAAGGTAGCAAAAATACAATTATTGAAATAAAAATGTAACTTCTACATTTACTTTTGACCATATTGATGAAGAAACTGTGAGGAAAACTATAAACAACCTTCCCACAAAAACAGCTGTGGATTTGATGGTATCTCAACAAAATTACTCAAAGTAATTGAACCTGTAATCTTAAAACAATTAACACTGTTAATAAACCAAGTTTTATATTCTGGTGTATTCCCTGATAAACTGAAAATTGCAAAAGTTATTCCTATATTTAAGAAAGATGATCCATCCTTATTTGAAAACTATAGACCAATCTCTCTTCTTCCTACCATTTCTAAAGTATTAGAAAAACAAATTTTTATACAATTATATTCATATTTCAACGAAAAGAAGTTTCTAAATGATAATCAGTATGGTTTTAGAGCTAAATATTCAACAGAATACGCTGCGATTGAACTAATTGATAGAATTGTGATTAAAATGGATAAAAATGATATACCAATTAATGTATTTCTTGACCTATCAAAGGCATTTGACATTATTGACCATAACATTTTACAAAACAAATTAGCATACTATGGCCTTAATGGCTCAGCCTTGCATTTGTTCAAAAGTTACTTACAAAATAGAAAACAATTTACTGAAATTGAACAAATAAACTCAGACATCTTACCTATAACAATCGGTGTCCCACAAGGTTCTGTCTTAGGACCACTATTGTTTATTATTTATATAAACGATTTTTCACAAGCTAGTCAATTATTTAATTTTGTTATGTATGCCGATGACACTACATTATCTACCTCTTTAAATTCTCTGCACGAAACGACACTCGATAATAAAAGTACAGAAACCATAATAGATGAAGAACTCTGTAAAATTAATGAATGGCTAAATATTAATAAATTATTATTAAATAAAAGCAAACTAAATATATGATTTTCCATATGCCTAATAAACGTATACAAGCACTTACACTTAAAATAGATGATGCATATATTGAAAGAGTAGATGAATTTAATTTTCTAGGATTGACTTTAGACACTAATCTTAATTGGAGAAAACACACGGAGAAAATATCAAATAAGTGTTCAAAAACAATTGGCGTATTAAACCGATTAAAATATGTATTACCATTAGACATAAAAGTGTTATTATATAACACCTTAATATTATCACATATAAATTATTGTATTATGATTTGGGCATATCAAAGAAATAGAATTTCAAGCATCCAAAAAAAGGTTATGCGAATAATAACCTTAAATACATATAATTCACATACAGAACCACTTTTCAAAAATCTTAAACTACTGAAAATAGAAGATATGTTAAAGTTACAAGAATTAAAATTTTATTTTAAATATATTCATAAACCTTCGTATTTACTAAACTGGCTAATTATCCCAAGTATTAATATACACAATTATAATACTCGTGCAAAAGAGAATATACATACTTTTAGAACTAAGCATAAATTTGCAATGAAATGTCTCAGGCACAGCCTCCCACATACTATAAATGAGACTCCTGATGCAATTAAAAACAAAATATACACTCACAGCTTGCATGGCTTTATCATTTATATAAAAACATGTTTGCTAAACAACTACATTGATATATGTACTCTATCACATTGTTATATATGTCAACAAAATTCATAAATACAATATATGTTAATGTTCATTAGCCCAACTCCACACCACATCACATTTTCTTACTAAAAGCTAACATTTCCAAATAAACATTTGAGTTAGACATCTTGTATATTAAGGACCATACTACTTTATTCCATGAAATTATGGTGGCTCCTATGACAGCGACATTATTGTTTTAATATGAGCTACCGACCCCAGTTTGTAAATGTTATATGATTGTGGGTTTTTATTTTGGTACAATAAGAATTACTATAAGTGCACACATTTGTATGTATTGTAACCCTTAACGTATAGACTTATAATAGTATGTGAACTTGATATAATATGTGTGTATGTATGCTTGTATCAATGTACTATCGAAATTGATGTACTTTCAACAAATTCTATACCTACTTGGGGTAAATAAATATTATGGTTATGGTTATTATGGTTATCATAGTGTGTGATCTAAATATATTCGAGCTTGCGTATTTTTATATGTTAACGTAGTCATACTCGAACGAAACTTCCAGGGACTAATTTATGACTCTAGATTGCGGTGTAGGTGCTCAACATATTCGAAATACTCTTCTGATTTCAAGATTCTCATTTCTCATGGGGTAAATCAGTTGTTCGGAACATAAAACAACATGATAACTAAACTCGCAGTAACCGCGCGTTCGCGCCGAATCGTGTCAAGGCTTGGAATACGAAGAAGACGCTGACATGATGTATTAAGTCTAATCTAATTTAATTGCGATACAAATCGTATTTAACAAAGCGATACAATCACAATTTGTGCCTATCGATGGACATAATTCTCACTGCCAGTAGAGCTAATCTTCCAATACAGCTAATCTGCTAGCTAGTACAGGTAACCTGTTAGTAGGCATACAGCTAATTTGCTAATGTATCGATGTTTAGCTGATTAATGTTGGGCATATCGTTGGTGTGTCTTTCTGATACCCGATCGCTAATCAATATAATGCATTTTAATTACCATCAACATATCCGAATGCAGTTTATGGCGCTACTAGAAATATGTCCCCTTTTTGTCAAATGAATTTATTCCAATAGCCTGTGAATTTCGTTTTTTTAAACAAGGCACGCGAGAACCGCGCTCACTACCTACGCAAACCCTCTGTCACTGCACAGTTGTCATGTGAGTGTGTTGTGTTCAACAAAGGCCAGGCGATAAATCAACAAGTACCA
>JAODUO010000010.1:1392500-1397500 GCA_025642075.2 Ridgeia piscesae | reverse complement strand
TGTAAATATTAACTGAGCATTCCGTGGAGCCTGACATACTACATTTTGTAAAAAGATTGCCTGCTATAATATGCTCAGTCTAAATGTGTCGTCATGAAAATTGTGACCGAATCTCTAACCGAACAAAATATGTACCAGTAAAATGGGAGTGTTATTAAACATTTCAATCAACAATTAATCCGCGAATATTAGAGTAAACTACTTACAATTTTTTTCTAAAATAGAACTGCGATATCACGCTCAAATGACATCTGAACTCTTGTTTTCATGTTGTATACTTCCGTGACATCAGAACGTTTGGGTCATCAGTCAGGTAACACCTGGGCGGTGGTCGTGTCGCTGGACGTATATATGTGTGTGTATGTCACAATGACATATTGGTATGGAACAGGTTACCAAAGTCAGAATTGTCTGCGAGCAATGTGTATTGATCAGCAGGATTCGTGCGCAGAATTTTCTCGGTCAGTGGATAACAAATGAATCTTAGGCAACGTGTGTTGTGTGATGAAGGTAAGTGATGAATGTGAGTGTGAGTGTGAGTGTGAGTGTGAGTGTGAGTGTGAGTGTGAGTGTGAGTGTGAGTGTGAGTGTGTGGTGTGTGTGTGTGTGTGTGTGTGTGTGTGTGTGTGTATGAGTGAGTGAGTGATTGAGTGTGTGCGCGCGTGTGTGTGTGTGTGAGTGAGTGAGTGAGTGAGTGTGTGTGCGCGCGCGCGCGTGTGTGTGTGTGTGTGTGTGTGTGTGTGTGTGTGTGTGAGTGAGTGAGTGAGTGAGTGAGTGAGTGAGTGAATGAGTGAGTGAGTGAGTGAGTGTGTGTGCGCGTGTGTGTGTGTGACAAAGAGAGAGAGTGTGTGTGTGCGTGTGCGTATGTGTGTGCGTATGTGTGTGCGTGTGTGTGTATGTATGTGTGTGTGTGGTGTGGTGACTGTCACGAGTACGTTATATAGTGTGTATGTGTATGTATACTAGTGTGTAGTATGCGTGATGCGTACGTTCGTGCGTGGGTACTCAAGTAAATAAAACACGAATGTCTTCTTCCCCCTGTAGTCCGGGGTGAGGCTCCCTCGATTTTGTTATCTTCGATTGTTGTCTTGCTTCCTTTTGTTTCCCTCGCCCCCTGCCCTCCTGCCATTAGTCTCTGTATTATCCCGGCGAACCTCATATTATAATTCTAGTTGTTTCCACATAGGATTCTATTAACTGACTAATCTGCATATATTGTGGTCACAACGTTATGTTGTTAATATGTCTCCCTGAACTAGTCCCTCTTTTTCAGAACATTTACACCAAGCTGACCTTTCTATGCTGGCACTGAGGGTGGTCACTGCCAGGGTGCTTGTCGTCCTCAGTGGTTCTTGTACGTCCCAAATTGAGACGATTCTCCGACAGTGTGACTGTCATAGTCGATGTCCTGTCTATCTCGCACACAGGGAAAGGGACATGTCACAATCACAGTGGATTTTCATTAAAAAAAAGACCAAGTGACATGTGATGTGTGAATTGTGCGTTGTCCTGTTTGTCATGTAAACCTTTAGCCTACAGACAGACTAGCATGCAGTGTTTGTCAACAAGAGAGAAGACACCTGGCGTGACTAGCATGCAGTGTTTGTCAACAAGAGAGAAGACACCTGGCGCGTCTAGCATGCAGTGTTTGTCAAAAAGAGAGAAGACACCTGGCGTGTCTAGCATGCAGTGTTTGTCAACAAGAGAGAAGACACCTGGCGTGTCTAGCATGCAGTGTTTGTCAAAAAGAGAGAAGACACCTGGCGTGTCTAGCATGCAGTGTTTGTCAAAAAGAGAGAAGACACCTGGCGTGTCTAGCATGCAGTGTTTGTCAACAAGAGAGAAGACACATGGCGTGTCTAGCATGCAGTTTTTGTCAACAAGAGAGAAGACACCTGGCGTGTCTAGCATGCAGTGTTTGTCAACAAGAGAGAAGACACCTGGCGTGTCTAGCATGCAGTGTTTGTCAACAAGAGAGAAGACACCTGGCGTGTCTAGCATGCAGTGTTTGTCAACAAGAGAGAAGACACCTGGCGTGTCTAGCATGCAGTGTTTGTCAAAAAGAGAGAAGACACCTGGCGTGTCTAGCATGCAGTGTTTGTCAACAAGAGAGAAGACACATGGCGTGTCTAGCATGCAGTTTTTGTCAACAAGAGAGAAGACACCTGGCGTGTCTAGCATGCAGTGTTTGTCAACAAGAGAGAAGACACCTGGCGTGTCTAGCATGCAGTGTTTGTCAACAAGAGAGAAGACACCTGGCGTGTCTAGCATGCAGTGTTTGTCAACAAGAGAGAAGACACCTGGCGTGTCTAGCATGCAGTGTTTGTCAAAAAGAGAGAAGACACCTGGCGTGTCGTGTAGTAGATGGACGAGGCAGGTGCAAGTGGTCTTGCTTTGAACAAACAAAGCAGGTGTCCACTCATCTACATTGCAATTTTACACAGATCTGTCGTGTCTGGTTAATTCAAACATGTCATGAACTGATGCTTGTGTGAAAACGTCTGACGGAGCAAAAAGCGCGCAAGATATAGATTATACATTCCGCAGACGTATCCACAATGTATCACCTGTCATCCGCTCTATTAATTACCTGTATTACGTCCGAACCAACACTAGTTCGTCATTTTCTCACTTGTTGTGCGTTATCAATTTTGTCTTAACAGAGTACCTTGCATTCCGAGTCGATAATGTCGTCTCCTCGTTAATTTACCAGTCGTTTAAATGCGTCTTTTTCGATTTCTTGGTTGCTGGCATCGAACTAACTAACACAATTAGTATTGCAAGTTCCAACATTTGATCAGTAATAGACGTTTATTTGAATCCGGGGAAGTAATAAATAAACATGTCATATTTTCATTTCATTTTCGTTGTGCCTGCCATTATTTTGGTAATACAGTTATTCATGTTTAACCTGATCGAACTGCGGAATGCAGAGGTTGCGTATGTTTGTAGTATAAGGCCAAGTTTCGAGTGTGGGTTGTTAAACCTCACTTTCTGTTAATATTGACGATCCTACGCAAGATATGTATAACGATTTGAAAATAATTTGCCATGAAAACAATATGTGTACCAGAAACCATTCTGAAAGCAAACACAACTTTCATATCAAGAATGGTTACGTTTCTTTGCACACTTTGAACAAGATGAATACACTATAATTCAAAGATATCGTTGCGTGGTACTGATATAAAACGAAAACCAGAAATTGAATAAGAAGAACAACGAGAAAAAGCACATTTGTACTAATATGCCGTCATTTAAGCTGAACAACATTAGAGTATTATAAACTAACTAATACCTGTAGGCAATGTGCATGTGAAGAAGACCGTGTTCCTACCTGCAGTCGCTCTCGTTTGGTCGCCGTCAGTGTCAACTACGCGTGCTCAGGCTACACCACCTGTTGCGTAGACTGACGTCTCCGTCCGCCCAGCCTCTTGTTATAGGCGGCACGTGTGTGCAGGGCAATGGTCATACAGGTGGCGCGGTGGTGCGGTGGTCACGGGTGGTCAGTGGTGGTCAGTGGTGTGATTGTTGCAGTGGACCACACTGTACGGACTCTTGTTATCGACGCCAGCCAAAAGTGCTTGACACGGGTGTCTGGTGATATCACATGTTTCCTGTGATTGGCACGCGAAACACACACCTGTCAACGACGAAATACAAACACATTTGTTGTTGGCCTCCTTCTGTCTCGAGAGACAATGGGTTTTGCGCCCTTAGTGTGTCAGTCCGGGTTGCTGCAGCGCCTGCTCTGACTGTACAGTCCGATCCTTGAGCCACATACTCTGATACAGTGGCTGCATTTGAAGGTCTTCGCACCTGGCTCAGCGGTTGTTTCTGCCATCTGCTTCTTACGTTCCTTTTTCTCCTCCCACTGCTCCCGTCTCCGCCTCTCACTCGCGCGGATGCATGTCCTGATAGCAGTCCCCCAACTACTGCCGTCTGCGGTTTGGGGTCCCTAGTTTGCTGGGTTGATGCTGCCTGTCTTCATGTCACATTTGCAGACATCTCTAAACCGAAGGATAAGCCTTCCTGTGGGTCTGGTGCTAGTGGAGAGCTCCCTATACAGAGTACCCTTAAAAGGATTCTTCCATCCTTCATTCGCCTTTGGGATAGCAGAGCAAACAGGCTCGGCATTCCTGCTTTCGCTAAGACGTCCTTGTTGGGGATGCGGTCTTGCCAGGTGATGCTCTGGATCTTTCGAAGGCAGCGCATGTGGAACGTGTTGAGTCTACGCTCGTGGCGGGTGTACAGGGTCCAAGTTTCGCTGCCATAAAGCAGAGCGCTGAGCACGCAGGCTTTATTAACGTCCAACTTGGTTTTCGTTGTCAGCATAGCGTTGTTGGTCAGGCGAGGGATTGCTGTTGCATGTAGACACCTGATAAAGACGAAATACAAACACACTTATGTGCCTGTCAAGTGTCAACGACGACTTACACGGATGTCAACGGCGACACAACACATACAACTGTCAACGCCGACACGACTCGCACGTTAGACTGTCAACGGTGACACGATTGGCATGCCTGTTGCAGAGGGCGATCATCACAACCCACTTATCGTGACACATTGTCTCTTCAGTCAGGTTAGCTATGGCCTTGACTTTCCTCGCCTCTTAGAGTATCGAAGGGTTTAGGTTTCTTCCAGTGCCACGTTGTTTCCCCCAACCTTGGGAAAATTTTAGGGGTTCGGGGTTCCCTTTGGGTTTTGGAGGAGGGGCATTTAAGTTTTGTTTTGACAAAAACTTTGACCAAAAAAAGGGGGACGAAATTTTTGCTACAAAAAAAGGCACGTAAAAAAAGAAAGGCCGTAGGGAAAAAAAAGAGAACCAAAAATTTTTTTTTTATAGTGTAATTTTTGGGGGGCCCCCACGCCCTAAAATTCCCCGGCGCAATGCTGGCCCTGTCGGGCCCCCACATTTTAAAAAGTTTTTTTTTTTTTCCCCCTCTAAAAAACAATTTTCGGCTAAAATTTAATTTTCCTTTTTGCCAATGTTTTTT
>JAODUO010000010.1:1372500-1387500 GCA_025642075.2 Ridgeia piscesae | reverse complement strand
ATACGCTATTTCGGGACAGTTTGATTATTACGACCAAAACAAAACAAAGTCCTATATGTTAACATGGAGTATATGGACCTCCTGCCCCCCAACTGCCCCAGCCTCGTTTTCGCGCGCGAGACTTGCACGCCCTATTGTGGAAGCGTGACAACAACGCAAGCATGCAAAGCACTACAAAGCCAAGGCGCCGAAAACGTCCATGACCAAAGAGGCGGCTCTGGTCAACCAGAACTTCGTGCAAGGAGGTGCTAAGAATATTTGGGTCAAAAGAGTCTTCGAAAGAACGTAAGTAGACTCAATATAGCGACCTACAACATCAGAACTTTACTAAGAGATGAACACATAAAAGAACTCGAAGAAGAATTTAGGGAAACCAGGTTCGTATGGGATGTAATCAGGGTCGGAGAAGTGAGAAGACGGTAGGAATGTTTCACTACCTTACAAAGCGGCCACCTATTATACCATTCTACGGCAAACAACGGCCAAGAATGAGTACATTAAACACGAAATGGAAAGACCATGTAATGAGGGTAAACAGCATCAGCCCCAGAGTATCGAATTCCAACTCGAATTGAGAAACCGACCCAAGACACTACAAGAACTAAACGACATCGACACCATGAGCGAAGCCATCACAGACATGATCCAACAAACCGCGTCAAGAGTAGCTAAGGCAATCAACAAGCCACATAAATCGATGATAAACAACGAATAGAGTAGGCAGAACAAGCTAGCAGCCGAACAAACAAAGATGGGGAAAAGTATGTTAAAAAGTATGTTAAACATCACATACCGGGACAGAAAAACAAACATCTGGGTAAGAGTGACTGAACAAGTCAGAAGACAGTGCAGGTAAGCAGAATGCGAGGTAACCGATGGACATCGCATCTCACCACCTGGAAACCCTGCGAAGGGAAACGATCTAGAGGAAGACTGGCGACACGGTGCAGAGACAAACTAGACGACTACTGGTCGGGTGCCATCTGGCAGAGGATAACGCAAGATAGACATATGCGGAAGCATTATTTCCAATCACTTGTGTTTTGAAACTGAATGTTTTGTTTATCATTTGAACGTGTTGCAGGCGGAATCTTACGAATTGCGAAACAATTTCCGACCTTTATACAGTGACTAAGTACACATTTGGCAGGCTGTAGATCTTCAACATGCATGTTGTAGTCATAAGAACGTGATACTAAATGAACAAGTAAAACCTAGGAACTGGCACCGTCGGTCTACCAGAGATGCGAGCAAGAACTGGCGCAGGCTGTATGGCAACACAAACAGTTGTTGTCACGCAGGCACTTCGTTGGCCACGGGGCTAACGCTGTTATCACAAGTACTCGGACGAACTGGACACCGCCGAAGTGGACAATGACGTCACGTGGCTACGCTCGGGGCACGTGGCAGATCGATATTGGACGTGACGACGGAAGGTGATTCTAGACGGCGGTGTCTCTCGGCCGACAAGATACAAAGAAACATCGGTTCCTTTCGTTTAGATCAAAGTGAGTCTCGAATGTGTTCATTACGAACAGCTCATATTAGAATATCCTTCCTTTTATTGGCAACACATATATATATCAAGATCCTTTTCATGAAGATTAAAGAGATCACAAGATGCTTTCACTTAGACCAAAGAGACAATAGAATCCTATTAGGTATACGATACAGCACGTTCAGCATTCTAGAAGCTCGCGTCAAAATGTTTTAAAGGATGAAGCCAGTCCCTAGGTTTTACCTTTTAAAACTCAATATGTTCTTATTATAATGCGTATGACGAAGATGTAACGCCTGACAAACTGAGTTTGGTTACTTTGTTAAGCTCGTGACAATGAGATGACATAATTATTTCACGACGAACATCGACAGAGGTCTATGAACTAAAATAACCCGATCATTAAGACCAAGCGGCTGACACAAGTGTTTCACCGAGAACTATTTGTAGAGCGCAATGGCTCAGGGCCACGGCTTCGGACTCTCGACTACGAGAACCCGAGTTCGAATGCTGTGCTGTGGTGTTAAAACTTTGGGCAAGTTTTTTCACTCTACATTGCTCCAGCTCACTCAGTTGTATAAATGAGTACCTGACTATAGACAGTGGTGGATATGTGTACAAGCAGCCTTCGCGCATTAATTGTAGCATATGGCTGGATGCTTCCCAGAGAAGACGAAATGGTGTATGAGTGAACATGTCTGTCAGGGAAGTAGGGTGTGAAGCGCTTTGAACGGTCCTGAGGACTGGATACTGCGCTACATAAGAACTTGCCTTAACTTGCCTTAACTAAATGGTAAATGGATAATAAGCGCGCCTGCATCAAATGGTAAATGAAGTGTTAAACACATCTGCGCCACACGGTACATAGTTGAACTAACCGACGGCCAGTACTCATCTGTTCGTGGGACGGTATCGTGACGTCACTCACCTGTAGAGCAGGCGCCGGGGGACGACGCTCAGCTGTCGCTGCCACAGTTCGTTTGTTGCGCGCAGCACGCCGCCACTGTGCTTCGCGTGCCGCTGCCGTCGGTAGAGGTGCTCGGCCGCGCGACTGTAACAAACGGGACAACGTCCGCAATGATGGGAGGCGTCGTCTACTGCCAAATGTCGTGCTTCTTTACAGGAACGCTCACATTGAAATAATATAGCTGTTTGACTTGTTGTGACTTGTACTAATTCTGGCGGGAGTAATTGAGCTACAACGTTGTAGTCTGTTGTTGCACGTTTGTTGTTCTTTTTTGCACATTGTAGCAGACAGTTACACGTGGGCTGTTGTGTAAGGAAGGTATTCCACTGCTGCTTAATCTACATGCAGTGACCAGACAAGCTCATGCGGGTACGATGGGAGCGTGCGCATCCCAGCCCGCTGAGGCTAAACCCTCTCTCGGTTTATCAATTCATAGTGATACATGGCGCCATTGTTGTGATTGTGATCGAATTTTCCGGCGTACCGGAAATCATTCTGTTCCGATCTACCGGAAATTAGCTAGCCTCGCTTAACCAGACTCCGCGAGGTGGCAGCACTTTTCAGCTCCTCCACTGCGCCTGGAATATTAATGGCCTGCCGATGTGACCGAGAGGGCGACCTTACCCCAGATTAGGGTAGAGACGCTGGTTGGTTCTCAGGCCGGATTTAAAATAACAAATTAAATAAGGATACATCTTATCAGATAATGTAATATTATAAAAAATATTCAAAATTAAATTTATATTAACATAAAGTAAATAAAAATACAATTGCAGTTGTTTCTAAAATAGGAATTACGACAGGATTAACCAGCATCGGTGAGATGGCAACAATGTTTAGCCCCACACGGATAACATTCAAACGCCGGCGAAGTCATCAGACTGTCTTCTCGGCGAAGTCACGCTGCCGAGCGAGAGTCGGTTAAGTGAGACTAGTAGTTGACCTGTTCCAGCCTACCGGGAATTAGTTCGAGCTACTGGATGTTTATCTGCTCTCCGACCTACCGGAAGTTGCTCATGTAGTTGCGGATGAAGTTGCGGTAGTCGGGCGCCGTGAGACGGCGCTGCAGTGCGACGAGCATGTCCTTGAGGACGCGGTATTGCTGGTCGGCCGGCAGGTGGTGGAAACGCTCCGTGCTGTCGAACCTCTCGCCCGCCGCACGACTGCCCGCGTCCCGGCCTCCTATGGCACGAAACTGACGCTGACGCGAACGCGGACACGGACACGGACACGGACACGGACACGGACACGGACACGGACACGGACACGGACACGGACACGGACACGGACACGGACACGGACACGGACACGGACACTGACACTGACACTGACACTGTGTGTGTGGTTGCGTGGGTTGGGTTGGAAACCGGGAGATTTGCAGAACGTTTCCTATGGACGTTTCGTGACAGCACATCGCTGTTTCGCTGACTAGATTAACTCTCTGCCAGAAGGGAAACTACAAAACACGTGCGTCTGGTCGGATTCGTTTCAGCTATCAATAATAGATCATGCAACATCTGCAAAGGTTACGTTGTTCGAGTAATCACGCTATCATTCAACCGATTATGGTCACGTGATTGAAGAAAATTTATAAGATTAATATTAATCTTATAAATTTTGTTTAACACGAATAGTTGTTTGTTTCACACTCACCTTGTCGATGCGTAGCTGTCGATCCCCGGAAACGGTCGCTGACTGCGTTGCGCGCCCTCTGGTAGTATCGCAGCTTGTCCTTGTCGGGCAATAGTTCCCAGTATCGCCGCATGATGGCGTCGAGTTCCTCGCCTGTGGCGTTCGCGTGCTCCTGTTGGAAGCGGCGTCTCTGTTCACTGGAGACACGCAACAACATATACGATCGTTTCGTTGCACATCTACAATTGTAGGTCGTATTTATGTGTACCTGGTTTGCGTAATGGCAATTTATTGTTGATACTTTAGCACCGTATGGCAAGCTGGAAAACCTGCGAAATCCTCACAGTAGAACAAATTCTGGTTGACGATGTGGTTGTACTTCCTCGTGAAATTAATTTCAAACATGTGTTCTATTAAAAGGCATCTAGCGTTTAAACATACCAAACTTGCGACTACGGCATAGGCATTATTTCTATCAACAGATAACAATGCACCGTACGAATGCATGTCGTCGTTGGCAGTAATATTAGGCATATGTTAAAAACACCATCTTGCTGGCAGGACAGCTACTCCCCCGCGGCGGGACCGTGTTTTTGCTCTTAACGAAAATCCACCCTGAAGCAGAATGTGACGGAAAATTTCAGGAGTATTTTCAAAATGATCCGTAAATACATCTTAACTACTGGGCAGTTTTATGTTCATCACACTAATCGATAATCAACACAGTTGGTACAATTTTGCCAAAACCTACTTATTACTTATCGAAAGATGTATACAATACGCCCCACCAACCGTGGGTATGTTTCTACATGCGAGTGACCGAAGTAACGACGACTCCGATAGCATCGGGCCGGTCGGACCCCGGCAAGACGCGCCGTGAGACGACCGGGCTGCGCTTACCTCGACCACAGCAGGCAGGCGTGCTTGCCGAGACGCGTGTCTCCCAGCAGCTCGGTGCCGCCGTGCTTGCGCTTTCGCGGACTGGGATCCGGCATCACGTCGAACATCGAGTGGCTGCAACGATTGCATCAAGCAATTGGGTGTTATCGTGGCGAATTCTGCCCGTACCATGTACGTACGTATGCATATTGTTTGTTAATTGTTAATCTGTCGTGTGCTGTTTACGTCGATATTGCTCGTGGACAATCGGCCCCTCACTTTTACAATTAGTAGTACTGATGTATCACTAAATGTTGGAACAAAAGCATCACTGATGTCGACCAGCAGGTACACGGGCCGGCTGATGTCGACCAGCAGGTACACGGGCCGGCTGATGTAGACCAGCAGGTACACGGGCCGGCTGATGTAGACCAGCAGGTACACGGGCTGGCTGATGTAGACCAGCAGGTACACGGACCGGCTGATGTAGACCAGCAGGTACACGGGCCGGCTGATGTAGACCAGCAGGTACACGGGCCGGCTGATGTAGACCAGAAGGTACACGGAACGGCTGATGTAGACCAGCAGGTACACGGACCGGCTGATGTAGACCAGCAGGTACACGGGCCGGCTGATGTAGACCAGAAGGTACACGGAACGGCTGATGTAGACCAGCAGGTACACGGACCGGCAGATGTAGACCAGAAGGTACACGGGTCGGCTGATGTAGACCAGCAGGTACACGGAACGGCTGATGTAGACCAGCAGGTACACGGACCGGCTGATGTAGACCAGCAGGTACACGGGTCGGCTGGTGTAGACCAGCAGGTACACGGACCGGCTGATGTAGACCAGCAGGTACACGGGTCGGCTGGTGTAGACTAGCAGGTACACGGGCCGGCTGATGTCGACCAGCAGGTACACGGACCGGCTGATGTCGACCAGCAGGTACACGGGTCGGCTGATGTAGACCAGCAGGTACACGGGCCGGCTGATGTAGACCAGCAGGTACACGGGCCGGCTGATGTCGACCAGCAGGTACACGGGTCGGCTGATGTAGACCAGCAGGTACACGGACCGGCTGATGTCGACCAGCAGGTACACGGGTCGGCTGATGTAGACCAGCAGGTACACGGACCGGCTGATGTAGACCAGCGGGTACACGGGTCGGCTGATGTCGACCAGCAGGTACACGGGTCGGCTGATGTAGACCAGCAGGTACACGGGTCGGCTGGTGTAGACTAGCAGGTACACGGGCCGGCTGATGTCGACCAGCAGGTACACGGACCGGCTGATGTCGACCAGCAGGTACACGGGTCGGCTGATGTAGACCAGCAGGTACACGGGCCGGCTGATGTAGACCAGCAGGTACACGGGCCGGCTGATGTCGACCAGCAGGTACACGGGTCGGCTGATGTAGACCAGCAGGTACACGGACCGGCTGATGTCGACCAGCAGGTACACGGGTCGGCTGATGTAGACCAGCAGGTACACGGACCGGCTGATGTAGACCAGCAGGGTACACGGGTCCGGCTGATGTCGACCAGCAGGTACACGGGCGGCTGATGTAGACCAGCAGGTACACGGACCGGCTGATGTAGACCAGCAGGTACACGGACCGGCTGATGTAGACCAGCAGGTACACGGACCGGCTGATGTAGACCAGCAGGTACACGGACCGGCTGATGTAGACCAGCAGGTACACGGGCCGGCTGATGTAGACCAGCAGGTACACGGAACGGCTGATGTAGACCAGCAGGTACACGGGTCGGCTGATGTCGACCAGCAGGTACACGGGTCGGCTGATGTAGACCAGCAGGTACACGGGTCGGCTGATGTAGACCAGCAGGTACACGGACCGGCTGATGTAGACCAGCAGGTACACGGGTCGGCTGATGTCGACCAGCAGGTACACGGACCGGCTGATGTAGACCAGCAGGTACACGGACCGGCTGATGTAGACCAGCAGGTACACGGGCCGGCTGATGTCGACCAGCAGGTACACGGGTCGGCTGATGTCGACCAGCAGGTACACGGACCGGCTGATGTAGACCAGCAGGTACACGGACCGGCTGATGTAGACCAGCAGGTACACGGGCCGGCTGATGTCGACCAGCAGGTACACGGGTCGGCTGATGTCGACCAGCAGGTACACGGACCGGCTGATGTAGACCAGCAGGTACACGGAACGGCTGATGTAGACCAGCAGGTACACGGACCGGCTGATGTCGACCAGCAGGTACACGGGTCGGCTGATGTAGACCAGCAGGTACACGGACCGGCTGATGTAGACCAGCAGGTACACGGGCCGGCTGATGTAGACCAGAAGGTACACGGGTCGGCTGATGTAGACCAGCAGGTACACGGGCCGGCTGATGTCGACCAGCAGGTACACGGGTCGGCTGATGTAGACCAGCAGGTACACGGACCGGCTGATGTAGACCAGCAGGTACACGGGCCGGCTGATGTAGACCAGCAGGTACACGGGCCGGCTGATGTCGACCAGCAGGTACACGGGCCGGCTGATGTCGACCAGCAGGTACACGGGCCGGCTGATGTAGACCAGCAGGTACACGGGCCGGCTGATGTAGACCAGCAGGTACACGGGCCGGCTGATGTAGACCAGCAGGTACACGGGCCGGCTGATGTAGACCAGCAGGTACACGGGCCGGCTGATGTAGACCAGCAGGTACACGGGCCGGCTGACACGGTACAGGTAGTTCAAGTAAGATAACGAATGGTACAATATCAGTGTCGATTTAGCTACCGCGTCCGAGATGACCGGTGTATCACTCTTCCCGGGTTTGGTGAGAAACCTGGGACGCCCAGGGACCCAATCACGTGGTCTGGTTGGGGAGTTTCAATGTGGGGACGACGGGGGAAGAACTGGAGGAAATCCACACGAAGGGCTGGAGGAAATTACAAGTGTTGTGCATTGGACACGAGGTACACTGGCGGGCGACTGTGAACTACTACAGCAGGAGGTGCAGGCGTCAGCGCAACACAGGCAATTAGCTAAATCTACACACATGACAATTTAGTCAGTTTCAGCGACATTTATATTTTTATTTAATTTTTTTGATTATTAATTTAGTAATTTTTTTAAAAAGAAAAACGCATATTTTAAATAGTTTTATAATTGCTTATATATATATATATATATATATATATATATATATATATATATATATATATAAATTGTAAGATCAACAAATACAATAGATATTATTACTATTATTATTATTATTATTATTATTATTATTACTATTATTATTATTATTACTATTATTATTATTATTATTATTATTATTATTATTATTATTATTATTATTATTATTATAGGAGATTAGAGAGTGCGACAGTGACAACAAGGCTAGGAAGAATCACTCTGGAACTCCCCGAATAACATCCGACATAATTATACCTCATTGCGCCTGCACGCACCGGCGTCTTCGACTTGGAGCGTGTCGTCACGGCGAGCAGGTCGTCGTGGCCGAAGCCGCCGCCTCCGCCGCCGCCGAGTCCGCACTTGGCGGGCGTTAACTCGTCGTAGAAGACCCGACCGGCGGCCGCCGCCGCCTCCGACGACGACGACACCGTCGCACTGGCCGACGCCGCTCTGTGGCGTGCCTTGCAGCGGGCGTAGCCGCCGCTGCCAGAGGCCGCCCCGCCCCGGCTCTCGTCCCCGCGTCTCAGCGGCATGTAGACGTAGTCGTCGGAGTGGTTGTCGCCCTTGTCGCCCTGTCGCACAACCGTCGTGTCAGTGTGTCGCCTACATCATGATCTGGAGGCCATTTTACTAACGTTGTTAAGATCTCTTAAACAAGATTGTGCACCTTAAAATCATTTCTGATCGGCTGATCTTGAATACGTGAACACTTTCAACACCGTGATGCGCCAGCGGAACATAGTCACTGGTGTGTCATGGAAATAGTGTCCTCGGTAATACGGCAGAGGATATTGAAAAAAGATTTAATAACGGATTTTGTTTAATGGTGAATTTTCCCTAAGAGGTCTTCATTTTGGTGAAATGGTGTCTCTGTGTCATTGGTGTCCCTGTGTCATTGGTGTCCCTGTGTCATTGGTGTCCCTGTGTCGTTTGACTAGGCACTGTGTCAAAATGTGAATTACATTCATTCGATATAACTGTCTCACTGATTCGTCTGGTCTGACATATCCTGCAAGTGAACTCTTTTAAATGCACTTAGACAGCTATACAAATCCCCTCCTGTGTACGATCGCTATTGTTCTTTCAGAAAATATTTCGCATAAACAGTTTATCTCAAGCAGAACACACAGGTTGCATTTCACGTGGAGTCTACTCTACAACGATGTATTAAGTTATAAATAGCTTTGTCGACTTCACGCTGCCCAATGCAACTCAACAAATACACATGTGTGCAACCAGAGAACACAACCATAAGTAGTTGATCCCACACTCCACAACACAAGCAGTTGATCCCACACTCCACAACACAAGCAGTTGATCCCACACTCCACAACACAAGCAGTTGATCCCACACTCCACAACACAAGTAGTTGATCCCACACTCCACAACACAAGCAGTTGATCCCACACTCCACAACACAAGCAGTTGATCCCACACTCCACAACACAAGCAGTTGATCCCACACTCCACAACACAAGCAGTTGATCCTACACTCCACAACACAAGCAGTAGATCCCACACTCCACAACACAAGCAGTTGATCCCACACTCCAACACCAACACACAGGTGTGCAACCAGAGAACACAACGACAAGCAGTTGGTCTCACACTCCACAACACAAGCAGTTGATCCCACACTCCACAACACAAGCAGTTGATCCCACACTCCACAACACAAGTAGTTGATCCCACACTCCACAACACAAGTAGTTGATCCCACACTCCACAACACAAGCAGTTGATCCCACACTCCACAACACAAGCAGTAGATCCCACACTCCACAACACAAGCAGTTGATCCCACACTCCACAACACAAGTAGTTGATCCCACACTCCACAACACAAGCAGTTGATCCCACACTCCACAACACAAGCAGTTGATCCCACACTCCAACACCAAGACACAGGTGTGCAACCAGAGAACACAACCACAAGCAGTTGGTCTCACACTCTAAAACCAAGTCATATCTCCACTCAGTTCCCCTCACGTCCCTGGAACACGTCCTCCCGCCAGCCGCACTGGATACCACTTCCCTCTAAGCTTTCAAGCTGGGAGGCGGGGCAGGAAGCTAATCCCACAGTCCCCAACACATCATATTTAAAGACAGCGAAGTGGTTTCAATCACATTTTTAATTCATCCACCATTTACGAGGTTTTTAATTTTAATGCGAAAACCCCGATATATTGCCTGAGGCGTGCGCACCGAAGATAACAACCGATGGGACATTACCCGGAAGTCGGTGCTACGACATTACACGACACGAACGATCACCGACCTGCAAGTATGTCTTCAGAAGAAGGCGCGGACTTCTTTTCGGCGCGCATCCGCTTCCTGTGCGCCTTCCGCTCTGTGAGCGTTCTCGCTGCTTGCGCGGTGGCCGGTCGACGTCATCGCTGCCGAGAGTCGCCCGCCTCCACCCCCGCACGGGACCCGCACCCCCTCCCCCGGCACGCCCTGTCGTCGACAGTGATGTCATTGCGTTCGCTGACCTGAGGATAAATTGGTGTGTTACTTCCGGAT
The DNA here is from genome assembly GCA_025642075.2 of Ridgeia piscesae. NCBI lineage: Eukaryota > Metazoa > Annelida > Polychaeta > Sabellida > Siboglinidae > Ridgeia > Ridgeia piscesae. The sequence continues at coordinate 1,376,831 of JAODUO010000010.1, read as the reverse complement.
GCAGCGTGGACGTTCACGTGATCGCACATCACGTGGTACACCCATGTGATGTTATCATTTCATAAATAACCCCAAAATATTCATCCAAAAGCGACTGGGCTGAAGATAAACAGTTGATTCACGACGTATCATAACATATCTTTAATAATAAAACAAATTGGGTCATTAAAACACATCTGGGCTGTCGATACGGTACAACATAGCTAAATTATACGCCATACTAGTACTCCACACAAAAAGACCAACTGGGACACTCCCTTTAGTGTGGCACTCCAATTCAAGAATTGTTCACACTTAAAGGAACATGCAACCCAAAAAGTAAAAATTGCTCAAACCATTAAACAATGTTCATTGAATCATATCCCATATTTTGTACATTTTTCTGAAATTATTTATTAAGTTTTAAGGAGAATTAATGAACATCCCTGGAGGCAGACATTTTGGATATTTCGCCTGTGTGTGTGTGACGTCACACTTCCACAACCGTTAGCGCCTCGGGTGGACAAAACAAAACGAACTCTCTCACTGAGTCTAAGATCTATCCATCCATTTAATTACACTTACAGAGCGTTAGATATAAAAAACACGGCGTCTCTTACAATTTAAACATTCATAAAGAATAGGATAAAGAATAACGATGCTCAAGTAAATATTGCAACCAAGACAATCGCGAATTTCTACTTGGACTTGATCGATTCGACAGATCTTAGTAACTTTTATTATCGCCCGCTTTCACGTGTAAACAAATCGTTTATCCAACTAATTATTCCAGTCGACCGTCGCGCAGTGAATATTTTACTAATCATTGATTTTTATTATTATAAAGGAAATACATTGAATTATATTCTAGTGCCCCATTTATAGTATTTGCATACATTATGTTCGTCCCTTTTGCGAGACCGCTCTTCGCTTGCCACAGCAACACCGCTCGGCCCCGGACTGTTCTTTCTGTGTACAAATTCAGTGGGGTCAGTATCTTCGTTCACCAGTCGTCCTTCACCCAATCCCAGCAACCTGTGTTCCAGATCAACGGTGACATGGTGCTGGCAAACCATTTTCCGGTTGAAATTGAATTTTTCCACCGTATGACCCGCGCCTATATCGCTGAGAGTTGTGGACAGTCTACGTCACACTCGCGCATTCTCTCGCGTTACTCTTCGTGAGTTCCTCGTGAAATGGGTAATAATGGCAGCGCCCATGGTCAGTGAAAATGTACGTTTCAAGATTAATTTTATGGTGTATAAGATTCTTACAAATTAAACAAAAAGGACATATGTTACAGTATTCTATCTTGAATGATATGTGGGAATTGGGGGAATTTTAACGCATTTTCAACAGTATGTTTGCATGTTCCTTTAAGGAAGCTTAGGCATATGTGGTAACATTTCCGATGTTTGTTTTCTTGACAGTACTATATGACAGTAATGTGTTACAATAAAATCATACAGCACTAAGAAATTTTAACACTAAGTCTATAGAACGTCAATTATAATGTTTCCCGTCTGTCCTACAGCAAACAAATTCTGATCTGCCCCCACCTGGCCTATAGAAAACAATTCTGACCTGTCTCCACCTGTTTTATAGAGGGGGGGATTTGACCTGTCCCCACCAGTCATAAAGAAAAAAATTCTGATCTGTCCCACCTGTTCTATAGAAAACATATTCTGCCCTGTCCCCTTCTACCCAACAGGAACCCTGTTTTGACATATCCTCACATGTTTGACAGGAAACATATGATCTGTCACCATCTGTCCTATAGAAAACAAATTCTGCTCTGTCCCCATCTTTTCTATAGAATAAATGTTGATTTGTGCCAACCTGTCCGCAGCGCCCGACTGGCCAGCGCCCGGGTGACCGACGCCGGACTGCGAAGCCGGGCCTGGGCGGACTGAGGTAGACTCCGCCCCTGTGCCTGACGGCATCGACATCATGACGACCGCCTTGGAGCTGTCGGCAACACAGGACAGAATAGAGGCACCCCAAGCTGACTGGATGTGTAATATATATGTATAGCTGCGTGTGTGTGTGTGTGTGTGTGTGTGTGTGTGTGTGTGTGCGTGTGCGTGTGCGTGTGCGTGTGCGTGTGCGTGTGCGTGTGCGTGTGCGTGTGCGTGTGCGTGCGTGCGCGTGCGCGTGCGCGTGCGTGGCGTGGGCGTGGGCGTGGGCGTGGGCGTGGGCGTGGGCGTGGGCGTGGGCGTGGGCGTGGGCGTGGGCGTGGGCGTGGGCGTGGGCGTGGGCGTGGGCGTGGGCGTGGGCGTGGGCGTGGGCGTGGGCGTGGGCGTGGGCGTGGGCGTGGGCGTGGGCGTGGGCGTGGGCGTGGGCGTGGGCGTGGGCTTGTGTGGGTGCGCGTGCGCGTGTGCGTGCGTGTGTTTGTGTGTGTGTGCGTGCGTGAGTACGGACAAATCCTAAATAGAAAACCTTTTACGGACGCCGTCGCCACCTGGCGGGTCCCCGACGTACCTGTAGTTGTGCTGGAGTCCGACGCGTTCGCGAGTGTCGAGCATCCACGAGTAGCGGTCCTCGGCGTCCCCCGCCTGCCCCGTCGACGCACGCGCTCCCTCGGCGTACGTCAGGTTTCGGGTCGACTCGACTCCTCTCGACGCCTCCAGTCTGCCACCGGCCCCGCGCCCGTCCAGCGTCCAGCACCCGTCGCTGGACGACGACGGCGCCGCGACTGGGATTGTAATGTTGATCTCCTTGCTGCCGTCGTGTGTCGCCACTGCCGCCCGTCTCGACTCGGTCTGACGACGACACGGTGAGCGAGTGTTTATATACAGCGATAATTATAATAATACGAACATTTAAATAGCGCCCTTTTCATGTTAACTTGCTCTTAGGCGCTTTACAGGTCCGATTATTAAAACGATGATGCGTCATCTTACGTTTTATGTTATATCTAAAGCGTAGGCATCTATTCCTAATGTCTAATGTGTTAGGGCCTGGTTGATATTAAAGGGAACCAATACGGAACTTTTGGATGTTAATCCGGTTATGCACCTAAGAAAAACTAACCATTTGCAATTAAAATCATTATTTAACGTCAGTGGTTAACTGTTTAACTGTAGTTACAAATTATGAGATTTCGGTTAAGTTTCTAGAAGAATAAAACCGAAGAATTGCCTTTCGATTTCCAAGTGACATTGTTGGCAATTTGAAAGATACGCCCATTGGAGTATACGCTGACACTATTCATTGGCCGCTGCAGCTGTAGGACTGACTTACCATGGCACGGTTCATTCCTGTGGACGACACCTGGATACATCCTTCCCACGGGATGCGCTGATAGAGCACCCCTTTGTGCTCCGAGATCCTCCCGAGGAGCCGATGCGGGATGCCGTCTTCCCCCAGTAGCGTCCTCTCCTCGCCCGCCACGTCACACCCGCGGATCTCGCGCAACTTGGGCGGGCCGTCGCGCGTGACTTTCGTGACTCTCGCGAGACCCGCGTGATCGGTATTGACCGAGTGCGCCTGAGTCCGACAGCGGGGGCCATTCGGCGCGCTGGCGGGCAGCCCCATGGACGTTGACTCGAGACGACCCAACAAGCTGGTCCCCGTCCGTGTCGAGGTCACACCCCCGACCGTCGGCCATACGATGGACGGCGCTCGGCTGGGGATGATTCCTGGCTCCCTCGCGGTCGGTCGTTCCGTCCTGCGGTAGGCAGCAGCTAGAGGTAGGAGCGACGGTGCCACCCTCTCCCCGACCGCCGTCCGTGCGGAGATGGACGCTGCGTCGCCTTCGTCACGTCCCTTCTGCGGGTTTCCCTCGCCGGCTCCCGAAGGCGGCTGGTGTGTCGTCTTCGAAGGGAACTTGCCGATTCCAGTCGACGCCGAGTCGGGCTCGCTCGGGTACGGGCTCTTCCTGAGGACGATGACGTCAGCCTGCGACACCTGCGCACTGTTCGTGTCCACGTCGCCTCGCTGTTCCGAGCCGTTGGTTCTTCCCACGTTCGTGTCGCTCAGTGACGTCAGACGGGCCGTAGAGCGAGGGTGCGTCACGCTGCTTGTCGTGCTGTTAGTCCGCAGGAGTAGGGAGCGAACGGACGTCACGTGATCGGATGACGTCACCGCCAGGGTGCGCTCGGTTCTGCGAGCGCCATCTGGGAGCAGTACGCGCCGCGATGTACACCTGCCGTGTTCTCCGATGGCGTTCGTTGTCACGATTCGTTCTATCTTGATGACATGCGTAGTGGTCGTGTCGCCGTTGCTTCGAAGACTGTCGGCTGTCTTCACGTGCAACGCACCATCGGCGCTGTCGACAGTGCTGCCACCTATCATGACGTCGTCTCTCAGAACAGTCTCAGCACACGTGTCTGCGTCTTGTTTCGACCTGC
>JAODUO010000010.1:997500-1367500 GCA_025642075.2 Ridgeia piscesae | reverse complement strand
CACAAATGAGCTAACTAAAGACGCCATATTGTCATATCAACCCGTTAAACAGTGTTAGAACGGATTATGGCAATTGATGTATGCAGGCAAATAGGTAAAATAAACATGTTGCGGTTGCGCGTACACACATATAAGAAACGACATACCACCTTATGTTGGACATCTGTAGTTACATCAAGGTTCGGGTGTAGATCAGGCATTGCGATGAACGAAGTATCTCCCAACATCCGACGTATGACGGTGCTATGTAGTCGCTGGGACGCCTGACGAAACGAAACCAGGCACAACTTACGTAAAACGTAACAGTTCAGACCTGACTGGATTTGCTCGAGTATAGCGATCGGCCACTTTCACCACTTGCCCGAAATAGTTGAGCCGTATCATAGTTGAAAGTGCCATTGTTAAAGGTTGTGAATGCCAGAGATGTTATCGCGCTAAGCAGCCCCGGGGGTAGTTGCCGTTGACGTGCGTGTATACAGTGCTACCTTGACAATAGGCCGCTACCCGCAGTCATACTGGTGACGACAGGATACTGCCGAATTAATTAGATGCATACCCACGGGAATACCACATCGTTCACTAGGTTAAAATAGAATGCGTGTTTAAATCTGTGGATAGCAAGTGGGTTTTACGAATTAGTTTCTACCCGAGCTTGTCTCGTTACAAAGCCCTGCTTACCATTCACATATTGGAAGCGTTGTCGATATTTCATTTGTAAACTATCATTGTGTGGTTTCAAATTTACTGTGAAGATAACTTACGAAAACAGATTCATAATCGATATTTATTATACTAGCTTTCTTAATACAATTCATTAAGCATAGGTTTGGGTCTGCCGAAATTAAAACGTTGTGGGCGATTCAGATAGCAAGAACAGCGCGGTAAGCATGGAACTCGTCACTACCAAACACTGCAGATAGGTTATCGAGATTGTCCACACATATGACAACTTCATCGTGATGGCGGCCAGTTGTATCAACGTAAACTGTGTGATAAGATCGCCTACAATGCTAAGACTAAGGCTAATTGGAACATGTAAACGGTCACTGTAGTTTATTCACAACAAAACTAACACATGCACTGACATTGAGTAATAAAACAACGTAGTTGAACGTACGTATGTGTCTTGGAGGTCGCCGAGACGATGTAGAGCTCGTGTCATGAGGCGGACGAGGTGTGTCACTCTGACGGTCGACTTAGTCGCTGTAGCCGTCCGTCTGCCGGTGTCACTCGCCCCGCCACACGGGTGTTCGACGTTGACCGCTGCCAAGTCTACTCGGCCACGGCTGCTCGCGACACCCAGGACGCCTGCAAGCAACACGTCGCTACATTCTACGTACAGCCACGTGGAATCTTCTGGCAAATGATCAATGGGTATTAAAATTAAACATCTTCGTTATTGCGTGAAATGAATGTAGACCTCCAGACAGGCTTAATAATTCTCCCCAAACACTTACTAAATGATCTAAGGATTAAATTAAAATTATGGCACGTGTGTGATACAGTTGACATTGCTTAATGGTTTGAGCATGTTTTATGTTTTGTGTTGCGCGTTCCTTTGAATCAATTGCAGCTTGTTATTGGAGTATGGCTGATGTATAGAAACTAGGTTGCCGCTGATATCGGTTTTGTTTAATAATAATCCACATACATACAAACACAAATCAATAAATCATCAACTTTGAAGGTGAAATGTAACAATTCTCAACATATGCTTTACCGGTCGGGAAACACCAGGTCAGGTCATTTACCGGGTGTGTTCAAAAATAATATGAGCGTTTATGTGGTGATTTCACCCAAAATTAATAATACCAAATAACCGTTATATTGTTATAATTAAAAAAGCGTTTCACAATATAATACCACTCACCGAGGCTAAGCAATATTGTTACTCCAAGCATAGTTTGAGCACTTGAATAAACACTTGTTGATTTGTGAAAGCTAAGAAATGTCTAGATTGTGTGTGCGCCAACGCCAGTATTTATACGAATCACTGCTACTTCCCTGATGCGTGGTTATTGCTCATTTGCGTTATGGAAAAGTTTAAAGGGATCCGTCTTAAACAAGGTCAATGGAGCGTGAAATGATCCCAAAATAGTACAATTAATAACGCCGTGGCATTGTAGTTCCCACGGGGTTAGGCCCAGTGATCACTTTCGTCATTGTAACTCTGATGTTTTATTATGTCGCTTTGACGTATCTACCATCAGATTATATTTAGGGTAATCTGTTGTTTCGACGGAGTGTGCACCTACGGGTGTGACACATCGGGTGATTACCTTTCTTCAAACCATATGACACTATTACACTGGAAACACGTAGGACGTCGGTGTCTTAACGAAAGTGTTTCAATGAAAGTCCTGTCGATTCTCGCTACGATGTATCAGACATCTGGATATTAAGTACTTTAAAAAACACATTTACTTACTTTATTTAAATTAATTCATTTACTATTTAAACACAATCAGCAGTCCATTTGCTCAAAGTCTGAAGGTTACTTGGAATATATATTTAAACACACATTCTTCCTTCTGTACTCTTTGTGGTATTGTCTTATGTTGTTTTCTTTTGTAATTGTACTATACATTATAATATATATATATATATATATATATATATATATATATATATATATATATATATATATATAATTTAAATGTAGAACATGCATTTTAATTAAAGATCCCGTCATTTGGTAGCACCTAATAAACGTCGTACGTAAAAACGCCAGCATGAAGAAGACTGATGCTAGCGATGTTTGGGGGGACACGTACACGGGGCAGCCATGAACACACTGGATGGATGACATAAAGGCCACAACCGTGGTGTCTGTAGGTGATATATGAACTGCGGGAAAGGATCGTGACATTTGGATGAACAGGATCATGACTGTCACTAGGAGTCGGCTTCGACTCGATGGCACAAGATGACAAGGTTGTAAATAAACATCCGCTCAGGATCGACATACGTGTTATTGTTATCATTATACTTTTATAATAGCAATACGCACTGTTGTTGTTGTTATTAGTATTGTTATTATTAGTACATATTAGTAGTATTAAATGTATTGGTAATATAACGGTTTCTGACATTGAAATTATCATATTCAAAAGAACGCACGAGCATTGGTGATTTAGTCAAACATGTCCGCTGCACGACATGTCAAGAAATAATAGACACACAAATAAATGGTCGCTTCTTGGTGTGAACTGTAACGTTTAATACAATTTTTTATTAATGGTCGTATTTTTTGTAACATGTTGTCACACATTTGCCTTTTGTCACAACATGTGGAGGATCTGGTTAAAATAATGAAGAGTTTACCCATTTATTTCACAAAACCTACACAACAGTGTTGCACAAAACGAACTGGCATTTCAAAGAGAATAGTTGCTAATTTAAATGTGTGACAAAATGAATGTGAAACGAAACGTGCGAGACACTCACAATGAAGAGGACGTTTAATATCATTTAGTTGGGGCCAGTAGCATAGAACTTTGGTAGAGCTAAGAGTGTGTATGTGTATATATATACACACTCTTAGCTCTATATATATATGAAACAGTGGTATGAATTAGATCAAAACGCATCTACAACTATTCCCTGCAACATCTAAGAATTATAACGCGACCATCGTAAATGTCGCTAAGGAAAAGTAATGTTAGTTAAAAAGTAGTTAATAAAACGTTGATATCACAAAGTATCACTCACCGACACTTAGTATGATCGTTAATCGTAGCATACTTGTAGCACTTGCAAATACAACACACCTACTGAGTTGTACATAAGCAAAGAATTGTAGTGTTTATGTGTAAATGCATGCCAGTATATATAGGAAACTTTTGCAAAATGTCCACTGCCTGGTTATTATCTCATTTACAAAGTCGAAATATAAACGTGTCCGCTATAATGTACATGATCACTGAAGCATGACTGGCCCGGAAGTGATATCAGCACGGTACCTAGCGTGGTACAATTCCACAGCGATCACATTAGTCATCTTAAAAGTAAGTGGCTTTCATGTGACGTTGGCTGTTTTATCGTGCTGTGTTGTACCAATCTGGTTATGTTCATGAATCCAAGGTTTAGCCAGAAGGAATATTCGGTAACACATCGTTGGTGACCATTCTTCAAACACAGTTCTCACACTACACGGCTCAATGCAAACACGATGCGGGTGACAACACACACACACCGCACGCACGCACGCAGGCACACACACACACACACATACACACATACGCACGAACACACACATACGCACATACGCACGCACGCACACACATACACACATACGCACGAACACACACATATACGCACGCACGCACGCACGCACACACATACACACATACGCACGAACACACACACGCACGCACGCACGCGCGCACACACACGCACACACACACAAACGTACGCACGCACACACGCACACACACGCACGCACGCACACACACACCACGACACACACATACACACACACACACACACACACACACACAACACACACACACACACACACACACACACACACAGAGAGAGAGAGAGAGAGAGAGAGAGAGAGAGAGAGAGAGAGAGAGAGAGAGAGAGAGAGAGAGAGAGAGAGAAGGACGAATGTGCCTATCGATACCTACCGACAGCAGTCGTTTCTCTTCATGAAAGTTGCGTGAGAGTGAAAACACAATAAACCATAGCTACACAAAATCAAATCAATAGTTGTTATATCAGACCATAGCCAGTCGGGTAAACAGTGGGTATGGCTCTAGGCAGGTGTTGTCAAAGGGCTTCATATCGATTGAACATGTCAACTAATCGTTTTAAAATGTTATAAGAGATTACCAACTTTACAAACCCTCTAATTGCATTTCCCTGATGTGATGATGTCCTCGTAAATAGACCCCCATGGACTACCGTTGCAAAAATAAATGTTCAATGTTTTGAGTGACCCTGTTGGTGTACATTCTATAAAAAGCTACGCAAACATGTTGTCTAAACCTTACTGGTCTAAGTCAACACTGACTAACTAAGTGTTTTTTTACATTTAATACAATTGACCGTTTTGTTGGTACAATTTAGCCTTTGAAAATATTATAATATATCAATGTTTACCTATTTTACTCACTTAAAAATGAGAGCCGGCTATGGGCAGAAAAGAACGGAAAGAACGGAATGAACGGAATGAACGGAAAGAACGGAGAGAACGGAAAGAACGAAATGAACGGAAAGAACGGAATGAACGGAAAGAACGGAAAGAACGGAAAGAACGGAGAGAACGGAAAGAACGGAATGAACGGAAAGAACGGAATGAACGGAAAGAACGGAAAGAACGGAATGAACGGAAAGAACGGAATGAACGGAAAGAACGGAATGAACGGAAAGAACGGAAAGAACGGAATGAACGGAAAGAACGGACGAACAAAGTGATCCAGGAGTATTTGGACTGGCCCTCGGCTCGCGTCTGTACAACAGGATCAGAGAGAATAACACCAACAAAACATTAACAGTTCAATGTTTAACAAAGGCTCCATATGCAATCCCATGTGTGAGTGGTCACCGGTTCTCTTACCACGAGGGTCAATTGGTCAACTCTCAGCCCATGGCTGTTGGCATATTGCCGTATAGCCGTGTTTCGGCATTAATTCGCATCGTGGTAAGCTCGACCCGTGTTGGTCACTATACATTATACGGTGTGTTGACCGGTGTCCGGCTGTCGCACATAGGGCCGTAAGCCATGCGTGACCAAATATGAGATACAGCCAGTATAGCCGGATGTGATATGAAGACTGAACGCACGCTTGGTGTAAGTGAAAATACCATGATGAATAGTGTTGTCGTCTTATAAGGAACAGTTGGTTTTACGTTAAATAATTAATAGTATCTGTGTACATGTAAGTATTCTACTGTCATTGTTCTGTAGGAATATTATACGTGTCTAATCATGCTTACCTAGTCTGACTCTAAATGTTCGGTTGCCGTTGGCTAAATTTGATGGTTATATCAACGAGAATAAACTGTGATGTACGTGAAAGCGGTGATGAACCCTTTAATTTATAAACGAATGGATGACGTACGTTCTATAAATACACACATTTGCATATCGTATTCAAACACGACGCACACTTAAATGTCGCATAATTTTTTAGCATGCGTTCTAAAAGTTAGAATATCACATACGTACATACATCTAAGGATATGGGTCGTTTGCGTTTAGCTGATGAATATACGTCATTTGGTTCAATGTTTGATTATTCTAAAATACAAAATGTCCTAAATTGGGTAGTTATGTGACCATGGGCGTCGATCCGGTTTTAAAAGTGGGGGGAAGGGGGACCAATTTATATATACATATATGTATGTAATTTCTATGTATGTATGTATGTATGTATGTATGTATGTATATTATACATACATACAACAGACAGACAGACATACATTATAATATTTAAATATTTTAATATATATATATATATTATAATATGTCATATATATATATATATATATATATATATATATATATATATATATATATTATATATATATATAATTATATATATATATGACCTGAAATACATATTTAAAATTTTTTGGTAAAAATAAAGCATAATTCATTGTTGGTCTGGTGCTAATTCTAAAATAAACAAAGGCCTTTATGTTATGCTATTTAAAATAGTTATGTTGGCAACACATATTTGAAGAGGGGCCATGGCCCGCCCCAATCACTGAATATTTGGAGGGTAAACTTTGGACCCAACTCTGCTTACCCGATTCAAAGAGTGACAAGATGCAGAGGTTACAGGGGTGCCTGTGTAGGACTTCCCAATCCCACCTTTTGGCAAAGAAGTTTGTCATCACTCATATGGGATCAAATTACACGAAGTGCAGAAATCCGCTGGTTCCGCCGTAGGCGATATAAGTATCCACCAGGGCGACCAGGCTGCAATCCTAGGGGTGACAGGGCAAACAAAAAAGTAATCATCTATAATATGCTTGATGGCTAGTGCCTATTACTATATAAACACAATGGTGCACAACGACAGAGCCCGGCATGATGTTGCGGGCTGCGGCCAACCAAGCAATTTATCTTGTGATATTCCACTGGATAGTCGGAAGTTTATATCTGAACTCGTATAATTTTTTATAAATGTTACTACTAGACCGATATAGGGTTTTTAAGAGAGGGGAGTGATCAGTCTAGCTATATATGCTGTCCCCCTCAGGCTGAAAAAGGCCCAGCCAAGCAATGTTTCTAATCGATTTTTCCAGTGGATGGTCGGAACTTCATATCGCGAGTTTATTATCTAGCTACTAGTCCTCTGTAGCGGTTTTTAAGACAGGAGTGGTGAGTCAGGCTATACGCCCCGCGATTTTTCTGAACTGAAAGTGGGGGGACAATTCCTATGCTGTCCCCTCACGCAGAAAAGTGGGGGTCGCGTCCTCCTCCGTCTCCCACCGATCGACGCCCGTGGTTATGTCAACTGCAATGCGATGCGATGACCGTGGGATCTAGCAGGGCATGAAACGCGTTGGTGAATGTTCAACTATAAGCGATCGAAACCAGGTTATAAATAGAAACATTTGTATGTCGTGAATATTCGCCAATGCGTTCCAAACCTACGACACTCGAAATCTTCTTAGTGTTGGAATATTCAGATATACAAAATATGCAACTGCCGTCGATGGTTATATCAACCACAATAGAGTCGACAGTAAATGTGAGCCCAGTCGGCAAAAGACGTTGTATGGCCTTTGCTTCGACGTCGGCGATGACGTCAAAACAACGTCGTAAACACGGCGCTTATGATAGTTGGATCGACGTCATTTGTCGACGTTGTGTCGACGTCGGATAATGATATGCAACTGCCGTTGGCTACCGTCGATGGTTATATCAACTACAATAGAGCCATCAGTAAATGGGGGCCGGCCAGGTTTACAGGAACATAAAACATTAGATTATAATTATTAAAGTTGCATATTTTTTCAGTTGGCCTATTTGATTTTGTGGATTTAGGTCATTTATTACTAGAAGATGGTTCACCTGGTAAACAGGTTGTTGTTTGAAGACCAGGATCAAGTTTCACTAATAATCTGGTGAAGTAAATAATAATACTATAATAGTACCTTTATTGTCCCTTGATATAGCCCTTTGATATAGAATGGATTATATACTTTGCACTTAGGAGGGTGCATAAAATATAATATTTAAATCACGCAGTAATGTATGTAGGCCCTACACAGTAAAATCTTTTATTTCTAATAATTATGTAAACGGTATCTGTAAAAAATATTAATGATCAGACATTGGAATAAATAAGCTAACACAATATGACCATATTATAAGATAAAAAGATATGATAAAACAAAATTGCAGTGGCACAGGTAGAGACGATTGATTTTCTGTGTCTGGTTCAGATACTTGGTGGAGGATGGAATGACGTATATAGGGGCACGCTGTGTTCTTTCAGTCGACTTTCAGCGCCAATCAGTGGAGTTTATGCCATTGCACGACAACGAGCGAGATACAATGAAACGAAGAATGACTTTAATATATAAACTTTGTTAGAGATACATATAATACACAACAACCACGAGGTGGCGATGATCAACCCTGATTGGGTTGGAATGTTCTTGACTTGAATAATTGCTCCAGACTGATGTCGAGTGTACAACATTCAGCGATCTAGCAACAAATTGTGTGTCTATCCTGTTTAATTTATCTCTGTTTTTGACTGCAAGCTTCCCCACCAGCAATTAAGACGGAAATTAAAATAAATCACAAATGAATCATGGAACACCAACAAAAATATTTTTTCTTGTGCAAAACGTTGAGTTGTCTCAGGGAGTACAACTTTGCTAGCTTTTCTTATATAGATTAATTGTTCTATTATGACATAATAAACCGGAATGTCATCATAATCAAAACCTTTTCAGTTAATAAAGTTCTGAGTCGGCATATTTGAAAGCCAAAACTCTTAGATTGCCAAAATATTGCGCGCTGAAAAAATCGTTCAGAATTCTGCGTAAAAAAAGAGTCAAATACTGCCGACATGGGTGAACTGCATATATTATTTCAAAGTGGCACATCACGTGACCAGCCAGATGGACACGATGTTGTTTCGCGGTGGTAAAGGTCCATGTATTGCGTACAGTTTGTGATTGATGGTGCGAGGACTCATTGTACATACGATATAGTGTAATACTGTCGTATGTTGAACCATCACGTGTTTTCTCGAGAGTTTGTGTCAGCGTTCGTGATTCACAGAAGCCTAGGCCTACACCTTTTTTAATAACACGTTTTATTTTATGCAAAAATAATTATCGTCATTTAAATTCGATTTTTTTTTCGAATACACTTTAGTAAAGTCTCAACGTTTCGGAAAATGTGAAAAAAAATTAACAAGGTAAATTTGCCTTCCGAATAAACTGCTTTCTGTGTTTTTATGTGCATAATTTTCCTCCATGTTCCCGTCTAAATCCCTCTATTTGTTGTATGAAGAAGGCAACCGAAGGAGGCCGAAACGATGGCAAGTGGGAAGAGATCAGGATTAATTAACCTGTGTGTTAAAAACCTGTTTTCCTAATAAACCACTGCATGGTATTATAATTTGAGTGTAGTTGCAAATGGTAAGTTTGCTCTAAAATGTACGCATGTGTATCCATGCGTGCATTTATGTATTTATTTATAACAGTTATATGTTCATTATTATTATATTCAACTCTACCTGTTATATTCATAGTTTTAGCTAATTTGTTTGTATAATTATAGGTGGCAAAATGCATCGATTCACCAAATGAGAAAGCTTTAGAGTGCATTAATATTATTATTAAATTATAAGCCCACTTTCTGTTAAAACACAGTGTCAATATTCACTATTGGAACATGTCTTTAACGCAGCTACAATGGCATTGGCAGGTCGGGTCAATTATCTCAGTGGATTAACCGTTGTACGTATTACGTAAGATCATATTACATAACATCATTAGATATAATCTTGCAATTCCAATCTTGCACCGCACGTCCGAGATATCCGAATTTAATGCAAACCTAAGCCACAGATGGCACCACTAGCATTTCCTAGTTTAAACATATTAATCCGCATGCCATTACTTTGCACATATACATGAATACTTGCTTTATTTACCATTATGACAACGTCAGATGTTACATTCTGCGATTTTTTAAACGATGTTTAATGCATATCTGCAGATAATTGTATTCGATCGAAGCACTACGTTGCGCATTGGAATGTTTACAATGTGTGTTATACGGTTTGCCAGCAGGTGCTTCCGGCTAAAACAAAATACGGCGAGATGTCAAATGTTCCAGTTTATGCAATTTACGCGTCTAATTGTTATTGATATTTAGTCTATAGTATAAGTATTATACAGTACTGTTGTAGTCACAACATCGGTGTTTAATATGCAAAACTGTTACCGGAAGGGGCGAACCCCACAACCTGACAGCGAAGACGTCGAAGACCAGAATGGCAGATTGACAACCAAACACATTCACACTTTGAAATTTCTGCAAGATGTTGTCAATGAAAATAAGGCCCTTAAAGCTAGGGTCGACGAATTGGAGGTTAGTAGAGACGATGAAATGTTAGGCACTTGTGTAGAATCCAGATCCACCTCAAATTTGCCTTTATTAAGCCAGGCTTTATAACTAATGTTGACACAAAACTGATGGCTGCAAAACTCGAAAGTGGCAAAACTTTGTCTGTGTATATAATATGGTGTAGAAAAATAGTCAGTTGTGAATTGATCCAGTGACCTAGTGGGCATACATACCTGCAAATGAATACCTTATTCCTGTAAACATGGTCACTAGAAAAATCATTCCTTGTCCTACCTTATCCCTTATGCCAGGTGTAATTACCACTTGTATTGTATTCAACTTACTTTGGACCCAAATACTGCCTGTATTTCCCACTAGTTGAGGTTAGGCGAGTAGAGGAAGAAGAAGAGGAAGACACTGGATTCTAGACAAACTTGACAAAGTCACAAGTGCCTAATGTTATTGTTCATTTGATGCAGTCATGGGATTGCTCATAATGATGTTACAGTTGTGTATGACTGATGGTGATGCCAGGCTGATATGTATACTAGACCACTTGGTTTCAGTCTTACACAGTCACAGTATGCAGTTATCATCAACAATTTTAGAAATAACTCTTCGATGTATCAGTACCACACATTTCATTAATGACTTGCAACCAATGTATCAAATATATTTGTTAATGAAATAGATGCTTTATGTAATTATGATTTAAAAAAAATTATATATAGTTCTTAAAATGTAGATATAATGTCACTGCCATCACCATTATATGGTCATTATTTTGTTGCTAATAGGCTGAGTTGTCGAAATGTGCACAGTTGCACACATCGACGGAAGAAACACAACAACGCATCAAACAGATGAAGGCCGATTTCCTGAAGCGTACAGATGAGATCAATCAGCTGCTGCTAGAAAGGCATAAGATTGAGGTGAGTGCAGGCACCTGTTGGAATGCCGTCGTTGAGTCAAGTACAAACATTTCATTTGAGATTGATTGATTGCTTATGTTGTGTTGACAAATGGAGTTAATAAAACTATCCATTTACACGAACCAGAAGACTGTAATGAAATATCCTGGATGATGCGGATGCTTAACCAATAAACAGTGCGAGCACATCACCAGTTTCTTCAGCAACTTCCTGCACCTTGGGTTTGTTGTCAGTTGTTGCTAAGTTTTTTCTAATGAACAACTGGCATGTTTTTGTTTACTATTGTTACAGATAGTTAATAGATGTATGACACCAACAATATGCCTTTTATTTGTTATTAAGAAATTTTTTATTAAGGCAAATGCAGGCATATTAGGCATACAGCTTTATCAATAATTACCTTACAAACATATTAAAATTGACCAGCATACTTAATTTAAATTTTAACTAAAGGCAGGTATGAACAATTGCAATGTTAAATTATAAAATAGGAAATTCCGGTATACTTATGATCTTTATATTTTCTGACATAAAGAAACAATGTTGGCAAGTCAACGACCACGATTTAAATGATCTGTGTTAAACATATAAACATTTTCAAATTAGCACTTCGTCTGACCACTCTTAGATCAACCAAAACTGTTAACTCTACTTTATTTACTGATAATTTTTCAAGTTAGATTTCATTGGGTTAAACATATAAACATTTTCAAATTAGCACTTCGTCTGACCACTCTTAGATCAACCAAAACTGTTAACTCTACTTTATTTACTGATAATTTTTCAAGTTAGATTTCATTAAATAGATTTAATTTTAAGTACCAGTGTTTCATTATAAAATTTAGACTAACTTATGCTTAACTACCTAAGGGTAAACAAACAAAGACATATTTTGAAATTGGTAACAACTTAAAAGTAAACATGGCTCTTGTCAACAGTTACATTCAACTAAATCTACTTCTAGCACATTTTATGGTCTTCTTAGCTGTGTATTTAACACAAATTTGATCATATGGACACTTAGTAATTTTCATTGTTTTTTAATAATACGTTCTCTCATTTAAATAACATTTTAAAGAATAATTTTAATCATTAATTAATGTATTTATTTTACTCAGCATAATGGGCAGGATATGGAATGGTACAAGAGAAACAGACATGATTTAGTTGTTCATGTCTGCAACACAAAATGCAGATGATGATGATAAACAATACATTTTCTAAATACATATACAGTAAAATACTAGTAAAGTATTAATACATCAACTGGTGTAATATACAAATTAGTAGACAACAAAAATAATAAAATATTATGGTAACTTTGATAAGATAGATGTGTCAGATATAAGACTATACGTATCCTTAACATTACTAGCCAAATATTTATTGATATCAAGAATGCAGAAATGAAACAGATGAAATCAAACCTATAGCTCTAATTGAAACTGATACTGTTTTGTTCACCATGTGGCAGCACCAGACACAAAGAAGGTGGACAACCATAAATTATTAATATACATAGATCAGACCAAAGGCTATGCCTGCTGTGATCACTTTCCTAGCCAGTAATCAAACTTCTTCTCTTTAATTGGCAGCTTGGCTGGTTAATATTTAATGTCGTTGTCATGGCAATGTTTGTTATTTGTCAGACTGTGAGCAATGCCATCTAGCCTCAGTTGAAGTGTCAGCAGCTTTAAAGCTGTTTAGCTTCTATGAAATAAGTGGGTAGCTCAACTCTAATATCAGATAGTCACAGGTGAGGGGCAGATCTTATCATTAGAATCATGTATATTAATTCCATGTGTGATTTTGTAACATTGTGGTTTTAGAACAGGTATATTTACACAGTGGTAGGCCTACACATTTTCCTATACTGCTCAGCATTATGTTACATAATAGCTACATATGAAATGTGGTTGAATTAAGCATTATTACATTTGTATAGATTTATCAATGTGTGTGTGTTTGATTATTGTATATTGTGATTTTTCTACAATTGCAAAATAGTGTCTAATTCATTATAATGTATTTAATGTTGTTGTTGTTATTGTTATTGTTCAAATTACATAATTGTTACCAGGTAATGCGCATACAGTACAGCAGAAAAGTAACCATTTAAGTCACCAATCATAGTATGCCTAGAAGATGGCAATGAGTTATGAAATGGACTTATGGAAATGGAATGGAAGGAAGTATTGAGAGTATTTTTTTTAATTATTGAGAGGAAAATGTATAAATCACATCAGTGTTTATAAACTGTTGTGAAAAATGCTGACAGTCAGTAAATGTCATGTTAGATATTGATGTAAAATGTAGCCTTGTATCTTGCATCCAGTGTTATCAATAGAACATGTTTACAGGTGCCGGTGGCTTGGTGTGCTTCTAACTAATACTCTTGTAACTGTGCTTTTAGAGGCCGCCATCATGGCTTCTCTGTACAATCTTGTACAGCAGGCAAAAGCAAGTATCGCAGCTCTGTTGAAGTTGGGCTTTTGTTGGATTTATCTCACTGCCTTGTCACAATTGAATACTATTTTACTGACAGATTACACACGTCCTCACAATTTGAATTATGGATTAATTGATTTTGTTTTCACCAGTTGATTGCCAACTTATTATTTTCAGTTGTTGTCTCTTGTTGTCTCTTGATTGGCAGCTTCCATGTTGTGTTGCCATTTGCCACCATTTGTCTTACAGTTTATTGCTCTGTTATGAGCTTTCCTGTTTGAAGAATTGGTTGCACTATGTTCTTAAAAAAATGACAGTTTGCTTTGCAGGTTGATACATCACAGTATTATATTGTCATTCATTGACTGACATCTCATTCCCATTAACTATTGGATTGCCTGTGGTACTAATTGATTGCCAGCTGTGTTTATGTTAACGATGGACAGCAAATTAACTGTGTTCTGGTCACATATTTAATGACCCTAGATCCTGTTGGTGTTGATTTTTTCATTCCATCAGTGCATATATCTGGTAACTGATTTTCCTGTTCACTTTATTGACACTCGCTCAATGCAGCAATTGTTTTTATTTGGCTGATAGTAAATTGTTTATTTCATCATACCTGTACTGTGATGACTGACACTTTACTGTGTTCACTCAACTGACACCATGCTGTGTTCATTTAACAGGAACTATTTTATATTAACATTACTGACACATTCTTGAGGACTGGCTACTGAAGTCTGCTCTATATAAGAACTTACTTTTACTTTTGCTCTGTTCAAATCATTGAGACTAATGTTCTAATGTGAATCATATACATGTGTATATGTATATCACTGTGCATGCTTCACTCAATGTTTTTGCATTTGCAACAAAGCATCAATATATTAATACAAACTTTGGCTATGCATGTAACATGTACCTACAACGTTATGATTGATAAGAACGTTATCATTGTGGTGGGAAAATAAACAGATAGTCATTTAATCAAAAAGTTGTCTGTAATTAGAGAATATTTTGAAATTTTAAAAAAAAGTTTTATTTTCATATAATGCAGCATATGTGTTGTAAATACATAAAAACAATGATATGTTCTGTAGAAATGAATTTTTGTAAGTGAAATGGTATGGTAGTGTAGTAATCGGCAACATTAAAATCTTCACATACCGGTGGTTGTGAATACTTTGCAGAAATGTTTGTATATTAAACATTCTGAGCAGTGCCAAAGATTGGACATTGCACTATGTAGGAACTCGATTCTGCCTTTGACTGTCTCATATTGTTGACAGATGATGAAGAAGGTGGAAGATAACATCGATAAGGAGAAGAGGTGGCACGAAGAACGAAGGAAGGTCAGTCAGGCCAAATCATTGGCAGGTTAATGATGCATGATGATGCAAGACAAAATATAGAATAGAATTTGTAAAACAGAAATGCAGAAGGAGCAGAGATGGTAATCAAGCATGTGTTGTTTCTTTTTTTTAAAGAAGGCATATTTCCTTTATTTGAATGTCTTTTTCCAGAGTTATTACCTAGTTATTTATAAACTTTCAATAACTATAATAGTCTTCTTTAACACAATTCACCATTGCTTTATTTCTTTTCTTAGTGTATGTAATAAATACCGTATTGTCCTTAGTAGATGCGCAGTGCATGAGTGGGAAGGATTGGGTGTGTGTCTATTAATTTCTCAAAAGTGGGACGAATGTGATCACCCGCTATATCGGCTACTAAACAGAGTAGATAACTAATCCGCAATGTGGCGCCACTGAAGTATGCAAATGTACAGCGTCTCCATGTGAATGAGCCGCGAAATACTCTTTAAATCACGATTTTACTGCGTAATGCTTTCGGTACAATCTATGTGTTCTTCAAATTGCTTTAGTAATGTTAAATAAATGTAGTAATGTGAACATAGAGTGGATTTACTGCATGTAAAAGCTGCATTGACCATTCAGTGTCGACACACAATATCGATGTCGATAACGATGTACGTCGTCCTGACTAGAACTGTCTAGAACCATGAGTCAATAACAGACGCAATTATTCAAATTGTCAACAGTCTGATTTATCAATAGAAGCAAAGCTTATTAATTGAAACAGATATGCCTGAATACAATTACTCTGACTTATTCTTGTTATCGAAGTAGGCTGATGCCAGTCGCACTTCATGCCCGCGGGTGAGTTGGAATGGAGTTGTGAAACGGATGACAATCTCAACTGTGTCTCTATTCAAATTCAATTGCATAATTCCATTGAATTTGTTGTAACTGTTTGTCTCGATTGATGCAATAAAATATGCAAGCGGCACTGTAGGTTGACACAGTTGTCACTTAGAACCTTTATGCGAACAGTCGGCGTTTAATCAAACGTAAACAAATCCGCCATTTGTTTGATGCACATGACGGCCTCTCTCTGATAATACCATAAAATGAAAAATAACAGCCCTCTTTGTGGTAAGCATTTACATTTACCACATTATGAAAGTCTCACCAGTAACGGTTCAATTGCCCTACCCACAATTATTATTTTCGAATAGCATTAGTCTGGGCGCCATCTTTGCTAATAATTGTACCATCTACTCTGTTGCATTTTTACGTCACGTCTATTAGGTAGTGTGCATCTATTAAGGACAATACGGTACATGTATGTAGATTTCTTGTGTTAATCCTTTCGTTAGTTCAGTACCAATATGGTAAATTCCACAGTATAATGAGAATAAACCATTTTCATTCAAGCTTAGCTACACGGTTTTGTTAGAATTGTGATGTTATTCAGTGGCTATGTGAAATGTATGTGTACATTGGACTGCAGCTGCTGGAGGAAATTGAGGACCTGAAAAAAACTATTGCTCGGCTCACTGAAGATCTCAACACAGCACTCCACAGTGGGACCCAGCTGGAGGTGGGTAGTAGATCAATAGATGGAACAGCTGGAGGTGGGTAGTAGATCAATAGATGGAACAGCTGGAGGTGGGTAGTAGATCAATAGGTGGAACAGCTGGAGGTGGGTAGTAGATCAATAGGTGGAACAGCTGGAGGTGGGTAGTAGATCAATAGATGGAACAGCTGGAGGTGGGTAGTAGATCAATAGGTGGAACAGCTGGAGGTGGGTAGTAGATCAATAGGTGGAACAGCTGGATGTGGGTAGTAGATCAATAGATGGAACAGCTGGAGGTGGTTAGTAGATCAATAGGTGGAACAGCTGGAAAGGTGGGTAGTAGATCAATAGATGGAACAGCTGGAGGTGGTTAGTAGATCAATAGGTGGAACAGCTGAAGTTAGATTGTAGACCACGGTATTGAAAAGCCATAGATGGGTAGTAAATCAGTATATGGAACAGCTGGAGGTGGATTGTAAGCCACTCTTTGGAACAGCCAGAGGTGGGTAATTGATCAGACTGTATGTGGAACAGCTGAAGGTATATAGTAGACTATTGTATGAATTAGTTGGGGGTGGGTAGTAGACGTCTGAATGGAAAATATGGTGGTGGGTAGTAGACCGTTGTATGGGACAGCCAGAGGGGGTAGTAAACCACTGTATGGAACAGCCAGAGGTGGGTAGTAGACGACTACATAGAACAGCTCGGATTTATGTTACGTCTGTTTTTGAAATATTGGTCATGTTTTCATTTTTTTAAATGCATACACATGTGTGTCTTTGAACCTTCATTATAATCCGTGTTTGAACTCAGGCGATGTTTTTGTTTGGCCGTCGTCCGT
This sequence comes from Ridgeia piscesae, assembly GCA_025642075.2. Classification (NCBI taxonomy): domain Eukaryota; kingdom Metazoa; phylum Annelida; class Polychaeta; order Sabellida; family Siboglinidae; genus Ridgeia; species Ridgeia piscesae. Next base: position 1,349,844 of record JAODUO010000010.1, on the reverse strand, counting down.
GTCTGTAGCTCCTTCAAGAGAAGAGCGAAAACCAGCGGCTGGAGATCGAGCGCATGCTGGCCCGGGAGCAGGAGCTGACGGAGTCGACCCAGAACCAGCTGCAGGAGATCCAGCGCTTCCGGACGGTCGAGGACGACAACAAAGCACTGACGGAGGAACTGGCATACGCGGAACAGACCAACCAGGAGCTGCGCTTCCAGGTCAGCAAGCTCGAGCACACCCTGGGCGACAGCGGCGTCAACCAGCAGGAGGAGCTTCTCGCCATGCTGAGGGCGAAGCTGAAGAAGGTTCACGGCGAGAGATCGGAAGCGCTCGAGCAGGTGACGAAGTGCCAGGCGACGAACGAAGACCTGGACGCCGAGAATGGCGGTCTGCGGCGCGCGCTGGCCGACAGCGAGCGCATGCGGGGCGAGCTGAGGGCGCAAATGGAGGCGCTCATGCAGGAAATGGCGGCGCTGATGCGCAACAAGTCGAGCGTCGAGATCGACGGCCACAACTTCAAGGACTTCGTGCACGTGAAGCGCGAGCTGGCGAACGTGCGGCGCGAGAACGAGACGCTGCGACAGCGGCTGAGACCGGTGCGAGACGGCGCGCTGCCGCAGCTGAAGAGCAGCGGCTCGCTCACGAGCTCGTCGTCGTCCGTTAGAAGCGAGAAGAAGGCCGCCAGCAAGAACTTGTCGACTGGGCTGACGCGTCGATGGTGATGGGTTCAAAATCCACATAATACTACCGTACTACTAATAATAATTTCCGTATTGCAGCATATGTTGTATTGCGGAGATTGGTGAAAACTGAAAGGGATGATCTAACATCGTTATTCTGTTTAATGTTACGTCATGGTTGGCGTTTCAAGAGAACTTGGGGCATAAACGATACTGCAGGATTTGTTCAAATTTACTAACCGTTCACTAACAAACGTGTCTTATCAATCTGAGTACAAAAACTAAATTATAAACAAACATACCCATATAATGTTTCGTGTAAATGTAGTGGATGAAACGTGTCTACAGAAGATATTACGATGGGAGAAAGTTATCTAGTGAGTCAATATAATGTCGATTTATCATATTCATATGGCATAATGCTACGTATATTTTCTATCGATGCATACCAGTTTGTATGCAACACAAAAGGAAATGTTAAATATGAGTGAAATGAGTGATTCGCATTGTCGTTGTTACCGATATGCTATAGTAAAATATCAATTTTGTATTGCTGTAGACCTGCGTCTTCTTTCCATGGCGCAAGGTTCCGCCGCTTAACTCAGTGTCTCAGTCTACGTCGTAGCAGAAGTTGTCCCACTGGTCCGTTTGGTGGTCTGCTTTTGACCATCTCTTCATGCTCAGCTGTACGAGCCTTTTTCTGGGTCATAGCATAGTACTGGTAAACATTGTCTGTGTTACCCACTGCATTGGTCATCACTGCATTCTCATACATGAAAACTATTCTGCTGGAGCTCACCTTGTAAGAAATTGTTTGATGTAGCTATGACAACCCTCTTAGGTCGTGTTAGCTTCAGGCTGGTTCCAATCTGCCCCTGATAGTGACCACAGGCTAAACTGAAATATTTGTCTACGTACTCTGTACTGTTTTCAACCAGCTTGATAAACCTAGTAACATTAATTCGACCCAACATCAGTTCGCCGCTTTCCTTGTCCTATTCTCGAATGCACCCTCGGTCTGGATATTCCGTGTCAACCTTCTGTCAATCACACGCAGTTCGCAACAATTTAAGTAGTACAAACCACCAAATATACGGCATGAATACAACAAACCACCAAATGTACGGCATGAATACAACAAACCACCAAATGTACGGCATGAATACAACAAACCACCAAATATACGGCATGAATACAACAAACCACCAAATATACGGCATGAATACAACAAACCACCAAATGTACGGCATGAATACAACAAAACCTACCAAATCCCAAAAAGTACGGCATGAATCGCAAACCACCAAATTACGGCATGAATACAACAAACCACCAAATGTACGGCATGAATACAACAAACCACCAAATGTACGGCATGAATACAACAAACCACCAAATTACGGCATGAATACAACAAACCACCAAATATACGGCATGAATACAACAAACCACCAAATATACGGCATGAATACAACAAACCACCAAATGTACGGCATGAATACAACAAACCACCAAATGTACGGCATGAATACAACAAACCACCAAATCTACGGCATGAATACAACAAACCACCAAATGTACGGCATGAATACAACAAACCACCAAATATACGGCATGAATACAACAAACCACCAAATATACGGCATGAATACAACAAACCACCAAATATACGGCATGAATACAACAAACCACCAAATATACGGCATGAATACAACAAACCACCAAATGTACGGCATGAATACAACAAACCACCAAATATACGGCATGAATACAACAAACCACCAAATATACGGCATGAATACAACAAACCACCAAATGTAGGGCATGAATACGACAAACCACCAAATGTACGGCATGAATACGACAAACCACGAAATGTACGGCATGAATACAACAAACTACCAAATGTACGGCATGAATACAACAAACTACCAAATGTACGGCATGAATACAACAAACTACCAAATATACGGCATGAATACAACAAACCACCAAATGTACGGCATGAATACGACAAACCACCAAATGTACGGCATGAATACGACAAAGCCTACAGAGTCATGTGACACGGACAGACGGATGTGGAGCAGCGGACGTAGAGATCGTTGGGAGGTAGCGATCGTTGGGAGGTAGCGATCGTTGGGAGGTAGCGATCGTTGGGAGGTAGCGATCGTTGGGAGGTAGCGATCGTTGGGAGGTAGCGATCGTTGGGAGGTAGCGATCGTTGGGAGGTAGCGATCGTTGGGAGGTAGCGGTGGAGAGAACGGTGGCCCCACGACCGTCTCGGTGAAGGGTTGAGTGACAAGTAAGTGGGTGAGTGAGTGAGTTAGTGACTGACTGACTGGCTGGCTGGCTGGCTGGCTGGCTGGCTGGCTGGCTGGCTGGCTGGCTGGCTGGCTGGCTGGCTGACTGACTGACTGACTGACTGACTGACTGACTGACTGACTGTACGGGTAAGTCAGTGGATGGATGAGGGAGAGAGGGAGGGGGGATGAATAAGTGAATGAAAGAACGAACGAACGTCTATGTGTGATTGTGAGTAAGTGCGTGCGCGTATAATGTGTGTGCAGTCTATATTACTGGCAGGCGGAATCTGTGATGGATTTTAATATCCGTCCTACTGAGTCAAGTACGTTACGCATAGACTGAACATCGAGTCACATAATGTAGAACACTACAAACAAATTTCAAATCATTTCAATGTTAAGAGTATTTCTTGACCTAGATTCCATAGCCTAGGCCTTAATTACTTATAGTGCGCTTTTATAGACTTTTTTAATGTACCGTAATTAGACATCAACCACTTATAAATATTAGGCCAACCACTGTAAAGTAACATAATTTAAATCGAGTTGTGGTCGTGCTTCCCCCAATTCTAACTAATCCTTCCGTATAAATAGGCTATACGATCTAAGCAGAACCGTACTAATACGAAAGTGGCGACACACGACGGAGTTCCCTCGCCTCCGAGTAATTTAATTGAATTTTATTCACTCTAACCACATATCGTGGTACATAGAGCATCACAATTTTATAAATACATATATAGAACATGCATAACACTACATATCAATAATTACAACTTGATAATAATTACCCAGCTATGCTACTATCCGTGTAAGATTACATTTATACAGGTTCATGAATAACACACTAGGTGTCGGGTAATTGACCATACATTAATACCATCATTACTGTAATTATACAGTTTCTCAATAAATTTTAGTGTATTCCATTTCTGTTCTGGGAAGAATGTTTCCATATCACTGAGAAATAATGCAAACAAAAGTGGTGAGAAATGTTTTCCCTGTCTCAATCCTACATGTGAATCGAAACATTCTGATTGCACACCATTGTTCATGACACATGATTTGATTGATTTGTACATATTCAGTATAACATTAAGTAGGCTACACTCATTATTTGTTTTGAGTTTATAAGAGTCTTTCACTTATGATGGATGTGAACATTTTTCCTAAGCAGCTAAGAAGAATTACCTTTATTTTTATATATCGGTTTTATTATGACAATTAACCAATCATGTGGTATATGTCCATTCAGTAGTACAACATTGAAGATTTGTGTTAACATATGCAAGTGATCTTCGGAGAAAGCTCTGATCATTTCATTAATAATATTATCTTCACCGCATGCCTTCCCATTTTTCAATCGTTTCACAGCTAGCTGTCGTCACTTCTGCCTCAGAAATTGGTAGATTTAATGTCTCGGACTCTGAGTATTCATTAGTTACACTGCTTGACATTTGGGTTCCATTCATGTTACACTCAAACTCAGTTACATTTTCTTCAGTAGAATTTAATTCAATTAAGAAACACAGTGCTGTCACATAGTGTGATTGGTTACATCAAATAAGTTCTACCTATTTAATTGTGTTTGGCGATATTAACCATTAATGAAGGATGTTTTTGCGCAGTACAACTTGTTTTAAGGCAAATGTATACATGGGTTATGATTATGTGTATTTAGACTACTTGTCAGATATAAGAGCTTGTCGAACTGTTGTGAAACCACAACGTACAGCAATGTGACATTCACTGTGTTTTTTTTATAACAATAGCAATAATCCGTTGTATATATTATAATTATTGTTTTAACACCCATACTTAATTTATTATTATGACGAATGCATTGTTATTATTGTAATACACTTTATGTATTTTTAGAGACCACGTATTTTATTTAGCAGCATTTTAATGGCATGTTTTGAATTTTTAAAGATTTAAAATGTTATGTAACATACTAATTCATGTGCAATTGTATAACAAATATTATTATTTTTAGTGAACTCTCGATAAGCCAAAGACTTCCTTGTTCTCATGCCATCTGGAGCTTAGCTCTAGACGGTAACCATGTTAAACCATATGTGTAAATCGTATTATGTAACACATATGTATTACAATATAATTTGATATTATAAAGCCTTTTTTATATCACTAAATCAATAAAATGCAAATCCCGTAAAAGGCGCATACAGCCTAAAATCGTTAATGCTATATGCGCTACGAAAATCGCTATGTCTGTGACAGTGACAATGTCAATGTGGTCAACTAAATATTAAATCGGACAATTAAGATAAGAAAGATGTAACACAATATATGTATGACCCGATTTTTCTAATATTATGTAACAGAAACCGAGCTGAAGACTATAATCCATATTTTATCAGCTTTTGCCCAGAGCTAATAATTCTGCTTTGCCTTTAGGCTTTACGTAAATGCGTGCGGTATTACTGGTATCCAGCCATGTATATATCCTAATATATGCTCATAAAACGATTACCATAATATATAATTACTAATAAAACATTCCCAATCGCTTTACTTTATTGTCATCAGTCGGAAACTACAACTGTCATCAGTGTCCCCAATCAGCTCCAGTCGCGCGGAGTCTCGCCGAGTATCATGACGCACACCATAGCAGAAATACAGCAAGCATTACGTTCTATATGGCGGTTACACGTTCGGGATGACGTGATCGCAAATGATGGTGACGTCACTTCATAATAACGAGCTAGCTTTATTCCTGCAACTACTGTTACACATTGAGGGAACGAACTTAACAAATCATGTACAAATTTAACCTTGATATTTAATAATAAAAAAAATAATTATGACCTGCTTTAACATCTGATGCGTAATGTAAGAACACACATTCGTCTACGAGTCACGTGACTGCGAAGATTTGACGTCATAAACAGTGCCCGACAACGACTGAGCGTGTAACGGCAAACTGTTAAATTAATCGATCTTGGTCGAGGCGGGGAATGAAGCAATTCAAGGACATCAGTTGCACGATGTCGCACGAACATGTCGCAGATGAGTTCAGCTTAATATTTATAAGGTTTATTAAATGTTTGTGTCAGTTTAGCTTCGACGTTCCACAAGGCACCGTAGGGAACGCATACGCGAGTACGGGGCCAGATAAACACTTGGAAAGTCAAATAAATAACGGAGAATATTTGCAAGAAGTTACACGAACATTTAACAGATACGACGTTCAGCTCAGCATTAATTGTTTATTTAACTTTTGCGTCAGCTTAGCTTCGACGTTCGACCTAGAACAATACATAGGCACTTACGAGTTTGGAGCCCGTTAAACAATCTGAGAATCAAACCAACAACATCAACGGAGAAGATTTGCAAGAAGTTATACGAACATTATATTATAAGTGATACATTCAGCTATGCATTTACAACTTGTTTAATGTTTGCATCTGTTCAGTCTTGACGTTGTACTGGAACGGTGGTCGCGCGGTAGAGCGCCGGACTGTCAATCGAGGGGACGGTGGTTCAATCCCACCTACCGCCGTTTCGAAACTTAGGCAATTTCTTCACCCCACATTTGCCTGTGTCTTTCGGAAGAGACTAAACGTCGTTGGTCCCTTCTGTCTGGTGTCTATGCCAGGGGAAGTAAAAGATCCCACACAGGGGGTAAATGTGTAACCTGTAGTGGACTCACAAATTCTACAGAAGAACAACTCCTGCGTTAGCCCAAGTTTGGGCTGTTTGGAGGTAATCACCTAAGAACTAAGAACAGTAGATAGAGTCAGGATGATTGATTAGCCAGTTATGAGTTATCAATGTAGACCCTAAAAAGGGGTACAGTTAGCCCCAACCCGCCCACCACGCAATTGTTCACCATGCATCTGCATCCACCCAACGCTCATCGTCCGTCCGTCCGTCCGTCCGTCCGTCCGTCCGTCCGTCCGTCCGTCCGTCCGTCCGTCCGTCCGTCCGTCCGTCCGTCCGTCCGTCCGTCCGTCCGTCCGTCCGTCCGTCCGTCCGTCCGTCCGTCCGTCCGTCCGTCCGTCCGTCCTGCCTGCCTGCCTGCCTGCCTGCCTGCCTGCCTGCCTGCCTGCCTGCCTGCCTGCCTGCCTGCCTGCCTGCCTGCCTGCCTGCCTGCCTGCCTGCCTGCCTGCCTGCCTGCCTGCCTGCCTGCCTGCCTGCCTGCCTGCCTGCCTGCCTGCCTGCCTGCCTGCCTGCCTGCCTGCCTGCCTGCCTGCCTGCCTGCCTGCCTGCCTGCCTGCCTGCCTGCCTGCCTGCCTGCCTGCCTGCCTGCCTGCCTGCCTGCCTGCCTGCCTGCCTGCCTGCCTGCCTGCCTGCCTGCCTGCCTGCCGGCGGTCGGTCGGGCGGTCGGTCGGGCGGTCGGGCGGTCGGGCGGTCGGTCGGGCGGTCGGGCGGTCGGGCGGTCGGGCGGTCGGGCGGTCGGGCGGTCGGCGGTCGGGCGGTCGGCGGTCGGGCGGTCGGTCAACTTGGTTTGTTGCTAGTTTTTTGTTTAGTTGATGGTTGGTTTGGTTTGGTTTGGTATGGTATGGTATGGTATGGTATGGTTTGGTTTGGTTTGGTTTGGTTTGGTTTGGTTTGGTTTGGTTTGGTTTGGTATGGTATGGTTTGGTTTGGTTTGGTTTGGTTTGGTTTGGTTTGGTTTGGTTTGGTTTGGTATGGTTTGGCTGGCTGGCTGGCTGGCTGGCTGGCTGGCTGGCTGGCAGGCTGGCTGGCTGGCTGGCTGGCTGGCTGGCTGGCTGGCTGGCTGGCTGGCTGGCTGGCTGGCTGGCTTGCTGGCTGGCTGGCTGGCTGGCTGGCTGGCTGGCAGAGTTCTATGGTTAGATGTGCATGGGACAACATGTCATCCATTCACCCACGCATCCACCCACCCATTCACCCACGCATCCATTCACGCATCCATCCATCCATTCACCTACGTATCCCTCTATCCATTCACCCACGCATCCACCCATCCATTCACCCACTCATGCATCCATCCATTCACCCGCGCATCCATTCACGCATCCATCCATTCACCTACTTATCCCTCTATCCATTCACCCACGCATCCACCCATCCATTCACCCAATCATCCATCCATCCATTCACCCGCGCATGCATTCACGCATCCATCCATCCATTCACCTACGTATCCCTCCATCCATTCACCCACGCATCCACCCATCCATTCATCCACGCATCCATCCATCCATTCACCCAAACATCCATCCATCCATTCACCCTTCACCTTCACCTATCCCGTAGTCTTAGTGGACCGTTGGGGCGCCACAGATGACCTGGCAACCAGTTCCCTCCATTCCTCTCGCCTCTCAGTCTTCCTCATGGCGGCGGCCAGTGTCATGCCCGTTCATTCCGAGATATTGTCCTCCCATCTCTTTTTCTGTCTGCCTGGTCTTCGCCCTCCTTGCACTGTGCAAGCCTTGAAGATCTTGTTATGTGCCCGTACCATTTCAGTTTGCGTCGTTTTACTGTGGTCAAGAGGTCTTCGTGGGGCCCAATGGCTTGCCGAGTTCTGTTTCGCACCTCTTAGTTTGAGATGTGGTCTCTGTAGGTGATGCCGAGGAGCTCTCTCTGAGGCATCTCATCTCCATGGCCTGTATCCTTCTCTCTGTGTCTGCTTTTAGTGTCCAAGACTCATGGGCGTACAGGAATATGGACATGAATAGGGAGCGCATCAGATCCTTCATCTGAGATGATTGCTCCCAGATATTTGAACCTGTTGACGCAATCTAGTTTCTCGCCGTTGACCCTGATGTCAGTGCTGAAGCCATTGGTGTTATTGGTCATAAGTTTGGTCTTTTCTGCACTCACCCACGCATCCATTCACCCACGCATCCATCCATCCATTCACCCACGCATCCATCCATCCATTCACCTACGCATCCATCCATCCATTCATTCACCCACGCATCCACCCACGCATTCATTCACCCACGCATCCACCCACGCATCCATTCACCCATACATCCACCCATCCACCCACCCATCCCCCACTCACCCGCCTGTCCGTCCATCCGCCCATCCGCCCATTCGTCAATCCAGGAAATACCTTAGCCTCTCTTTAATAGTTGAGGGTAGCACACGAAAGTAGTTCGGCAATAACGGCGAGTGCTTCTTCGTCTTCCAAATGGCACGCGTGGCAATCTCATCAAGTTGAGGACTTATCAAAGTGTATAGCGCAAACATAAATAACTGAAAACATGATTAGACTGTGATGCTAAAATAAATAAAACGTATGGGGTTAATCGTTCACTCTGGGATTTCGGGTGGTTATATTATAAATTTCCTGACGCGTGGGTTAACTGGGGATCAACTGGGGTCACTTCAGAAGTGGCCACAGCGACTCTGGTGGTGCAGGAGAAACCCCTGCCGTAACTACCACGCATAGACTCGCTCCCGGGCTCTTAGCTTAGAATCTCGTTAACTTCGTATGTGAAGCTAACGGTAGTGTCAGAGTAAAGATAAATCGGAAGCGAGTCTATGTTTGGCAAGTGCCCAGTCTGAGCAGATAATACGGTTTTTCGCCATTGCACACGAGCTTCTATCTAAATCTTAGCGGTAATTTTTTTAATAACTAGACATTTAATAAATAAAAGTTAATCATTTCATTTTGTGTCATGTGCAACTTTTATGATTTATGTGATAGTTGTTATATAGATTTTGGTATACGGTGGTGAGTTGATATCCCATTTATATAATTACGTATGAGTAAGAGAAGCCACGACGTGTGGTAACTGGAATCAGGGCAACAGCGAAGACGAGGAAGATGTTTTAAATGAAACCAACGAAGCCTTGTACGTGTAAATAGGAAGATCGGCAAGTGCGACGTGTGCTCCTATGAACACGGCCCGATGACCAGTGTTCACCTACTGCAGCACTGTCCGCAACAGATTAACCATAGGCGACACACGTGCATCCCCTGGACGATAACATGTGTGGTGGTCTCCAGGCAAAGAGGAAGACAGCATCATTCGTTAGGGCGGCCGACGTTCGCGTCTGTAGTGATTGACAATACAGAAGAGATGTAGCAATAGCTAGGAAACTGAGAAATAGACGTCTATTGATAGGGTTTATATGTGTATAAACTAATACAATCCTCGTGTGCATTGGCTTGAGGCCGGGGGACCACGTACCATGGAGTGGCCTTGATCTCTGTTTTTCGTTTCCTTATTCACACCCTGGGTAGCATCATTATTAATATCTTACTTAAAAACTTAATCTTACCTGGTTCCCAAAACTAAAGCGCTGTCGTGTTTCAGGTGAACAACCTACGACGCGTCACCAGGGTGGAGAGAAGCTCGCCAGACCCGTTGGAGGACAGACCCTGTCGTATAGCAGTGGTGGGTGCGACCCTGTCGTATAGCAGTGGTGGGTGCGACCCTGTCGTATAGCAGTGGTGGGTGCGACAGTCCTCCTACGTGCACTCGAATTGCTGCGATAACTGCGCCTTCGGTGGTGCACGGGACGCTGTCTGCGACCGAGGAAGGACGACCTCTATTGGTGACTCTTTCTTGGTGAACTGATCAAACAGACTCATTGGAAGTGTGCTGTTATTATAAGGACTCATCAGACTAGTCAGCATAACGACTAGGAATTGTGTTTTACGTCATCGATATTTGCGAACTCATAATGGGATACACGTTTCACATTACCAATTCTCGCGTTTGAAAAGCTTGTGTACACTTTCGGTGCAACGTGCAAGTTCATTGTCATTTTACGCGTAGCTTGCGTGAATAAAACATTGTGTAACTCAACTTTGTTGCGATGTTCACAAATCATATATCCGCATAATGTGTTCGAAATATGTTTATACGAAGTTACAACGCCGAAGTAGGCCCTATAAAGTAGACCACGTCTAGGCATATGCGATTAACATGGACATAGCAATATCGTTGCAAAATAAAAACAATACACAGTGTGCATGCCAAGAACATAAAGGATGGTCACACCGGATGTCACATGGCCGGAAACTGAAGAATCGCCGATGTACTGAAAATGTTCTATCATCACATAGTTATAACAACATAATCTGTTCCCCTGTGTGTGTTGTGTGTGTGTGTGTGTGTGTGTGTGTGTGTGGTGGTGCGTGCGTGCGTGAGTGCGTGCGTGCGTGTGGGTCGAGCGTGCGTGCGTGCGTGCGTGCGTGCGTGCGTGCGTGCGTGCGTGCAAGCATATATGTGTATCGTTTCGTTCGCACCTTATAAACTCCAGGCCTGGAAACATCTCGTAGAAGAGAAATATTCAAATGTTGTTTCGATTCCCCGTAAGCGGTCCCACAGAGGGTGGTAGGCAGCCCACGCGCTCGGGGAGCAAAAATCCTCCAAATGCACCCCTCTTGAGTCTCCCCAGTATCATGTTCACTGGCGTCGGAACTTCAGCCACCCTTCCGATCTCCGTTGACGGATCATGACACACGGGGGGAGGGTAGTATTCAAAATGTTTCGCTGCTAGTTCAAAATTATTGAAGTTCGCGAAAAAAGTCCACTTCTTGCATCACCAAGGCCAAAAGACTTAATGCGGGGCGCATGCGCAAACAATCTTACTTACTTATCCTCTTCATCCCCATTGGGATATAAAGCTACAACAAACATGTTTCTCTGTGGGGTCCTATCATTTGCTGCGGCCCGAACCTCGTCCCATGAGTGGCCCGTCTCTTCTAGCTCCACCATTACTGTCTTCCGCCATGTTGTCTTCGGTTGTCCTGGCTTCCTTCTTCCGGGTGGCGTCCATCTTGGAGCAACGTTGGGGATACTTTCCTAGCCATCATGCCCTAGCAAACAGCCTACAGGGCACGTAATGTTAGCGCAAACATACAGGAGGTGATGGTGAAACATGGACTGGGAGTGAACCTTGAGTGAAGAGTCATAGGCGTTGGAACGGAGTTCACTTCACTGATCTGGATCTCGCATGCGCGAGGTAAGATGGATGGCTGAGCGAACCGCTTACTAATAACCTTTTTTCCTGCCTTAAACCCACGACCAGATTACCTCAACACATCATCACCTCGCCTTCAAAATGTTAGAAATTCAAACAAAACCCTGATGAATGTAAACAGATATCCCAAACCACCAATTCCAGATTTTTTTGTATCCTTCGAAACTCCCGCCAAAATTACGACATAGACCAACCATTCATAACACAAACAAAACAGTCTCAATCACGACATACAGAACCCACTTGCAACATAAAGAACCAACAAGAAGAATGACATCGTTCCAAGCCCCGCTTGTATTCCTTGGTATAGCAATCATACTTAGACTGTCCCAGTCACCAATATCCACATACAACACTGAAGAAATTACCAAAGACGTCACATTCTCTTCTTTCGATCACCCACAGACAGCTTCGTTATGCAACACGACCAGGCAAATTCACCGGACTCTATATAGGCATGCTCTTGTTGGCACTGGCAAATGACACCCCAACAAACCCAGGCCCAATCAAATTCCCTTGTGGTACATGCAATAAACCTGTAGCATCCAACCAAAAAGCCACATGCTGCGACTCATGTAACACATGGTTTCACACAAAATGCACCAAATTATCCAACAATATATATTCTTGTATGAATAAAACCAATATGTAAAATGTCTCCTGGTACTGCCCTGGGTGTGGCCTGCCAAACCTATCTAGCATTTTCTTTGACCCACCTTACGACACTGACTGTGACAGCAACAGATTCTCCTCCTCTGACAATGACTCAAACTCCCTCCGCTTTAGTTCAGTCTCCAGCTACGGAAGCCCTATAGCACACTCCTCCCCTTGCACAACCCAACCTGAGCCCCCCTTGAGAGAAAAGATCAAAGTTCGGAACAAAAATAACAACTTAAGAGCCATTGTTATAAACTTTCAGAGCCTAAAAATCAAAAAGCCTGACCTTCAACTAACAATAGACAATACCAACCCTGATATTATTTTTGGATGTGAAACATGGCTACACAAGAAAATTTACACCTTAGAAATCCTACCCGATAATTACACAGTCTATAGAAAAGATCGATCCTCCAAAGGTGGAGGAGTACTCCTAGCAATCAAAAACTCCATCAATTCTTCCATGCAAACCGACCTAGACACTGACGCAGAACTTATTTGGGCAAACATTAAATCAAAAAACAACCCAGATCTTTACATCTGCAGTTTCTACCGACCACCAACCGACGAGACAGGACTGACCCATCTAATAGACTCAATAAGCAGAATCAGCCAAAATAGAAAACACAATATATGGATACCTGGTGACTTTAACTGTCCCAAGATTAATTGGACCTCCCTAACCTGCCCAGAAAATGACAAAACATCTACTAATTTACTAAACATGACTAAACACTTCCACCTTCGCCAATCTGTGCGGGAACCTACTAGAGGCAAAAACATCCTATAACGTTTCCTCACTACAAACCGCTCCCTCATAGAAAGCAAACATAGCATACCAGGCATCAGTGACCATGACAGTATCCCCTTATTAAACATCAACATAAACCTGCCCAGGAATATCCCCCTCCCTACAAAGTTTTCAAATACCACAAGGCAGAACGGAAACACATTGATCAAGAACTCCAGGACATAAAAAAGATAAACAAAAAACAACGACTATACAACAAAGCAAAGAAATACCAAAGAGAAACTGACTGGACATCATTTAGGAAATACCGTAAAGCTACCCAAAAGAAGATCCAATCAGAATACTGGAAATATCTCGCACATATAATCGATCCAGAACAAGACAAAGAAAAAGATCCTTTTGGCACTACATAAAATCACTCAATAAAGACTCAACAGGAATCTCCCCACTAAAAGATAAAGGCATCCTTCACACAGACAGCAAATCCAAAGCAGATATCCTCTCAAACCAATTCCAGTCTGGGTTCACCAATGAAAACCTAACCAACCTCCCCCAGCTCCCCAACCAAAACCGATCCTCACAAATGCCCCCAATCCATATCACAGTGAGAGGCATTGAGAAATTACTTAAAGAATTAATACAAAATAAAGCCCAAGGCCCAGATAACATTCCTGCCAGAATCCTGAAAGAAATGGTCTCTAAAATAGCACCCATCCTGACAATCATATTCCAGAAATCAATAAACTCCGGAACTCCCCCTTCAGACTGGTTGAAAGCACATATAGTCCCTATCCACAAGAAGAATGACAGAACCATCGCCTCAAACTATCGACCAATCTCCCTCACCAGTATATCATGCAAAATTCTTAAACACATCATATCCACATCAATCCATAAACATCTTGAAAAATACAATATTCTCACTGACCGACAACACGGCTTCAGATATAAGCGTTCCTGTGAAACTTCACTGCTCACAACTATCCATGACCTGACTAGCACCCTGGAAAAAATCACCAAATTGACCTTCTACTACAAGATTTATCTAAGGCTTTCGACACTGTCCCCCATAATCGACTCCTCCACAAATTAGACCACTACGGAATTAGAGCCAGCATCCACCTTTGGATTAAAAAAATTCTTACCGATAGAACTCAAGAAGTGCTGGTAGAAGGGTGCAAGTCGGGTCAGGTACACGTGAGCTCTGGAGTCCCACAGGGTACTGTTGTTGGCCCCCTCCTCTTCATTCTCTATATAAATTACATGCCCACCCACATATCTTCAGGAACCTCCCTCAAACTTTTCGCCGACGACGCAATGCTCTACCGAAAAATCAATAATCACACCGACCAAGACAACCTACAGCACGACCTTGACAGACTAATCGACTGGGCACAACCTTGGCAAATGACTTTCAACCCCTCCAAATGCGAAATAATGCACACCACTAGATCGAAATCACCCATAGATAACCCATACATAATACATAACGAAACACTCAGAGCAGTACCAGTAGCAACACACCTTGGCATAGACATCAAATAACCCCTCCTGGAACCCACACATCAACAAGATAGTCAATAAGGCAAATAGCAAACTTGGATTCATTAAAAGATTCGTGGTCCATAATTACAGCTGGGAAACATCTGGATCCACCTTGGCCTCTGCCCTCTCTTGGCCAACACTAGAACAGAGGAGGGCTGAGGCCAGACTTACCACCATGTATAAAATAACAAACAATCTCTTAGACATCAATCCCAACCAATACCTCATGCCCGGACACAGCCAAATAAGATCCAACCACCCACACAAATACAGACACATATCAACCTCCCACAACTACTACAAATACAGCTTTTTTCCACGAACAATAGCCCAGTGGAACAGACTTCCTTCTAATGTATTTGCCCACAACAGAAGGGTGCATTGCAGGACATTAACCTGACAATTGCACCCTTCAGGCTCCTTCAATAAGCAATATACACCACCACCCCGTCCCCCTCCACACCCCATCCCTACTACACCCCCACCCTCCCCATCATTGACTTGTACTTTTCCCCATCCACCCCACCCTAATCCCATATTCCCAAGCACATATACTCTTATTCCACTTCCAGATAACATGAAGCCAGCCATCCTGAAACCGAGCAACCATACTAGTGCGTGATGCCCCAGTAGGGGTTTTGCACTATAACATAACAGAAACAGGAACTTTGGGGCTCAACCGCCAATAATCGAAGTGGATGTTGAAGATAGGATTACCAACACAAACATGGGCCACATGTAAATTTTCGTGCAATTTGATGTTTTGTTTAGTCAGAAGACGCGTGGAAATGAGCTTTTTGGGAGCCTAAAAAGGACGGACGGGAGGCAGAAAAGCGATTAAGCTCCTGTTCAGCCTATCAGTGTCAATTTCGCCTCGCGCCGGTGAGTGGCGTGTGTTGGATACCACAGAGAATAGTTGGAGATGACAGCGGACCGGAAGGATAGCAAATGGGTGACTTGAAGGAATGTTTGCGGTGGGCCGACACAGAGGTAAAGGTGCGGTGCCGGATACAAACCGCAGCGAATGCATCGAGATAGGCGAAGGTAATAATGATGGACATTTTCAAAATGCCGAGTTCATCCATACAACGGCAGTATAGTACCGAGACAGAGAGGTTGATAGGACAATAACAATCGAAAAGTTTGCGAGGGCAAGTGGGTCCGGAGAATCTCGGGGGGTGGAATACGGTGGACGGAAAAGAACGACGAGTGACGTGAGAAGACATCGAGACGAAACACAATCTTAAAGTACGACTGTTAATAAGGCGGATGTTGTGAGCTGGTTAGGTGGGTGCAGGCCGACTGTAGAGGGCGGCTGGTTAGGTGGGGTAGGCCGACTATAGAGGGCGGC
The DNA here is from genome assembly GCA_025642075.2 of Ridgeia piscesae. Taxonomy (NCBI): domain Eukaryota; kingdom Metazoa; phylum Annelida; class Polychaeta; order Sabellida; family Siboglinidae; genus Ridgeia; species Ridgeia piscesae. Next base: position 1,333,638 of record JAODUO010000010.1, on the reverse strand, counting down.
TGGTTAGGTGGGTGCAGGCCGACTGTAGAGGGCGGCTGGTTAGGTGGGGCAGGCCGACTATAGAGGGCGGCTGGTTAGGTGGGTGCAGGCCGACTGTAGAGGGCGGCTGGTTAGGTGGGTGCAGGCCGACTGTAGAGGGCGGCTGGTTAGGTGGGGCAGGCCGACTGTAGAGGGCGGCTGGTTAGGTGGGGCAGGCCGACTGTAGAGGGCGGCCGGTTAGGTGGGTGCAGGCCGACTATAGAGGGCGGCTGGTTAGGTGGGTGCAGGCCGACTATAGAGGGCGGCTGGTTAGGTGGGTGCAGGCCGACTATAGAGGGCGGCTGGTTAGGTGGGTGCAGGCCGCCTGTAGAGGGCGGCTGGTTAGGTGGTTGCAGGCCGACTATAGAGGGCGGCTGGTTAGGTGGTTGCAGGCCGACTGTAGAGGGCGGCTGGTTAGGTGGGGCAGGCCGACTGTAGAGGGCGGCTGGTTAGGTGGGTGCAGGCCGACTGTAGAGGGCGGCCGGTCAGGTGGTTGCAGGCCGACTATAGAGGGCGGCAGGTTAGGTGGGTGCAGGCCGACTGTAGAGGGCGGCCGGTTAGGTGGGTGCAGGCCGACTGTAGAGGGCGGCCGGTTAGGTGGTTGCAGGCCGACTATAGAGGGCGGCAGGTTAGGTGGTTGCAGGCCGACTATAGAGGGCGGCCGGTTAGGTGGTTGCAGGCCGACTATAGAGGGCGGCTGGTTAGGTGGGTGCAGGCCGACTATAGAGGGCGGCTGGTTAGGTGGGTGCAGGCCGACTGTAGAGGGCGGCTGGTCAGGTGGTTGCAGGCCGACTGTAGAGGGCGGCTGGTTAGGTGGGTGCAGGCCGACTGTAGAGGGCGGCTGGGCAGGTGGTTGCAGGCCGACTGTAGAGGGCGGCTGGTTAGGTGGGTGCAGGCCGACTGTAGAGGGCGGCTGGGCAGGTGGTTGCAGGCCGACTGTAGAGGGCGGCTGGTTAGGTGGGTGCAGGCCGACTGTAGAGGACGGCTGGTCAGGTGGATGCAGGCCGACTATAGAGGGCGGCAGGTTAGGTGGGTGCAGGCCGACTGTAGAGGGCGGCAGGTTAGGTGGGTGCAGGCCGACTGTAGAGGGCGGCTGGTCAGGTGGTTGCAGGCCGACTGTAGAGGGCGGCTGGTCAGGTGGATGCAGGCCGACTGTAGAGGGCGGCAGGTTAGGTGGGTGCAGGCCGACGGTAGAGGGCGGCTGGTTAGCTGGGTGCAGGCCGACTATAGAGGGCGGCTGGTTAGGTGGGTGCAGGCCGACTATTGAGGGCGGCTGGTTAGGTGGGTGCAGGCCGACTGTAGAGGGCGGCAGGGGAGTTGGGTGCAGGCCGACTGTAGAGGGCGGCTGGTTAGGTGGGTGCAGGCCGACTGTAGAGGGCGGCTGGTTAGGTGGGTGCAGGCCGACTGTAGAGGGCGGCAGGTTAGGTGGGTGCAGGCCGACTGTAGAGGGCGGCTGGTTAGGTGGGTGCAGGCCGACTGTAGAGGGCGGCAGGTTAGGTGGGTGCAGGCCGACTGTAGAGGGCGGCTGGTTAGGTGGGTGCAGGCCGACTGTAGAGGGCGGCCGGTTAGGTGGGTGCAGGCCGACTATAGAGGGCGGCTGGTTAGGTGGGTGCAGGCCGACTGTAGAGGGCGGCCGGTTAGGTGGGTGCAGGCCGACTGTAGAGGGCGGCCGGTTAGGTGGGTGCAGGCCGACTGTAGAGGGCGGCTGGTCAGGTGGGTGCAGGCCGACTGTAGAGGGCGGCCGGTTAGGTGGGTGCAGGCCGACTGTAGAGGGCGGCTGGTTAGGTGGGTGCAGGCCGACTGTAGAGGGCGGCTGGTCAGGTGGGTGCAGGCCGACTGTAGAGGGCGGCTGGTCAGGTGGGTGCAGGCCGACTGTAGAGGGTGGCTGGTCAGGTGGGTGCAGGCCGACTGTAGAGGGCGGCTGGTCAGGTGGGTGCAGGCCGACTGTAGAGGGTGGCTGGTTAGGTGGATTCAGGCCGACTGTAGAGGGGGCCGGTTAGGTGGGTGCAGGCCGACTGTAGAGGGCGGCCGGTTAGGTGGGTGCAGGCCGACTGTAGAGGGTGGCTGGTTTGGTGGATTCAGGCCGACTGTAGAGGGGGCCGGTTAGGTGGGAGCAGGCCGACTGTAGAGGGCGGCCGGTTAGGTGGGTGCAGGCCGACTGTAGAGGGTGGCTGGTTAGGTGGATTCAGGCCGACTGTAGAGGGGGCCGGTTAAGTGGGTGCAGGCCGACTGTAGAGGGCGGCCGGTTAGGTGGGTGCAGGCCGACTATAGAGGGTGGCTGGTTGACGCTATGGAGGACAAGAATGAAGAGAGCGTAAAACAGGACAAAACCTTACCTTCAGCCCTGTAATACCTATAGCAAGATATTAACAAGAACGACAATGGATGATGGAAATACGCAATAAATGTGCATAAATTGTGAGAAAAAAAATTATTCCCCCCCCCTAGTAAAGTTAACCACATTTTCATGGATAGTGCAATGCCTTTACGCAGGTTTCAGCCGCTTCGTGTATTACTTATATTATGTGTAGGCCTACATTACACTAACGGTAACATCCAGGGGCGGGTCTAAGGTCTTAATTCGTTACGAACGCGACCATCTTACAACCTAACTGCCGTTTGCTTAGGTGAAAACACTGCAAATGGTGTGATCTACACTATCCAGTACCTGGTGAGTGAGTGAGTGAGTGAGTGAGTGAGTGAGTGAGTGAGTGAAAGAGTGAAAGAGTTAGTGAGTGAGCGAGTGGGTGCGTGAGAGAGTGGGTGGGTGACTGGGTGAGGGAGTGAGTGAGTGAGTAAGCGAGCGAGTGGGTGAGTGGGTGAGTGAGTGAGTGAGTGAGTGAGTGAGTGAGTGAGTAAGTGAGCGAGTGAGCGAGCGAGTGTGTGAGTGGGTGAGTGAATGAGTGAGTGAGTGAATGGGTGAGTGAGTGAGTGAGTGAGTGGGTGGGTGTGTGAGTGAGTGAGTGAGTGAGTGAGTGAGTGAGTGAGTGGTGGTGAGTGAGTGAGTGAGTGAGTGAGTGGTGAGTGAGTGAGTGAGTGAGTGAGTGAGCGATTGGAAATGGGTGTTTCCTAATTTAGAAACACGCATTAGTCTACAAGACCATGTGTTTTGCGTTAATTATGGGTATACGACCCACAGATACAGTGTCTTTGAACTGTCATTGACGAGCCTTGTGGAATCGGTCAACGACGCAGCCTAGAGACATGAACGTTGCTACAAGGTGCGCTGTTTTCAAGCGTTTGGTTTTAAATGCGTCACAAAATTAACCTCCTCGACATTTTTCTATGTGTATTCTGTTTCCATTGCCACGTACAATTACGTTTAGCCGTCATTTACAAAATATGTATTGCTATATTTGATAGATATCGGTGTCAGCGTGTGTAAATGATATGTCTATTAATTAGTTACCTTCCGTGACCAAGACACATTGGGGAGGCGCCGTATATGCCGGTCGCACGTTTATGTTTTACGATAATGTTTTTGTGTGAGATTGATTGACATGGAAATAGGGGTTTTATATATTTTAATGTGTTTTGTACCTAGACTGCACGACTAAATTCGACTAAAATCATCGCTGCGTTAATAGTTACGGTCACAAATAGTTGTGTAATGCCTGCGAGTGGGCAATTGATTGCAATTCGTGTTGTGCCGCCATGCCAAGTCGACCCAACGGGATGAGTTTGGAAGACTTGAAGCTGACGAATAAATCTTCGACAGTCGTGTCCAGTCGTCTAGTGCGACGCTTCCCTTCGAGTAATAAGGAGGGTAAGGAACAGTCACGCCAAAGACCATCGGGGCCGAATCTGGACTGGAGGACGAATACTTGACGGAGGGCTGGAGACCTGTTGGAATCTTCTGGGTGCGCCTTCTATGGGGAATTTCTAGAGATGGGCTTAGCCCTCAATATTTAGGAACGGGGTGCATTTGTGATGCTTTTTTAGCCTAGAGTTTTTTTTTACCTAATCTCAATGGATGTGAAATCGATGTTTACAGAGAAATCTTTAAAATCTTATTTTCAAACACCACCCCTCCCCCATCTATTGATGCCACGATCCGAGACAGCGCGCCCGTAGAATACTCTGGATGCGCCCCTCCCCCAATAACAATTGCGTTCTGACGCCAGTAGCTAGATAACAGGAACAGGAGTCTCCTTGAAACTGTTTGACTTAGAGACGAGGTACGCGAAGTGTTGGCGAACACAGGGCGCAGTCGATCAGTTACCTTTTCACACTATAGAACAGGTGTTGATTGAAGTAGGCCTGAGTAGATATCGGTGTCGCACAAAAATATAATACTTTTCACTCGGGTAAACAAAACACGCAAACCTAGTACATTAGATTGCAGCGATCAATCACAGCCAGTGCTATCTAATGTATGTTTTTAACCGGTTGCAGAATCGTGCATTCCTATATGCAGATATTTGTGAAGTGATGTACTATTCTTATTCTGGCTTCAATGTTGGACGTAGTACAACTGATTCAGCAAACTTACCAGTATTTACAATTGCTGGCTTATGCTAATGAAACAGAAAACATCCATTTATCACATTTACAGTGGCGGCTCAAACAAGATCACTCCATCCCTCGACCGCACATGGACGTCTTCAATTGTGTTGTTTTGGACCGGAAAGACCTCTAGAACTACGTCCATCGACACACTGGATCTTTGCAAGTCTGTCTGTCCTCCACTGTCTTTACTGCCGTGAGCGACAGGTTTGCATGACTGTCTGACCGTTCGATTACGTTGTCCAGTCTTTATTATAATTATGTCCCCCGTCTGCCTTCCGTGGTAACGTCGTGATGTTTCGGATGTGGTGGTACGCTGAGTGAATAAACCAGAACGGTTGACGTCGTTGTATCGTTGACAACAAGGATGAGTTCATTTCAAGGAGTGTATTAGCTGTCTCACACAGACATATTACAACGCTGTGTTCGTCGTTAATGTGGACTTCTCCTGTAGTTATCGTGAACTACCAGAGAAAGACAAAGCATCGGATTCTCAATGAGTTCTTCACGCACCACATTCAAATATATAACATTAATGACAATGCTTAGCCATCGAACACATGCGACGAGGGTATGTATGGTGGACACATTTAGAAAGTCTACGCCTATGTACAACAAGGACCTATTTAGCTTATCACACGGTAAATTATCTATGCACCAAATACATGAAACTCGAGATTTACACAGTTCGATTACAGCAGAATACGATATAACTTCAAAGCGTTTTCGATTGTAGCGCCATCTCTGTGGTAGTATGTCACATGCGCCCATGCCGAAACTTCAAAGGGAAACGCACAATGTGTGGTGCACGTTTCTAAGCATTGTCGTACAGTTCTTCGTGTGCACCGATATGTTTAGCTTTCAATAGATGTGTTATACACATTTGCGATATAACTGTTGCTCCTTAAAACTTGTTGATGTGGTGTTTAGCAATCGTAGCGTGTGTGTCCGCTTCGCTGAAATTAATAGTCTGTTAAAACACGAAATTCACAATAATTAGCCTACTTTTCCCTTTCCTGTGTAGGTCTGCTTTATGAGCCGGTGTGACTAATAGGAAAAAAATAGTTAGTCGTGTAACATTACATATAGTAATCCTACATTACCATCGGAAAGTGTGGCAACATTTGATACTGGCCGGGAACCGATCGTAATGCGCACTAATTGATACTTCTGTCGTAATTTGCACGCGACTTCGTGATGACAGCTGGCCGCGGCTGTATGCGCTCAGCGAAGCAGCGAATATTAAAGTATTGACCTTTAATGCCGTCCACTGCGCTTCGTAATTAACGTCGGATATTCCATCTACGCTCCTCGCCGATCTGCCGAAGATGGATAATTCCATTGAATGTCGTCGCATTATTGTCGTACGAGGGTTTGATGATTAGCGTTAATTGAATGGGCCGCATTAATTGGTCGGAGGTTTCTCCAATTTGCCCGAGCGTACAAAGGACACGTGGAAATGAAGGCAGCGCTGGCCACAAACGAGCCGAGTCCAGTCTTAGAGATTTCTATTACAAAATTGTTAATAAGATTTCCCGCCACCGCAGTGATAGACTAATTATCGCCCAACGATAATTATTGTAGTTTCTGGCCGTGCTGGCCGCTGTGAGATTTTCCACCTAATTGCTAATTACGCGAGGCGATGAGGCAACTGTGCCAGACGTCTGTGCATGAAATCATAACCGATGTATACGTCATAAATGAAGTGACTTCGCGCCCAGCGCATCGCGTTCTTTCTTGTCGCCTCTCGTCTGCTTCGGTCACAAGTACACGTGTCTCTCTCCGTCAGGTAACGTCGTGTTCGTTTTGAGGTGCCGCGCGATTAGTCAAACTACGTGGGCCTGTCGCAGAAATACATAGTCGAGCTGTTCATCTCGTGCAAACGCCTGTTAGTGTTTAGGGTATATTTACTACTTGTTGTTGTTGTTGTTGCTGCTGTTGCTGCTGCTGCTGCTGCTGCTGCTGCTGCTGCTGCTGTTGATGTTGATGCTGCTGCTGCGGTGGCGACGGTGTTACAGCTCCAGCAGCAGTTGCGGCAGCAGCACCAGCAGCTGTTATAGTCGTTGTGTGCTTTTTAATTGATCCTGCTTTCATTGTGGCGATTACGTCCTATTATAATTGTGGTGACTGATGCCATAGATGCCATTGTTGTTGTTGTTGTTGTTGTTGTTGTTGTTATTGTTGATATTGCTGCTAATAGTGTTGTTATTATTGTTGTTGCTGCTGCTGCTGCTGCTGCTTATGTTGCTGTTGTTTTGGTGCGGCTGTTGGTGCTGCTGCGTCCATTATAACTCTTGTTGGTGTTGTTTTACCTCTGCCCCTGCCCCTGCCCCTGCCCCTGCCCCTGCCCCTGCCCCTGCCCCTGCCCCTGCCCCTGCCCCTGCCCCTGCCCCTGCCCCTGCCCCTGCCCCTGCCCCTGCCCCTGCCCCTGCCCCTGCCCCTGCCCCTGCCCCCGCCCCCGCCCCCGCCCCCGCCCCCCGATCCGACTCACAATCAGTATGTGAAACGTAATATGTTCTACTGTAAAATAATTGAGTGCGTGACTCGTGTCTTTGCGTAAGGACTGCTTTCTAATTAAGCCGTGTCACCCAAGAAGGCAGGCTGGAATAATACGACCACCGCCGTTTTCAAACATTCGCAATAATCGTGAAAGCGATACACGAGCGAGCGCGCGGCAATATCGGGCGCGTGCGGCCGTCACCCGACGACAATGATGACACAAGATCCGTCGTGTGAAGCGTTACATTTGTCTCTACGCGCAGACGACACAGCTAGACAATGAAGTTGCCTAGTTAGTGAGCGTGATGCAGTTTCCAGGCGAGTCACGCATGTGAAGTGACACAGCAGCCAGCGCCGATTGAGATTTGCCATGGCGTCGTGGGCCGACAGGCGACGCGAGTTGTCGTCTGCGGTATCGTGCGCCCTCTAGTGGATACAACTGTTTAGTTCCGTTCCCGCGTGTGTACAACTGTGGGTGTTGGTGGTAGTGGCGGCACTTTGCGTGTGTGTGTACGCGCGTGGGTGCGTGCGTGCATGCGCGCGCGCCCGTGTATGTGCGTGTGTGTATGTGCGTGCACTCACGCATGCGTGTGCGTGTGCGAAGATAATACCATTGCTACCATTGAATGGTACTTGAATGGTCCAAGGGGTTATTATGGCCAAGGGTATTTGAATGGTATCTGAATGGTTTTTTGAATGATATTTTGGATTCTTTGTACTGTTCAGTGGTATTGAATGGTATTTTAAATTACCGTTGAGAGTACCACTGAGTCCTGCTGAAATATCATTGAATGGCCAATGGTACTGAATGATACTGAATGATATTCAATGGTAACCAGTGGTATACCATTGGCTCTTTTTTTTAAAGGTATGGCCCATGGGCTATTCAAGACTATAATACTGTTTTTGTCATGTTTGTTGTCCCTAAAATTACTTTTGTTTCACTTTTAATATAATTAATTACCATTGTCACCGATCCATTAATCGTAAACCGAAAAAATAAAATGTTGATCTGTACCCAAATTACTTTGATACGCAGCGCCATCTCTAGGTCGGTCTAGTTGACGAACGCTCGTCTGAAGCAGACGGTATTTTGATTAGATAACTACACACTATGGCTCGTTTCCAAAGGCAAAGCCCACGTTTTCAAACAGGTGAGATAAAGTATAAATGAGTTGCCTCGTTCGTTTGTTAATAGCATCTTGTGGTAAATTGAAATTGATTGGAACGTCATCTCCGAAATTCGCGTCTCGCCTCTCTTCTCGGCCTGACTCTCTCGACTCTGAAGACTGAATTAGGAACTCGATAGTGTCTGTCACTGTAAATCCAAGACTAAGTCTAAAGACTACGCCTGAAGTAAAATATCTGATGCATGTAAACGAAAAATTATGTCGTGACCTCAGAGCCAACCACTCTTTAAATTCCCAGTTTTACAGTAGCATTACCATTAGCCTAGGCCATTTAGTTTTAGGGCCTAATTTGGGTTAATTTAGGCTTAGTCTTAGCGCCCCCAAATAAAATGGACCTTCCCACTCCCAGACCCAGTCAACAATTACACTTACAGAGTTAGTAGTAGAAAATGGTAGATTGCCACAGTTTTTTTTACTAATCTAAGATAAGTCGACTAAGCCTGGTCTAACTACGTCTAGACTGCCTAGTTCACATGCCAACTGTTGATCTGAATCGTGAAGGTTTTGATGGCGATCTTGTTAAACTGTCAGAGACTGTGGCTCGTCATACTCGTGCACCAGGGGTCGCTGCGGCTGATTACGTTAGTACCAGCCTACAGTACCCCAGACACATCCTTTTGCAAAACTTCTCTTTTACCCTGAGCCAATTAAATCGCTCATGATGAGTGTAATCGGCATCAGGTCATGTGATATAATTTAGGATGATTTCAGTCATTTAGGATGTGAATACATCATTACGAATCCGTCTTCAAATTGGGCCGGGTATTTGCACTGTTCCCAGGGCTGACACAGTAAAGACTGGCAAAGTAGTATTATAATTTTATAGTTCGACACCACTGACTTTTGAACCCAGGAAAAAATCCCCTCCAGACATAATCCCTCGGACAAAATCCCCTGCAGACAAAATCCCCTTATTAACGTTTCAATTTGGACAACATGTAAAAACATTGAATCCCCTCAGACAAAACCCTAACCTGAACACCTAACCTTAACCCCATCATATATCCCTAACCCCTAACCCCAACACCTCACCCTAACTCCAACACCTAATCCCAACACCTAAGTGAATTAAGGGGATATTGTCTGGAGGGGATTTTATCAGAGGGGATTTTGTACGAGGGGATATTGACTGAGGGGATTCTGTCCGGATGGGATTCTGTCCGGTTACCCTCACTTCCACGGTTTGCGGATACGATCAAACAGGGGTACTGTACCACAGCTCAATGACCCTTGGCTTGCAAAGAATGGGCCTGTCCATAGGTTAGGTATCGTTATTGTGTGGTTTTGTGGCTAATGATAATCTGTAGCACTTTTTATGATCTTATAAATACAACTTATTATTTTATAATGTAAAACAAGTAAACAGTTTTCAACATGCTGTACTGTTAAAAATTTGTGATAAAGTAGTACTATGAAAATGAACTACTATTTTAAACTGTTTTTAACTAAGAGAGTTTGTGCACCATATTTTCCACATGAACAATGCCAAGGACAAGGTTACTTACTTGATCATTCTTGCTACCATTATGTGTGGTTGCCCTGTGTCATTTTGGTGGCATCTTACATGTGATTCAACAAATCATGCTTTTGTGAAAATTACCAGTCACATGTTCATATGTTGTAAAACTGCAGTTTTTGTCAAACAATGAGACATCTAGTTTCCTTTTCTTACTTATCTGAAAGGTACACCAACATTTTCTTTAATTTCTTTATATCACTACTAAGTTGTTAAACTGTAAACATATTGCCCAGTCTTAACAATAAAATATTTGGATGGTGAATGTTTGTAAATTTACTTTCCATAGTCTGGAACAAATGAAATGAACATGTTTAATATTATTTGAGCAACTCAATGGTATGACCAGTACTGCAAGCACCCTTGTCGCAAAAACAGAATAACACTCTAGATTTGTCACAGGATGATGCTTTGAAAACTAAGAAGCCCAATTATAACATGTAATTACATCTAGGTACAGCATTTATGTGTACCTAGTTAGTTCATTTAGACTGGATTCATACATAGAGTACTGAAGTTGCTGCATGTGGAGCTGATTGCCTCGTAATTGTCTGTGGATTTCCCTCTCTCAGATCCAGCCTGTTGTTGCTACCACGGCCAAGACATTAATTACAATTTCTACAGTATACTAAAGACGATGCATGCTTATAGAAACCTTCTAATTGGATGGTTCAGGGCATAATTGCTCATTTGGCTGTGATTGCTGCATCAATACAGGATGGTACTAACGAAAAATATCAGAGCCCGATCTTAATTATAGGTTACAACAGATAAGTTCATTATTTTATGTCTTTTTATAATGTCATATAATGTATTGTTACTAGCTTGTGTTGGAATGGTTGTAATTAAATGGTTGCATGTGCATACCATACCCATCGATATGTTGGCTCATTTCAATGACAATTATCGATCAATAACAAACTTAATGACATGTGGCTTTCCTATTTACTATTCTTCCATTTGTTGGCTGTCAGTGCTGCTGATATGCATCACAAAAGTTTATACATTCTATTAGCGAAATATGACTAACAAAAGCTATATAGCCACACATTAATGAGCCCCGACTGCGGTAATTATTGGACATGGCAGTACGCATCACAGCCATAATTAACATTCTCATAGGGCCGATTATAACAGTTGATTTAGAAGCTTGGTGTGCAGTGAGGTATTATTTCTAGTGGTAGCTCCACAGTCGATTAAATTGTCTTCGTGTCACTGCCGTGTGCTGGCTGTGTTAGTCTAACCATCTTGTCTAATTTCAGTTGTGCCAGGGCATCACATGGTGTCTGGAGTCTTCAGCCAGAAGCCGCCAGACTGAGGCTGCCTCACACATTCAGGTGTGTATCTTTTGCTATAGATTTCTTCTGGCTGTGGCTGCAGCTGTACACATTGTACAGTGAGACAGATGCAGTGCGTTGCTGTGCTAGACAGAATGCAGTAAGGAAATATGTCTTGGTCCTTGTGGGTGCCTGCGTGTTTGTGTGGGCTTTCAGTGTACGATCATGAATGTGAATGCTTGCATAATTGCAAGTATGTATCAATTAATTTCGTTTAATTTGTTCTGTTTTAATCTGGGTTTTTTATAAGACCATTGTCACCTGTTGAAAATGTTGCCATACGAAATGTGCACCTGTACTACATGGTGTCGTGAAGCTGACTGTGTAGTCATCTTAGTTAAATTAATTATGTAGAAATGTTGCTGCTTGTCACACATGGAAAGGTTAATTTTAGTACACATATAGGCATTTGCATGTTCTCCAGGAAATACTGAATGTTGCTGTGTTCAAAATGGATATTTGCTCTTTTCAAATATTGGAGCTTGTGGTGCTTGCTGACAGTTGGTGCTGATAGTTATGATTTTTTACACGTCATATGGTATTAACTCATAACATGCACTTTAACAAGTGATACAGTATAACTGTTCAATTTCCTTCACATGAACACCCTTCTACAAAATGACAAATGCAATGCTTATGTAACAGTGATCCCGTGACTTTTCATGACTGGGGAGTTATCCTAATTTTTGACATATCCTCTATGTTAACTTGGGTCTTATGAGAAGGGAAGGGGTAATTATACATTGCTGTCAAAACAGTGAAAGACTGAAATTTCTATTCCAGGAATATTGTTTTAATGGTATACACTATGAGAAGTTAAATTAACAATATAAATTGTCTGTGGTTTCCATTATACAATAATAATTTTGCAGTTTAATAAAACTACCAGTACCGTGAGAGTTACATCAGTAAAGAATGACTTAGTTGTATTGGCTGATTGCTGTGGATATTCTGAGGGCTGCCAAAGGACAGTTTGTGATTATCCTGGGCATTAATGTTAGCAGATCTGTTCTAAAACAGTCAGTGGCCAGGAACACTAGGGAAAGGGGTGTAGTAGCTTGTTGGAACAGCTCGGCATGTTGGCCAGGTTAGTTACTGATATGACAGCAGTAATAAATTTGAAAGACGATGGATCATCAAATATCACTAACAACAAGCTAGAAATTTGCCAGGTCTGATCGCCTGATAACATCTGTTAATTGAAATAGATAGCCATTCATCAGAGTATATCCCGTGGATCAGATAACAAATATTGTGAATACTCGTGTTCATTAGAATCACAGATCGCTGTCTGGGTTAACGCGCAGCCAAATTCATCAAAATGACAACCTCTGTTTAGTTCTGACATTAGTTTCTACATATCTTCAAAGGGCGTGCATATCTTCAGAGTCCAGTCAAAACAGTCTGTCAAGATATCTACCATCAAAGGAGATACACATGGGTAATGGGATTGCATAGGTGTCTTCTTTGAAGTTTATGTCACACCTGTAATCACTCACCTGTGCTAGCCAGACTAAGCGGCCTTGCCCACACAGGTGAGCTCCTGCTACTTAGCTAATTAAGGTAATGTGATCCTAAGTTGCAGACTAATTGTTACTGCATGCATTCATGCCATTCTGTTGATGTTATTGCCTTTCTAATTTCCTACAACACAAATTAAATCCCCTCAAAAAGGATATTTGTTAATTGCAATATTGTTAATTGCTAAAGCCATACCAACATGTAATAGGTAAAAGCATTTTAACTTTGGCTTTTCACTAATAAAATCCCAATAAACTGTTGGGAAAAATCTGTTTCATCAGAGATAAAAAAAATGGTTAGTTGAAGTTTTGGAATTACTAGAGATTGTTTTACCAATTATAACAAGAGTTTCCCTTCAAAAGGAATATTCTTCAGAAGGTATATGGACATGAAAGTGCAAAATTGCTTTATAAAGGGGTCATGTAAATTTTGATCTGGACATGGCTTCTGACTGACTTTTCAAGATATCTATGCAAGTTTGTTGAGTACAAAATTAAATATGATCAACAGAGAGACAGAGAGGGGGGGGGGCAGAATTGATTATGTAGAAGCCATTTTGTGATTTTCTGTAGCTTCACAAAGAAACATGTCAAATGTCACCAAATTGATCAGTAAACAACAACCTAAAGTCGGTTATAATCAGAGATATTTCATCAGTCAGTTATTCTTCAACACCGATATGGCGACTACAGCTATGACTGAACAACCATGTCGTTTAAAATACTGTTGAACTTTGTGTTATAATGCAGTTGTGATAGCTGATAAAGGGTTTTGGTTCCTAGTTAGATTTTCTTTAAAACAGCAAGACTAGCTGACCCATACCTAGGCAATGCTGTGATATGTGACACATTTAGCAGCCTTCACTGTGTAATATACTGATTACCAGCAGTGGGATGCACATGTAGTTAAGTCAGTGGTATCTCATTGTAATATGTCGAACTATCTTAAGTCTATCATCATTTAATCCTTGATGTTAATCTGTTGCATTCCATTTCTATTCAACCTGTTTCCTGCTATCTCTCCTTCTGTGTAACATGGTAGCAAATCTTTTTACCAGTGGCCATATATCTTAGCAGAGCTTCTCTTGATAGACATTGCAGCAATTGTTCTTCCTTTTCTTCATCTCTCACTAAATGCGTAACGTTCTCATTTAGTGACTTATTCCACATCTATATGTTGCGCATTATTTTTGTCGAGCACACATTTTCATTCTAATGAAGGAGCAGTTTACAAAGTCGGGTAAATTTCATGCATGTTAAAAAATGAAATTAGATTAAACTATTTCTGCTTAGGAAAGCACAAGAAGAGAAGATTAATGACACGTTATTGTGGCTAGAATGTGATCAGAGGCAGGCAACAAGTCGTGTTCTGTTCATGACTCTAATGACATGCTATTTGTAATTAGGTAATTCTAGATGGTGCAAGACCTACTCATCAGCCAGTCTAATACGTTGTTCAAAACACGAATTGTGTTCTGGCTGTGGAGAGCTTATTAATAGATCGGAATATGTGTATGAGCAATAAATATTCTTCACTCACTGAAGCCATCATACTGGATGCCCTTGTTAGGTTCCATAAGCTGTCGGTAAATCATTTCTAAATATTAACCAGCTAATGTTAACAAACTTCAAAGATTGCCACAAACAACAGTATGGGCTAATGTGTTGACAAAGGAACTATTGGGTTTCTCTAGCGGAATATTGTTTATCTAGACTACAATTGTTTTTACAAATATATTGAAATAAAAAAATTCACATTTGTTCACTTCTCGTCTTGGCCAGCAATTCTATAGTACAGTGTACCGGCAGGCACCTGTGCAGGTACAAAGCTGTCCTGGATGAACTATGTAGTGATGGGAGTGGAAGTGCTTCAGAATGAGTGTGACTGGGTGATATCGTCAGGGTTTGACCTGGGGTTTGATGTCCAGTGCAATAATAACATCATGATTGCTCCTAAAAAGCAAGAGGAGATAGTGGACAGAGATAGGGGAGATAGTGGAGATAGTGGTAGTTCTCTGGTGTTGGAGAATCACAGCCCAGAGCTCTGCCAGAGCATGGTTATCACACTGACCTCTCAACTGTAGTTGTTAGAGATTTGTTTGTAAGTCATGATAAAGTGTAAACATTTTGTGTTCACCAAGGAAGTGGCAAAAGCAATTTTTCCCCAAAAGAACACCAACTTGGATTTTGCTTTAGGTATATTTAATAGATCTATGGTGACTAAAAAAATCTGATGATATATATATATATATTATATATTATATATATATATATATATATTACATATATTGTATATTATATATATATATATTATTTATATATATATATATATCATATATTATTTATATACATATTATATATATATATATATATATATATATATATATATATTATTATATTATATATATATATATATATATTATATTATATAATATATATATATATATATATATATATATATATATTATATATATATATATATATATATTATTTATATATATATATATTCATATATTATATATATATACAGTTGTATATATTATTATATATATATATATATATATATATATATTATATATATATATATATATATATATATATATATTATATAATTTATATATATATATATATATACATATATATATACATGTATATAACAAAAAACAATGAGATTAACTAAAGAAGTGTGTGTCTGCCAATGTGTGAGTCCACTGACACAAAGGTGCAGCAGTGGCCTCTGGTCATCACAGTCACGCGCCCTACCATCATCGCACTTCTTGATGTTCGTTGCAGTACCGACTGCCGGCGTTTCAACCAACACTCATAGATTTGCTTTCCGGTTTGTGCGCAGGATAATTGTGCAGAAATTAGGAATTAATATGGATTGATTGCGCGCAGTTCCGCCAGAAGTTGTTTGCAGGTGTGTGGCGCGGTGGCGCATCTGTCAGTGTTAATCCGGTGTGATAATTACACGCGGCGCTAATGAGCCGGCTCCACATGTGTCGGCTGTGCTGCGATCCTGCTGTTAATTCTCGTCACTCATTAACGGACTAACGTCGGCACCCACCAGGGGCTTGCCGGCTTGATTAATTATTCACCGATTACCCAGCGTATTTTTATCAAGGGCATTTTGTTCGTGGAAAGCGAAACGCAGAAGTTGTTTTTGCATGTCGTTATTTAGGGTGCGAATAATGAGACTAGATGGGGAAAGTGACGCGGGCAAGGTTGTGTTCAGTACGCCGTGTAATGCACTGTGTCACAAGGGAGGTACACGTCTGATTGCCACAAGACAGATATATGTAGGGCTGTGATGGCATCGAATGAAAGAATGGCAGGCAACGTTGTCAAATCGGCAGCTACCTCAGGGACATTCCTTGGATACATCAAGTAAATCACCAGGATGCCATTGGCACATCACATTTTCTGTTTTAACATTACAACTGGGTTATTCTGCAAGGGAGTTTTATGTGTTGTGTGTAGTATGTTAATGTGACTATGTGTATATATATAATTATTTAATAGTATATAATTACATGACTAAATATAATATTTATATATTTATAGTGTATGCACTTTTGTAAGGATGCACAGACAAACATACACACATACATGCATACATACTCAGATACAAATACACACATGTACACACACACATGTACACACACACACACTTCGCGCACACATGCACACGTACACATGCACACACACCGCACACACACACACACACACATTGCACGTACATACACACACACACATATCGCATGCACGCATGCACACACGCACGCACGCACACACACACACATCGCACGCGTGCACACGCACACACACACACACACACACCCTCATCGCACACACACACACTTATACACACACCCATCGCACACACACGCACACATCGCACGCACGCACGGACGCATGCACACACACACACACACACACACACACACACACACACACACACCTCATCCACACACACACACACACACACACACACTCACACACACACCCATCGCGCACACGCACACACGCACACGCACACACGCACACACGCACACACGCACACACGCACACACGCACACACGCACGCATGCACACACACACAGTGTACACATACATATATACACACACAATCACACATGCATACCTGCATGTATGTACGCCAGCATGCACATGCACATGTGTCCATGTTTGCACACATACAGCATTATGAATGCATGTGACCAAATGTCAGTGGAGTAATCTGTATCGGAGTTGTTAAAGTTCTAATGTTTGCTCTAATTAATGTATTGTGCCCTTAATATACCTGATGCCTAGTCATAGAATTGTCAGATTTAACAAATGGATGGCAATACTTAGTGCATGTATTAGAAAACAAATGCTGTAATATTTGTTATGCTTCATTCATTTCAGAAGATGAGGAGCTAAACTAATGTGGGTAGCTCAATGATTATCCAACATTAACCACCTCACACTAGTAGCACCACCAGGCTGCCACTGCCTGTGATGTTTCCTCCATCATTCACCAGGGGGTGCTACCATCAATCTTTTTAAGAGAATGGCCCTGACAAATTGCCAGCCATGTATTCTGGTACGTTGCCTGATCACACATCTACTTGTGTGGTTTCACACAATTAAGTTGTTACCATAAAACAAATACATAAAGGACTGCCATTTGTGGCCACATCATTTATCTTGATTTTCGTTGCTTCGATTGTTGGTTAATATCCAATGGCTTCGTGCACAGGTGTGGTTCAGAGATAATTATTTGCATATAATTTTCTGTCTTGAAGACGGATTAGCGTGTCAATAATTGATAAGCAGTCTTTATTTCCTATCTGTTCATTGTCTCTGCATCAGTTAATTTACTGCTGCGACTCCATTTCGGGTGTGGACTGCCACAAGTGGTTATAATATGACAGCCGGCTCTCTGGATTCAGGCATTTGCTCGTCACTGGTCTAAGCTAGATAGCATATTGTGTTGTTTAAATAGAGTTAACATTTAATAGAACTTATTTCTGATATTGTAGTCAATCGCTGGTGCTATGGTCCAAGTCAGAACCACTGTTTCTTTATTATCTCTTAATCTAATAAATCATGCTTTTGAAATAAAATTGCAGCTGCATTGATTTCCGCTTGATTTATTGATTAATAAAATGTTGTGTAGTTACACAAAAACATCTCTGAAATTTAAACTGGCATAATCAGAACTAATGGAGTTGAAGAAGCTTAGTGCTGAATGTTATGGAGCTATAAATGTACCAACATTTCACATTGAGCTCTTCACAAAAATGCTTCGTTTCAATAAAATTGATATAAATATAATTTAGAAGTAGAATCACAATGAACAGTATTGTGAATTAGCACATAAACTATACATTGTGCAACACTTCTGTATGCCTAGCATCAATTCCTCCTCCAAATATGCTGATTGTCGAATCGTGCAAGTTCACTAAAAAATGTTTGGGCACGTTGGCCAGCATTCCTGAATAAGATGAAAAATTCCTCGCATGATCTTCTGGCTTGAGCCAACCTCAAGTTGTTGTCCGTGCTGGGAATCTCATATGGAGACATTGTTAATTTAATTCAGAAAAGCTAGATTATGTTTCTTTGGTGCAACTAAGTTAGTGTGCTTGGACCTGTGACTTGATCCTAGTGAGATGAGCAGCTGCCCTGTCGGTGGCGAGGCGGCTAAGTAAACCTGACTCATACTAGCAGTCTGCGCTGTCAATAGCCAGTTCTAATCAGAGCCACATTATTTTGATTTCTATAGAAAAGTGCTTATCGAAATGCTCGAAGCACCATCGAGTCTGGGTCAGCTAGCCTGTCTTCATTACTCATGCAAATGACGGTCCCACTTGACATTAAGCAAATTATGCATATTTATCATACTGGCACAAGTGGATGGTCGGTTCAGTGCTTTGATCGTGGGCATGCCAAGGCTAGAAAATGGATGCATAATAATTATTGTTCTTACATTAGCCTGTTGTCAAACATTGGATAATGTATGAACCTTTGGAGAATAAATACTATGAGTTTGTTATCCAGGAAAACAGACTACTCGCAACAGAAGAGAACGTGTCAACCAGTGCCAAAAATGGGTCAGAAACAAACATGATTTATATCACTGTTTTATGGACACAATTGATGTGTTACAACATGCACATATGATAACATGATATTTTGAGTCAAGTCACGAGTTTTGATAAATTTGATTGTTAGCATGCCGTCATATATGTATGCATCTACAGTTACCAGTTCTCTATTAACTAGATACAATTCTGTCTACTTGTACTTGTTTTTGTAAAAACATTCTCAGCGCAATCCTGAATTCTCCACACTTTCTAATTCAATTTCTTTTTCACGTATGATCTGATTTTCAGTCTCTCTATGAGGAAAACTAGGAGGAAGAGGTCATGGATTTGTCATAAAATAGGGCTATATATAATCTGCAGATGGCTGTTTAATATGAACCACACTAGTTGAAGTTGATGCGCTTATCCATCTTGACATTAAGCTGTAATAAAAGCTTATTAAATCTTGACAGGTTTGAAATGTCTAAAACATATTTTGAGATAAGCAGTTGGTTGTAATTGCATAGGACCATTATTTGAAGTTCATCAGTGCATGACAAAGGTGCCACAAGAAATGCAGCAATTACCTCTCTTTACAGAACAACGTCTTCCTTTACAGTCCATATCTGGCTGTAGCAGTCACTCGTGTGTGTGTTTTATTTGTTCTTAGAAGTGATGTATGATTTTTCTCTGAGATAAGTATCTTGGAGATTCAAGTGTCTTTATCTCTGAGAGTTATGTCAGAGTTGTTGCTGTTTATCACCGCCGATGCATTGTATAATGGCATAGCCAAGAAATCTGGTTTATCAGTTCTGTCAGTTGATGTTGGCTTGTGAATATCAGCCCAATGATGTTGGTGCATTTGTGTTTTTTTTATATTGTTAGCTGAATCTAACATGTCAAGTGAGTTCATCTTTTTTTGCGTAGTCCAAGGGCCAACTTATAAATGTAGTAATAAGATAATTTCTTTTGTATCTACTTCCCTAGAAACCAAGATAATAATTTAATAATAATAATAATAACAATAATAAGAAGAAGAAGAAGGAAAACATTTATGAAGCGCCCTACGTCTACACAAAATGTGTGATGTAACAAACCCTACATCTTCATAGTCATATTTATTAACAACATAACTTTCACACTTACCAGAGTGTCACTATGCCTCTGGCCAAGTATTCTAGAACTGAGAGATCTTTGCTGTGACACATCTACTGCAAGACTGTGATTGAATGACCCAAGGGACAAAGATACTAAATTAGGATTAAGTAGACATTTTTAAAGGTAATGAATGGTCATAAAAATATTGATACCTTGATAATTGAACATTATAATATTTTTCACCATTTACACAAGTTGTGCTGTGGTGTAAATTTATAATTTCGTAAAAGTTTAAATATCAACATTTATGCCACAGTACAACTTGTGTTCTGTAAATGGTGAATATAATGATCAATTTAAAGTTGTGAAATGTAATAGTTTTGTGTTAAATGTCATTATGCTAATCTTAGTAATTGTACAGCATCAATAACACTCATAAACTTTACTTTTGTTTATCCCTGAACTGAAGGTACTCACTGTTTCTGTGTTCTATGGATTTTTACATGAATTAAACATAACTTTCATTAACTTCATTGTAAGTGTGTTGGACCTATTCACTTTAAATGTCATTGTCACCTATCTAATGACCTCATGCTGTGGCTCTGTCCATGAACTTCTTGGTGTACATTTTACTCCTAAATAGTGTGGTCTTTGTACACACATGAAGGCTGGTAACTGTGGAGTGTTGATGGCTTCCATGCTGTTCGTTTCAACATGCACCTGCCTATTAATTTCTAGAGACTGGGTGATGTGTGCGATCTGTTGGTAATGAATGCTGGAGGCAGGAGGCAAGGAAGGATGCCCAGGCTCAGTGATGGGACTCCCAGGGTGACCACAGTAGCTGAGGCAATCAGCTGGCAGAATGGAGGCTTTAATTGTCCCCTTCTGCCCCCCAGTCATGTCGCCAGTAGAGGCGGCTGTGTAGAATTGTGCACAAGTGTACAACAGCTGTACAGAACTGGTGTATTCAGTTATTCAGCATCAGCAATGGACAGCATCAGTGCAGAACTGTGGTTGTGCACAGAGCGGTGTGATATTTATGTTTAGTTGTACAGCACTGGTAGCTAAGCTTAGTCTAATATGATTGTGGTGGCTATGAAATGGACATAACAAATTGATTGTAGTAGATGTGGAATATACTTAACAAATACTTGAGACTCAAACAAATCTCACAAAGTTTGGGTTGAAATAAGCATACATCTACCATATGGTATCATGATAGATGACGATACTTTTGTTTTCATTCACCAGATGGCGTCACACAACTTCAACATGACACCCGCTGTTGGCTCTTGTATAAATTGGTTTAACTTGGATATTCGTTTTTGATCAAATTGTTGTGGCTACCATGCATGCGCCTAAAACAAGTTATGTGAATCAACTGTTAGAGATAACTGGTAATAATGAAGGAGAGATGCAGGTGTATTGTGTGCTATCTATACAATGCAGACAGCACATTCAGACTGGCCATAATTATGTACTCTGGATACATCCATCTTGGCATATGTACTGGAAAGTAATTTATATGTCCACATAAGCAAAAAGTATACCAGAACTTTGTAAAGTAATTTAGTTGGGAGTATCTGGTGGAAAAGAGATAGTAGATCTATGGCGTAAACATTTTTGTGACCTATTAAACTGTGTTAGCAATAGTAGTGTAGACATGTGTGAAAAATATGACTGTGATACATCTTATGATGAAATTGTGGTTACAGTAGAGGAAGTAACAAATGCAATTAAGAAGCTTGACATTAATAAAGCTTGTGGGTCAGATGGCATATGTTCAGAACATATAAAATATGCAGACAAGGCACTTGTACCCTTGCTCTCTTTGTGCTTCACTAGTTTTTTTGCTCATGGATTTCTGCCAGAGTCAATGTTGTCAGTTGTACTTGTGCCAGTGATTAAGGATAAAGCTGGTAAAATATCTTCTAAAGACAATTACCGTCCAATTGCATTAGCTAGTGTGTTTAGCAAAACTATTGAAGTAATTATACTGGGTAGAATTGAAATATTTTTGGATACTAATCCGAATCAGTTTGGTTTCAAGAAGAAGCATGGTACAGACCAATGCATATATGTGTTAAAGGAAATTATTGATTTATATCGAACTCTGAATGGCAGTGTATTTGTATGTTTTCTTGATGCCAGTAAAGCCTTCGACAGAGTAAATCACAGAACGTTGTTTAAGAATCTCAGTGAAAGGCGTGTACCGGTGTATATACTACGAATATTAATTTACTGGTATCACAACCAGACCACTTGCATAAGGTGGGGTGATTTGCTTTCTACTAAATTTAAAGTAACCAATGGTGTTAGACAAGGGGGGATATTATCCCCTTACTTATTTAATGAATATGTAGATGAATTGAGCGAACAACTTAAAATGTGTAATGTTGGATGTAGCATGAATGGTCATCTTATTAATCACATAATGTATGCTGATGATTTGGTTTTGATTTCACCTTCATCGGCAGGACTATGCCAGCTACTACGTGAATATGAGAAATTTGGAATGAGCCATGATGTGAAATACAATGCTAAGAAGAGTGCAGTTATGATATTTAGATCTGCGACCTTAAAAGGATGCAGTATCCCTGAATTTAAGCTAAAAGGGGTTACTCTGCATGTTGTAGCTACATATAAATATCTTGGAAACTATATTTCAGATGATCTTTCAGATGATGATGATATTAATAGACAACGCAGAACTTTATATGTACAAGGTAATATTATATTGCGAAAATTTAGCATGTGCTCCCTAGAGGTTAAGCTCACACTGTTTCGTTCATATTGCTCACCCATGTATGGAGTACAACTCTGGTGGAATTACAAGAAATCCACACTAAATAGATTACATATTGCATATCACAATATTTTAAAGTTGTTTATTGGTATGTCAAAATATGAAAGTACCAGCTTACTATGCACTCTGTTTGATGTACAATGCTGCCAGTCAGTTATTAGGAATATGGTGTATAGATTTATGTGTAGACTTGATAGCTCTGTTAACTGTATTTTAAATGACATTCTAACTTCTAGCTTAAGATTCACTTCCAGGATCCGTAAACACTGGAACAAGCTTTTATATATGAACACTTGACTAAAACAAATGTATACATTTTGCTTATATACACAGCATTGGGTCAGAATACATACTGTACATATTGTCTGCCTAATGTCAACATATGGACCTCAGAGTCACATGTACTTGCTGTATGTGCCCTGTTGAGTCTGGAATAAAGTTATTGAATTAAATTGAATATTGGTAGAAATGTCAACAGTCAAAATTGGCTTTGGATATCACCGTCACTCTGTCAGACTTAGGAGCGGTCACAAATTAGTCAGCTGAGCTGTGCCTTGTTAATGATGCTCTTCTAACAACATTAACTACCGATACACATGTGTGACAACTACTACTGACAATTCTTCACAAATTCGTTTTTTTCCCTTTATGTATAATGACAGCTGCTTGTTCATGTAAAAAAAGCTATCTACATACAATTGGGTATTGACTTGAAAGTGCTTTTGTACGACACCTAACATCCTAGTTACACGTTGAATGATGTCCAGATGATGATGTCACACAGCGTGAACAAATCGTGTGACAATGGCGGTAACAACATGTGACGATCATAACGGCAGATGTGGCTACATTACAGGGACAGAAGGAAGCACTTTATAGAAGCACCTTAATGATGCGAGGCACTTATTACACGTGTATGTTTCTCGGACTGGTGCCCATGGAGCCGCAGTGTCACAAATCACATTGTCTTATTACGGACATGTGTGACAGCACGCGCAGGTGTGGTTAAGTACTGCTGTTTCTCTCTCACCTGCCTGTCTCATTTGATCTGTGTGCATCTTGAGTGGGATCTAAATGGTGCCTCGTCACGACATACATCCAAACTTGATTAATGCCTGATAACCAGCACCATTAAAATAAATGTGCGTGCGGTGTGAATGGTAGTCTCATTTTGTCCACCTCTGCGTGCATCCGAATCCATAAATAACAAAAAGGAGTTATGACGCAAAATCGACGCCGAACGGTTATTGCTGTCAGTCAAGGTGTCAGAATGGAATAAAAGGTTAAGTAGCTAGTGGGCTGGTCATGTCGTTGGTAATTTTCATTACCTTTGTGGCAATTTGGGTGTCGATTGTTGTGAAAATATGCTAATAACAAAATGGAAATGACGTAGATTGGAGATCTTGCAGATTATGTGAAATTAGTCTTAAAAGGTGGTTTGATTTACCTCATTGTAAGCTGTCACATGTTGTGTTTTATTTGTGTACATGTCATTGGCATATTTCTAAATGTGTCATGTAAGAAATGCAACATGTCTAATTTATATGATAGTCCATTCAGCTGTACATACAAGTACCTGACATTTAACAGCAGTATATCTATACCCAACCATCCATCCATCCATCCATCCATCCATCCATCCATCCATCCATCCATCCATCCATCCATCCATCCATCCATCCATCCATCCATCCATCCATCAATCCATCCAACAGCCATCCCATATTCCTCTGTATGTTTGTCTGTCTATTTCATCCATCCATGCACCTGTTCATCAGCCTTTTGCCCCATCCATTTAGACATAACCTCAGCAAAAAATGACATTCTGATAATTGCCATGATAAAACAAAGCCCAAATGGACACCTGATTGTGTTTTGGCTGATGGCCCATGGTGTGCACATGCAGCTGTAGATGGTGTTTGTAACACAATCCACTGAGTTGTTTCACTCATGTCATGCTGCTTGATAATTAGTGGAATTTTGTGTCGCAGCATCAGATAGAATATAAGCCATTCGTGGGCTTCAGACTGACACTTGTGTGTGACAACGACGCGTCCTCCAGTCATGGGATCACGTCTCTTGTTGCTGGCCTGAGTCGGCACCCAAGATGACATCTGCCATTTACACCCCCTCATTTGGTGAGTGTCCATCTTGTTGCCTTTTTCATTGGATGCCGTTACTAATAATTCCCAGTCTTTAAGTTGATTTTTATATCTATGGCAAGTATGTGTCTTGTCGTATTTTTTTTGTTGTGCAATGTTTATTTGCAGTTTAAAAGGACAATTAAATTTAGATATATAAAAGAATTTTTTTAGTTTAACATTTTTACATAGAAAGTTATTATATTGGCAGTGCTTTGTTAATAAAAATAATAATAATTACATAATTATAATGTAATAATATGAAAAAATCTATTAAAAAAATGTTTCTTCAACGTTTTCTTGATATATAAATTTATCAACAGTTAAATTTTTGAGATTACAATTTCATCTGTATAACACTCTCCGGTGTCATATAAAATGACCCATGCTTGTATTAGATAATATTTTTATGTTTCAGTGTCATATTTCTTATATATCTTTTGAGTATGACTTGCAATTTTACCTCCACCAATCTTTTCCTTACTGTTTACATAGTATATTATTATTATTTGAATTACATTACAATTTTCTATCTTTTCTGCATGCAGTTCTTGCCTAAACAACCTTATCCAATCTTTTTATCACAAAGAAAGTAATTCTGTGGCCACAGTTTCAGTAGAATATCATGGAATGTCCAACATATTCACAATACGTCAGCCATTTTTGTAAGCTTGATGGACTTTGCTGCTAGGCAGCATAGTGTATGTCATTGTGTCATTCTGTGACTTTTTCTTATAGATTTTAAATAATTGTTTTTTTTCACTTATATTGACCCCAAAGAACTGAAAACAAACTGATTCCATTTTTTCATCCACTTTTTCGTGGGAAAATTCAAGATGGCCACCACCGGTCACTTACCGCGGTATATTGACCCTATGCAGTATATTGACCCTACAGGACTGAAAACAAAATGTTTCCATTTTTCTCGTCCCCTTTTTTATGGGAACATTCAAGATGGCCGCCACCGGTCACCAAAGTCTTATAATCGCTATATCTTTGGCAAAAAACGGTATAGAAATTTAATGTCGGAGTCGTTTTATATGTTTTGAAGTATGAGAAATCCAATGCAACTATTAGTTTGATAAAAGAAATGAAAATAAAGCTGTGTGAGCAAAAAAAGTGTTAAAATGACTGTACAATGTATATAGTATACACAAAATGTTATGTAGCAAATATATGTCCAGTGACTTTTTCAAGTAAATTTTAAATAATTGTGTTTTTTCACTTATATTGACCCTAAAGAACTGAAAACAAACTGATTCCATTTTTTCATCCACTTTTTCTTGGGGAAATTCAAGATGGCTGCCACCGGTCACCGAAAGTCTTATAATCGCTATCTCTTTGGCAACAAACGGTATAGAAACTTGAACTTGGAGTCGTTTCATATGTTTTGAAGTATGATGAATCCAATGCAACCATTATTTTGTTGAAAATAAAATGAAGTTATACCAGCTGTATAGGTGTTAATATAGCAATAAAATATAAGATCCCAAATATGTTTGATCACACATTTTCAGTTTCAATATATTACACTAAACTTATTTCATGTTCATTTATTTTTGTGGATACAAATATGGGTCACGCTACAATACAAAGGTATTGGTAAACATTATATTACCTGACTATGGCCCTCAGTATTTGTACGCAGCACGTTTCTCATTTCTATTTCATGCCAGTATGTGAATATACGAATATATGTTTTGTTAGCTTGCACAACGCCAATACAAGTACATATGTATCACTGAACTAAATGTGTACAATGATACACTGTACCTAGATGACCCAGTGCTACAACTGCATACAGTTTCATCAATGTATCAGCTCTCTTCTGTGTACTGCAAAGTCGCACTGCAGATGAATGGGCTGCAAAAACACCTTTGTGTGTGAGAGAGACGGTAGGCATTTTGCAGAACTGGACTTTCTTTTCTACAAGGTCTAATGTGAGGCTCACCTTTGTTTCCTTGCGATTCATGAATGACTTTAGATCTGTATGGTTGTGTTATTATCATCGACCTCATTGCCCAGGTCAGAATATCTGCCAGCTGTTCTTAGTTGCCTCGTATGATCTTTCAGCAAATTGGTGCTGTAGTCATCAAAGAGTAAGTATGCCTCGCAGTAGCTGAAAGATTTGTTGTCAATTGCGCAAATAAAAATGCTGAAAGGCCTTGACAATTATCAGTGTGACCTTTGTGAACACTCACTTCATGCACAACAGCCACGCCATCGACAATGATGGGAGGTGACTGTCCGGATGCTGTGCCTCGGTCAGGTATGGTTTATCATCCATCGTTCGTCGTTTCTGGTACACTGCCACTGCTGTCGCATGAAACAAATTCTTACCCTCAGGTGTGTGTATCTGACCGTCAATGTTATCAACAAAAAGCGAAGACTTTTTGGCAGTTGAAGACCTGGATGCACATAGTTCCCAGCGTGTTTCTCCATATTCTGCTGCACTCCCACGATAATTTGAGTTACGCATTGTTTGACTCGTTGTATGGAATGCCAACTCCAGACTTTGAGAGGACTTCCGGTAGTTTCTGGCTTAATTCTCCACTGGTCGCAGCGCTGTGACATGCCAAACATTAAGCGAGTTTCGACAGTTGATCGGAAACCAGGTGCATCTACTGACTTGGGCGGATACAATACTTGACGGTGAGATCTGTGAGTCTGCATGATTTGTTGAGATACGAATGATGCTGATCGATGAAGGGCACACATGTGTGCTTTCGTTTTTGTCAGTGTGTACCTGCTGCATATGGGCGTATCTGTTGTCTTTTTGAGAAAGAGGTCGGATCTGATGTCCTACTGAAATGAAAGTAAATTTAAATTATGGGATATATTGCCACACACATACATTAATAGAAACGCTAAGTGACCATTGTGTCCAAAACCTTTGAACTGTATTATTATTATTTTCGGTATGTAAAATGGCTTTAAAGTGCCAATACCGAAAATAAAAAATTATATTGAAAAAACCAGCAGAATGTTAAGTAAAAACCAACCGATTAATAAATGTTTTATATCTCCATCAAAAATGAAGATATAAATATGTTTGGACTTGCTTTTTAACAATCGTTCCAAATGTGACAGCTGGCTGGTGTAACATTATTTTAATTTCTTTCATCAATTCATAATAGTTGCATTCAATTCCTCATACTTCAAAACATATAAAACGACTCCGATTTCAAGTTTCTATACCGTTTGTTGCCAAAAATATAGCGATTGTAAGCCTTTCAGTGACCGGTGGTGGCCATCTTGAATTTTCCCACGAAACAGTGAAAAAAATGGAAACGTTTTTTTCAGTTATTTATAAATAAAAGTGAAAAAATTACAATTATTTAAAATCAATACGAAAAAGTCACAGGACGTATATTTGTTACATAATTGCGTATACTCTATACATTTTATAGTCATTTTAACACGTTTGGCTGGTATAGCTATATATTCATTTATTTCATCAAAATAATAATCGCATTGGATTCCTCATAATTAAAAAATGTAAAACGATTCTAAGTTCAAGTTTCTATATCATTTATTGCCAAAGATATAGCGATTATAAGACTTTTGGTGAAAAGTGAAAAAACACAATTATTTAAAATCTATATGAAAAAGTCACAGAACATGTATTTGCTACATAACTCTGTATACTAGTAAGTCATGAGATGGATACACATAAGTTTTGCTCAACCTCACATCATTATCAGGTCTTGGAGAATGGGGTAATTTATTGGCTGGTTTTCATGCTATAGCATGCAGTGGCGTCACCTTGTGGAGCATGAGCAACCATCAACCTGTGTCTCCAGATCCCACTCTGTCAATGGCGTCACCTTATGGAGCATGAGCAACCATCAACCTGTGTCTCCAGATCCCACTCTGTCACTGTCACTTGACTCCCCTGGTTCCATACCCTCTGCTCAATTTGTTCAATTATTGTATTGTGGAGGATAATTATGCTAGTCAAATGTTCTCTGCCTGTAAATAACACTTGACTGACATTTAAGGAGTAAAATTATGATTTACCATAGCATGGTCATTGGAGTAAGATGTCTGAGTTAGAGACTTGGTATGTAATCTTATTTCTTTGGATCTCATGTTTAACAGAAAAGTATTATATGTAATGTAGTGTCATGCTTATGAAATATGACCATTGAGATTTTTGTATTTAATAAGTGCTACTTGCATGACATTTTTCACATGTTGTGAATCCTCAAACACTTCCCTACGTGTGGTCGAGTAGTTAGAGTGTACACTGTACACCCTGTATCGGGTTTGAATCTTGGCACTGATCACTGTTGTGAAATTTGGGCAGTTTTAATTACCTCACGTTGGGTCTATCGTGGATGTTGTAGACCTTTGGTCATTCCTGCCTGGTGTCTATGCCTGGGGAGGTCAAAGATCCAGTATATAATGTAGTGGTTTTGATATGGAGAGGCATACTCTGAAATAAATCTTCATAGATTTTTGGAGGGATTAGCAGTAAAATAGTTGCTGCCTTGCTATCCTATGTCACCTTTCACAGTGAACACTGATGTGTGCATTCCTTTCCTGCACACTGCTGTACTCAGAGTTACATCATGTGATATGTTCACCTTTCACAGTGAACACTGATGTGTGCATTCCTTTCCTGCACACTGCTGTACTCAGAGTTACATCATGTGATATGTCCACCTTTCACAGTGAACACTGATGTGTGCATTCCTTTCCTGCACACTGCTGTACTCAGAGTTACATCATGTGATATGTTCACCTTTCACAGTGAACACTGATGTGTGCATTCCTTTCCTGCACACTGCTGTACTCAGAGTTACATCATGTGATATGTTCACCTTTCACAGTGAACACTGATGTGTGCATTCCTTTCCTGCACACTGCTGTACTCAGAGTTACATCATGTGATATGTTCACCTTTCACAGTGAACACTGATGTGTGCATTCCTTTCCTGCACACTGCTGTACTCAGAGTTACATCATGTGATATGTTCACCTTTCACAGTGAACACTGATGTGTGCATTCCTTTCCTGCACACTGCTGTACTCAGAGTTACATCATGTGATATGTCCACCTCATCAACTGGTCCTGGGCATACTAAGATGTATTGTTTTATTTGTCACATTCAGACAGAGATTAAGCCACGCATCCAGTGCAGATGGAGAAATCAATGCGATCCTATCCGTGCCATCTTGCCAACCTCGCTCTTATCTTGGACAGTTCTGTCAATTTCTCCCTATCTCAATGTTGCATTTAATTATGACGCCAGCTGTGATTAGGCCACATATGAATTGACCTTTGTTTTCAACATAGACGATGAGAATAACAGAACCTACATGGTAGATTGGTGAATGCAGAAGAATGTAGCCAACTGAACACCTTGCCAGGCAAACACTGACTTTGTATTCATGTAGTATTCATACAGATGATGTACAATTAATTTACTACAGTTATTTACCAAAAATCATCAAGAGAAAATAAAAACAAAAATAGCCAAGAAACTAGAAAGAAATCGAGAACCAACAAGTACAAGGCCACTGATGCAACTAAGACAAATTGGACAACATAAGTGTATGACATTTTAATTAGAATTCTTGGAAACAAACATCAAAGAAGAGTGGTTTGCTTTGGTTTTCAAAAACTTTCAATTTGTAAAATATGTTCAGCCAGCTGTATGATCACGTTAGAAAAAAATTGTGAAATATAATGTCCATATACCAATAAACTGTGTTTTTGGATGCTGAGTTGTTAAAAGTGTGATACAATTGTAAGTACATCTATACTTTATATTCAATGTAAACGCCAAAATACAATATCAATATATATATATATATATATATATATATATATATATATATATATATATATATGTATTAGTATATATTATATACATACATATACTGTATACCAGTAATAGCTGCACGCAAAGATGACCTCAGGAAACAATGAGATCTTTCCCATGAGTTATAGAATTAATTCACAGTTGTCCAGTAGACAGCAGCACTATTCAAGTCCTCGTCCCACTCATAAGCTGAAGTACCGTAAATAAGTATTTCAACCTTCAAACATTCTTTCGCGTGGACAAATGATAGTTTTTCTCAGTAATCATCTGTTCCCTCCATTCACTATTGATTTTTCCATTGTTTCGCTACATCTGCACACGGATCCATGTGTAAACGCAATCTTATCAATTATCACTGATATCACGGTCATAGTAATTAATTAACTACGCTGTAATTTGGTGGAGCAGCTGTTTGAAAAACACCATAGGCATGCAGGTCCACGCAGGCCGGTGGACCGCGCATGCATTATTTAGGACGTGCACACGTTTCGCAATCAATAACTGTTTGTCTGATATGACGCCATGTTTGTGTTGGTTTGACGATGCCACCCCGTGTCACACACCGACCCGACCGCCTACTGTCTCTGATCTATGGCCATCTTCAGCAGGTGTTGGCAGTTCCCTAACTCAGTCACTCATTTACATTGTCTGGCTGAGCAATGTTTTGCCGTGTACGTGACAGCAGTAATGAAACCACAATGGCTGTCAAGTCTTATGTTATTGCATGGTCACATATGATTCATAGCTACCCCATGCATTGTTGAGCTAACTAGCTAATGCTAACTATAGATGATTCACAGCTAGTTGTTTTTAGCTATTAGCTACCCATGCTTTGTTGAAGTAACTAGCTAACTATGGGTGACTCACAGCTTTCCCATGCATTGTTAAGTTTATTGACTATTTATATGCATCCGGAAAACATTCTGATGTAAGAAAGATGTGTGAGAAATAATAAATCATATTTAAGTGGATAAATATAAAATGGTACCATTAAGAATAATAACATTTTTCCCAGACAGCAGCATAAATCTAAATTGCTATTTGCTGTTTTCTATGACTATCCTCTAATTTTATATATAATAGTTTAACATTTTTAGTTAAATAAAATCAGATAAAAGTCGAAGACATACTTTGTATTATTTATATTTTAATGTACTTAAGTAGTCTTGATTCATTTTATGATGACTCATTCTCACTGGTTACTTGCAATACAAAACATTGAAAAGCATGTTTTATATGTGATATTTAACAGTGAAAATTTACACTAAAGGGTCTAAAATAATTACAAGTTTGGGCATGGTAGAGCGCCGGACTGTCAATTGAGGGGACGGTGGTTCAATTCCACCTACTGCTGTTTCGAAACTTAGGCAATTTCGTTCACCCCACATTTGCCTGTGTCTTTCGGAAGAGACACTAAAAGCCAGTGGTCCCTTCTATCGGGTGTCTATGCCAGGGGAAGTAAAAGATCCCACACAGGGGGTAAATGTGTAACCTGTAGTGGACTCACTAATTCTAGAGAATAACTCCTGCGTTAGCCCAAGTTTGGGCTGTTTGGAAACCACCTAAGAACTAAAAACCATAGTTTGGCTGTAAAGCATCTTTAACCATATTGCAACATAGTTAAGTTGCATTCATTGTATGTTCTATTGGATATCGTTGTCACTGGTAATTTGATGTCTTTGCATGCTGGGATTGTACTGAAGCATTCTGAGCTTATGGTTGTACAACATACAATAACGCACAAGGAATCTCATGATTTGTGTAAGAAATGGAATGTTGTCATCGTTTAGCAAACTGGATTTTTGCAATAACTATATATGTATTTGGCACATAATTTTAAAACTGGTGTCCAAAAATGTACACAATGGAATGACAATTATTTTGGTGTCTGAAAAATACAGTAACAGATGTATGTTTTTGGACTTGTTAACAAGTATCCAAAAACATAAAATACAGAAAATTATAATTTTTTATATTATTTTGGGCATCCAAAACATACCATGTCTGAATATATGCAGTCATTACAGTTGATAGTCATGAAGTTGGACAGAATTATGTAAACCCTAAAAGGTGGCATTTTATTGATGTGTCTGAAGGTTGTTGAATTCCTGTGCATTCATATGTAGCTGCTTCTGTCAGACTTCAGTTGTTTCCTTTTGGTAATTGCTCTGCCTCTAACTATGAGCTCGCTCAGCAATTAATCTAGCAAAAAATCACCAGATGAACTGCTCGTATGCAATAATCGCACTGTATTGATTTCTACTCTAATTCCAAGAAAGTCATCAGTAGTTGACATGAAAAGGTAGCTTTACTTTGCATATATATTGAACTCTGGTGCACACTGATTATGGAACTTTTGCTGAGTTTAATGAATGGTTTGACATGTATCAGGTATGATATATTGATTCCTGTGTCATGGTGTGCAGGGTTATTATGTGTGAATAAATTGTATTTAATGAGCTTGCCCCACGCTTAAACTTAAATACATCATGGATTTGACTGTCTGGCTTGCAATTACATGCATGTGTGCATCGTAAAAAGGACTATCCTTTGCTATCTGCGATCGTTTCCAAGGTGTTGGCAAACAGCAGATGGCATAAGATACTCTCTTGTTTATAAGCCAGGTACTTAGCAGACTCTACTGTCTGGCTCTAGCACCACATTTGTTACAGATGAACATGGTTCAGCATCATTTATTATTAGTTAATAAATATTTTTTTTAAATGATTAGCCATTTTACAATCAAATTTATTTATTAAATAGATAATACAGTGACATAACAGTTAATAGACAACACTAAGGTAAGTTATGTTACTACAGTAGAATGTAAAAGTCTTTTTATGTTAGACATCGCACTAGATAACACAGTTTCTAGTTGTGACATCATATAGTACATGTCGGTGATGTGTTATGATATGGAATGGAGAACAATCTTACATTGTGATATTACCATAAATGTCACTGTTAAGTTGTGACATCATATAGTACATGTCGGTGATGTGTTATGATATGGAATGGAGAACAATCTTACATTGTGATATTACCATAAATGTCACTGTTAAGTTGTGACATCACACTGGATGCTAGAGCATTGTGGTGTCACATCCGAATAGATAAAACTATGAGTTGTGACATCACACTGGATGCTAGAGCATTGTGGTGTCACATCCGAATAGATCAAACTATGAGTTGTGACATCACACTGGATGCTAGAGCATTGTGGTGTCACATCCGAATAGATCAAACTATGAGTTGTGACATCACACTGGATGCTAGAGCATTGTGGTGTCACATCCGAATAGATCAAACTATGAGTTGTGACATCACACTGGATGCTAGAGCATTGTGGTGTCACATCCGAATAGATAAAACTATGAGTTGTGACATCATGCAATATTTTAAGTCATAATATCACAGCACATATAAGAGTAGGTATCACAATGTAAAGTTGTGTCATCACAATAGCCAGCTACCCCTTGGATAACTGCTGTCTAGGTTTCATAATATGTAATAATAATAATAATAATAATAATAATAATAATAATAATAATAATAATAATAATAACAAGTAACTTCTATGGTGCCAATCCAGGTGCAACAAAACCAATGCAAAGGTTGTCAACAATTTGATGGGTACACTAGGAAGCTAGAGGGATAGGCCTGTATCACATGTGGATGTGAGCAATTACCAGCTATCATGATGTCTGATGTCACTTTTTAATGGCATTGATTCTTAACTGTCGTCAGATTTTGAGAAATAGGTGACAATGAAGGAGTTGATGACTGTGTTTATATGGGACTGGCTCCCGTAGATGTCATGATGACTGATATTCACATGCTGTAGCCAAACATCATCTCAGTTACATCATCATCAATTTCAGCCAAACCAGCAACGAACATCTTAATTAACACTCAACTATTAATAACTTCATTAAACAAAGCGAGGGCAGGCCATTCATTCACCATTCTGGACATTTAACCAGAAGCAATAGTCAGATCTACAAAGCAGTATATTGTCATTTAACTGGAATGCTGTAAAATACTGATTCACCATCAGTCTAATAATAGTTGTGGAATATAAAATGTAAAGGTCATAATTTTGTAAGCACCAAGGTCAACTTGGAGGCACCTTCAACTCTGAACGTTTCTCTCAAACAAATTGATGTCAGAAACGGGGGCCTATAAAACACTGTGCTATTCTACGTGTCATTGTGTTTGGTCATCTTGATGTATTGAGTTTCTTGTTGATCACAGTACACCATCTGTAGTGACATGATCATTATTAATTGTGAATGTGGCAATTGAAAGCACACGGATGCCCACATAAACACACTGCATATGCACGCGAACGTATACTTTACTTTAATTGCCCAAGATATACTGTGAGAACGTCACGCCTCATCTACCCTGTTGTATACTCAATCACAGTTACTGGTTTCTCAAAGTTATAGTGATGGGATTGGCCTTTAATTACATGGCTTTGTGAGAAAATATCTACTCCATCTTCATATGTAAGGAAGAGAGGAAATGTCAATTAACCGACATTTTTCGTCATCATAGCCATAATGGGTTTGGTGAAAGAAGATAGGGTGGTCTAAGATCTGGGGTGATTTACGTGATGATGAGACAGCAGATTAGCTGGGAAAGTTATTATCTCAGATGTATAGGAATCTGTATGTGATGGTGGACATAACATTTATTGTGCCTCTGTTTCTTTTCATTTATCAGCTTTCACACATAATGTGGTGCAATTTTAAACAATAACAGCTGAAATGAAAATCACGACAATAAAAACAAAAGCAACAAAACATGCATGCACGCATGCATGCACACATGCATGCACGCATGTTTCCAAGTCTCTTTATCTGGAAGTGTTATCCCACATACAAACTATGTAAGTGCTGCATATGAGTAGGATTACCCTGTGCCTGTCATGTTATACTTGAAAACAATACATTATAATTGAAACTTCTTTAAAAAAATTAATATATAATATAAATTATTATATATATAATGACTATTACAGTAATTACAATAAAACAAAACAGAATTACACACACACGCTAGCACGTGCACACGCGCGCACGCACGCACGCATGCACGCACGCACGCACGCACACGCACACCACGCAAGCTCACACGCCTTCACACACACACACACACACACACACACACACATCGTAAGTCTCACATGCCTTGGGCTCTATAGTTTATATTACAAATGCTACAAAAAAGCCTTGATTGACTTATAATTACCAAGCCGTCGTGTGTCAGAGAAAATGTGTACAACTGCAAGGATCAATGCAACTAACTGCAGAGTTTAATTACAAATAGTTTCAGGCATTGTTTTGATGATTGCCTTGTTTAATTACAAAATAGTTTCAGGCATTGTTTCGATGATTGCCTTGTGATCAATGCCAAATAGTTGTACACCAGTAATTAGTTGCACGTTGCCGATGAATTAAGGTGATTTATTTCCTGTCAACCTTTGCATTACATATCAACGCGTAGTTAACAGATTGCATTAGAGCACTAAATATAATCCAGCTGCTAATGTGTAATTATATTGTGACACCGACATATACATATACACAGGAGGAACTTGGCGTTACTTTTTCTGAGTTGGCAACCAATGATTTGTTGGGTCTCGTTGCTAGCAATTATAGCTTGCTTCCAGACGACATCAATTAAATTAATAGAATTCATTAGGCAGAGACACATTTAGGATTGTAGCATTGACATTAATGCATTTGTTTGTTTGCACTAAATGACTGGACGTTATAATGATTCTGTAGACTGTACTTTATGGATGTGTTAGCAATTAATTCCTGCACAGTATTTCCATCTGAGTTTGGCATGTACGATTGTGATGTGAAATCAATAGGTGTTAATTAATTTGCTATTTATAGAATTCTTTGATGATTTAATATCTTACTAGGCTAAAACAACTCATGGAATTTAATATATTATAGAAAACTTAAATGAAAGAACCTGGATTTTACCAAAATTCTGGCTATGATTTACGTGATTTCATTGAGGCAGTCAGGCAGTATGATATATTTGTAACATAACTGTAAAACATAGGTATCATATGTAAATGTTAATTCTTGTAACTGAAGTCTGTGTGAAATCAGTCCCTGTACTTGCAGTCTCTCATTCTTCCTCATTCACTGAATTCATTATTACATTCTATGTTGTGTTGGCGTTATATATATATATTTTATATGCAGGTTTTAAATTTTTACTTTAATAATAATTATCAAAATTTTGCCAGTCAATTTAATGATATGTATAATATGCATTAGAATGTTGAAAGACAAGCGACTATGAAAAGCAACACTCTAATGGTCATTTGATCCCAACAACTGTTTTATTTTTCACTTACAGTAGTTCTGTGTAGAGATAATTAAGATCTGTTTTGTATTACACAATCCAATGTACCTTTTATCTTCAGGGACATTGTGGGCTTGTGCCAGCTGTTACCTGTCTTCACTGGGCTGACTACTGGTAGATAAGAATAGGCTTATTATTCAACACAAGTAATTCTAGTGATTCTACATAAGTCATTCTACACAAGTCATTCTACACAAGCCATTCTGACAATTCTACAAGAGTCATCCTACATAAGTCATTCATTACAAACAAGTGATTCTGCACATTGTTCAAAACCCATACACAAGTGATTCTGCACATTGTACAAAAGTCATTACAAACAAATCATTCTATGCAAATTATAAACAAGTGCTGCCATCTAGCAGTAGCCAGTTTAACGAAGAATGCAGAAAGCTGCCGAAAAATGTAAATTAAGAATAAATACAATTGTTTGGCAACCACCAGTTTGATGAATCTCTAAACAGAAAGAAAGCCAGGATAAATGACCTAATTGAAGATGACACTGGCAGATGATGGCACCCACAGGCATTGCCATCTGACCTAGTGCAGTAGAGTCTTCCAATGCGAAGGTCAGGCGGCCACCTTCACTAATGCACTGGCTTTGCGATTAATGCATGCTGCTTTTAATGAAATGCACAAAACGTTAGCCGGGAATTACTGGTAATCTGGCACACATGTGAGCGCGCCATCCCCGCTAGACACAGAAAGGTTGCGGCACTGCGCTTGGATCAAGTTAATTCTTGCCAGTGCGACAACCACCCATCGGTGCCCTGTCCTTCATTTAGATGAGATGTCTTAGTCCTGACCCCCAGGCACCTCCCCGCAGCCATCCTTCGCGCGATGCAAGTTTGTGTAATTGCGCTGGTGCTTGGAGCTGTCATGCGATTATCTCCACTCGTTGTTGCCGGGCTCGATACATGCGAATTGGCACAGATCGTCGACCCAGTGGAGTCGCGCGACCCTTCTGCTCATTAGGCATGTATAGTAAGACTAACGAAATCAGACGACCACAGATTTGCATGTGTGATGATTGAATCAGTCTCCGCCGCTGTGCCCACGTCCAACTAACGACCGATCACACAAGATGCCTGCCCATTAGACCACATGCAATTAGCACAATTTCATTACCCAGAATCCCCACAACGAACCTTTGTGCGAACACGTCTGGGTCGGCCGGGGAAATGTTCTCGAGTCCCGGCCCGGTGAACGCAGACATCTGTTAATGACGCAGACGCTAATACAGATGACTAGTTGGTGGAAAATACACTTTGGCCGGCTTAGTTCGGGTTGTTTGGACCCTAAAAGAACTTAAAGGTAATGATACGCATGTGTGAATGCGAATACCCATGCATACATATATCAATATGATTAAACAAGGGCATTAAGGAAGGAAATGACCAAACAATCACAATTACTTCATCTTCAACATGTCTTGTTGATAGCCTAGATTTTGAAAGATTCTCTTGTACATAAATTCAGGTTTCAACATTTACATAGGACAAGAAACACATTGTTGATGGCGGCTAAGGTAAAATCGTGTAACAAAAGAAATGTGGAGTTTATTAAATTAAATGCTGAGGATTGTAGTAAATAGTGATACAAAGATCACTGCCGAAATGATTTAATTTTCTGCAGAAACAAATTGAAAGATTCTATCACACTGGTCAGTAAACACACTATTTCCATCATGAACTTCAAATGAGCTAACAACAATCTATGCAATGCAATATACAAGGGTTGAATGTTGGACAAATGTATGACATAAATTTAGATGGCTCGTATTTTGATACTTCTTTTTTGTATCCATATAAATTAACTAACATTTTGCAGCATCATATATTTAAATGAGAATATCTTCAACAAAGTTTACTGTAGAATTTGAAATAACATTTGAAAGAATTAGGTTTCATCAAACAGTATAA
Source organism: Ridgeia piscesae (assembly GCA_025642075.2). Classification (NCBI taxonomy): domain Eukaryota; kingdom Metazoa; phylum Annelida; class Polychaeta; order Sabellida; family Siboglinidae; genus Ridgeia; species Ridgeia piscesae. Next base: position 1,294,790 of record JAODUO010000010.1, on the reverse strand, counting down.
AAAATTAGATCATGTAAAATAATTAAGTTAAAATACTTACTATATGGTAGTAGCACAATTTTATTATCATAGCCTCAAAAAAGTAAAAGTACTTTTTTAATTTTGTAGTACTTTAATTGGTAATATTTATGAAATGTTAAACAACATTGAAATGAATGTGAAAATAAATTGGGAAGTTAATTTTCTAGGTAACAAAGTTATACTACAAAACTAAAAACTCATCTATGTGCATTATATGCTGTTGCTATATATGACTCTGTTACTTGTAAGCCACAGAAGCAACACATGTTGTTTATAGGAGATGCAAAGAGGAAGAGCCACAGCTGGTCACATTACAAAATACCCTGTGTAGGAGTGTGTGCATCAGTTTCTTGAATACCTTTACACACACTGTGTGGCGCCACTGTTCTCACATCTGCAGACATTCACTGTGTCTAGGAAACTAATTCCCCTGCTACAGCTGTAAACATTTCATGGGAGTGTTTTTTTTTTAAATCGTAAGTATATAAATAATGTTCCAAGAATGCTGAATCTCATTGCTTTTAATTCAAGCCTTCATTAGCCAAGAGCCATGCAGTTTTTTTTATTAACGTTACACTTGGAAGTAATTTAGTAATTATTAAAGGTGTTTCACTACCACAGTAAAGAAACATTGTGCAATCCTTTTAGAAGTAAAACTTCATTTATTATGTCCTTAAACTATCAACTTATTGAGGACAGCACTTATATAGTATTAACATTTACATAGGTAAAAACTAGGTGTACATGAGTATTATGTAGTATTGATGGCAAACATATTCTTATAAAACGTGTATATACAGTAAGCTGTAGTATTGTAGTGTATGTGGTGATGGTGTACCACGTAACTCTGTCATATTGTTTCAATGGTAAAAGTTGTTTCCATGGTAAAAGTTTCTCCCACTAGTGTTTTTAAGATTTCGCTATAGTAACTGTTCCATTTGGTCACGCTACTCAAGTTCATATTCAGCATGAATTGGTGTTAGAGGAAGCAAACAGCTCCATTTGCAGTCTCCCCAGGGTCGGACCTGTCGAATAACGGGAGAAAACAGATCGTCCCTAATTGAGTCCTGACCTAAGCGTGGCCTCACGAAAATAGCTGTTGCATGATTCGATTGGCAGAGATGCAGACTTGAGATTGAGGGAGATTCCTTACAAGATTGCCATACCAATGGAGCCATCGACTGCTTACTTAATCCCGTTGGTTGCGCGTCTGTGCTTTCTATCAACTTGTGTATCGATCGGCATCTAATAACTGCACAAAGTCACCCGATTATGTGCAATTAGAGTCAATCAGGGGTCCTGCATTTCGGCCACGTTTCTTCATTATCTCGCTGTACATTTTCCGAAATGTGTCCCTTCGATTTCCATCGACGGGCTTTCAGCGGCTAGGTCAGAGGCAATGAGATTTAGGGAACAGTGTTGTTAATGAGCAGAGAGTTTTTAACACGGGCTGTGCGGCTAAGAGCATTTATCTGAGTAAATTCTATTTCTATTTCTCATGTATAATTTTGACAATTTCTGAAGAGGCTGAAAAATCGATAGCGTAACTAGTTATCGTCAGAGTCGCAATCAAGCGGGGGTCGTCGTCCATTAGGGCAGGATCGCAGCGAAAATGCTCAATTATAAGCTTGCAAATGACATTTGCCATGACCGCGCGTGTTCAATTTAGTGCATGTCAAAGCATTATTGCAGCATATTACTCTGGATGTACAAGTGGCGATGTAACGTGCAGCACATAACAAAAGATACGCACATGTTTTTGTCGCAAGTCATATTGCGATCATGGATGCATAATGCGCCTTGATAAGCATACACGTGGTTTTCACGAGTAAGTCACATCTTGTACTTGTAAGACACATTTAGCATTTAGATGTGAAATTAACATCAAATCAAATCTCATCAATTATTTGTGATTCCGGCACATGAAACAAAGCTGGACAGATATATGTAATCCATTATTCAGATGTAATTTTTGTATGAAATATTGAAAAGTTTTTTGGTTGGTAATTATTATGCGGTGTAGAACATAGCAAAGACGATGAAACGGATTCGTGTGATTCATCGTCTGAAAATTTTCTTTCTCTCAACATTCCCATTTACACCTTTGCTGTGGATGTGTTTTTTGATTAACTGTTTTCACATCTTTGCACTTTAGATTTTGATTAATGAAGCACTTGTAAATTAATTAGAAGTTGTTGCCAAGGAGCGTCCACTGGTGTAACCTATATCAAATACTGGTCAAATGTATGTATCAGTTTTCTGAGGAAAGGGAATTAATTTCTGTAAATCTGGTAACCCAAGCTGAGCCAACTCAATAACGCACACCAGTGTGGCCGAATACTACTTAATTTTGTGTAATTATGGCATCACTAATGATGTCATTCATCATGTTGTCTTCCTCTACTTCCTTAGGAGCTGTACTTCCGGCCAACTGGAAATTGATTAATGAAATGTTTTATCACCTTGGCTAGGTAAAGTTATGCTTTCATTATAAATTAATAAATGTTATGTGTGGCATTGTGCTATTAAATGCTGTTAATTTGCATAGACCTGCATGGAATGTTCGTTCAGGTATTATGTCGGCAAATTACAGGTTATAACAAATTAATAAGTAATTTTACATGGGAATGTTGTTCTTCCATTTAAGCTAATTGAACAACTGCTTTATTAGGCACAATTAAACCAACCAGGAACTCACTGTTAATCAATAACTTACATATGTCACTGCAGAATTAATTAAGGCATGAATTTATATTTCACGTGCAAATTAACCAGTATGTGAAATTGCTAACATATACAACAATTGACAGTTAATGTATATTATAATTGGCAACCGCTTAATTGTTTACATAATTAGTCACTCAACCAGGAACTCACTGTTGGTCAATGAATGATCACCGCCATGCTATTAAATTACAGTTAATTAAATCATGAATTAGTTAATATTTCACAACCAAAACTAACCAATAGTTGAGACAGATAATGTATACAATTGATAGTTAGTGTGTAGTACAATGGGCAACTGCATACATATTTACGTAATTAGTTACTATTAATCAGTTCATTGCCTTATTGACAGTCAACTTATGTGGTCATTTATTGAGATAAAATTATAATAAAATATGTTTAAAGTTGCATTTTTATTTCATTTAATTTAATTAGACGAACTTCGACTAGAGCATGTCTTATCAGTGCCATCAGTATATGACAGCAAGTAGAGACAGCCTGACTCGCAGCAGCTAGATATCTTTTCTTGATGTGTCTTCTGATACGTTTCACTTGATACCCACAGCCATATAGACAGGGTAATTGGGTTAGTTTTGATTGACTTTGCCATCTGATGTTGTGTTTTATTGGCCTTGGCTGCTGACAGCTTTTAATCATTACAAGGCATGCTTTAATCAAGGTCACCTCTGTCCATATCTACATTGCACATGTTTGTTCACCGCTGTTATTTATGCGCAGCAAGCGAACTCCTCCGCGCTGCCACTTTCAAAGGATCATCTTGAGCATTCATTTTTTTGGTTGGGCTGATGAATGGAATGACACCTACAAAAGAAGTGTATTTAATTGCATCGTGCAGGTGAGATCATTATTCTAATAGACACCAGTATTTTTTCTAAGTAGAGTATGGAGAAGCAGTGTATTATATAAAGTTTGTGTAAGAAGCCGGCCCAGTGACCAAGCACTTTCACAGATCAGATAAAATCAGGTTTTTCTTTACAAATGCAACTTGACTGGCGGTGATGCCAAACTCTAAAGAAGATGTGTGTTAGACCGTCATTGTGTGACATTGCACAGGTATAATGTCTATGACACTTATCTTTCGAGGCAATGAAACGGCTGGCTTTACGAGGTGAAAGCTACCGCTGTGTGCAGTGTTTGCAATTATTACCTTCAGCTGTGTGGGCCGAGTCATAAAGCCGCGATGCTAGGTGCTAGATCGAAACATCATGTGGCCATAACGCAACATGCATAATTGTACGGGTGCATAAATTTTGCACAGCCGCCACAACAAAACATAGCCGCGTGCACAGATAGCGAGTCAGTATCGGTACATCAGAGGAATGTTGGCCAGAGCTGAGGCAGGTAGGTACTAGGTAGGTCTCTTGTTCACACCACACATCACTCTGTTGTTTCAGTATTCACAGCAAACCTTTTAATTGTGATGTTTTTGTTGGTTCTCACAAATTCCCGTGACTCGGTCCACCATAGGTCACTCCACTCCACATGGGTGGTCACTGCCAGTGTAACTTTCATGTTTCCAAAACAACACTTGTCAGCCTGTAATATGATTGCAGGGGTGTTCTACTGGGTCATCTATAACTGTCGTCTACACTGAACAAGTAAAAAGTTGCATGAAACTCTAGATGAAGGTGTCCTTGAAGAAACGTAGACCGCTTATACGTGTGTACGGATGCAAGTATGAGATGCTAAAGATATGCAAATAGTGCCGGAATGGTTTTTAGAGACCTTTGCCACCAACACCAGAGATAAGGTGTGGTTTTTCTAACTGGTGTCATCATGGCGTAACGGAATGAGTTGTCACCCTGGCTGCTAGAGACACCTGGTGGTGTTATAATGAACCATGATTCTTCAGTCTTCAGTTCTCCTGTCTTCTGGGTAGAGCAGTTTGTCGTTTCTCTGAAAACACTTCAGGAAGTTTGTACACACGTTCAGTAATATATGTAATATTACACGTTTGCATGGGTGAATGCGTGCTTATGACCCTGTCTGTGTGTATGTGTGTATGAGCCTGCATGTGTGTGTGTGTGTGTGTGTGTGTGTGTGTGTGCGTGCGTGCGTGCGTGCGTGCGTGCGTGCGTACGTGCGTACGTGCGTGCGTGCGTGCGTGTGTGTGTATGAGCCTGCATGTGTGTGTGTGTGTGTGCGTGCGTGCGTGCGTGTGTGTATGAGCCTGCATGTGTGTGTGTGCGTGCGTGCGTGTGTGTGTGCATGTGTGCGTGCGTGCGTGTGTGCGTGTGTGTCTGTATGAGCCTGCATGTGTGTGTATGTGTGCGTGCGTGCGTGCGTGTGTGCGTGCGTGCGTGCGTGCATGTGTGCGTGTGTTATAGGAATTCTACAGAAATGAGTGAGAAGTATGCCAAGAAATTAGTCCAGTTGGAGAAATAAGTCTGCAGAATTTTGTCTGGAGATGTGAGACTGGAAAAATGAGTTTAGAGAAGTAAACAAAATTGAATTAAAACTTAAGAAGTGAGTCTGAAAATTAGTTAAAGAAATGAATTTGGAGAAGTGAGTGAAGAAGTAAATTTGAAGAAGTTAGTCTAGAAGAACAAATGTAGAGAATTGAGTGAGGAAAAGTGAGCAGAGAAATGAGTTTGAAGATTTTATTTTAGCAAAGTGACACTGAATAAGTGACTTGATAAGTGAGTCAAGAGAAGGAGTTTTGAGAGAAGTGATTCTGGAGAAGTGAGTAGAGAAGTGGGTTTTGGGAGATAAGTACATACAAATGAGTCTGGAAAAGTCGGTATGGGCAAGTATGGATTTCTGGGGCTAAAATGTGTTCACTGAACTGAGAGAATGGCAGATTTCTGGAATAGTCTGATGTAGCGTTAAAGGTGTGCTTGACAGAGATGACCAAATATAGAAATTGTGCATAATTACTATTACGCTGCAGCTGCTTCATGAGACTGTTTCATTACTTCCAAAGTGGTCAGTTGGTCGAGCTTATTAACCTACATAGTCCAGCGGCAGGATTCACCTCTCTATACTGAGATGACCAACAGGACAGTGTTGTAGGTTGAGACTTACTAAGGTAGTCTGTGTCTCATTAGGCTCTGAGGTTATTACTCACTGTGGTGGGGGACAGGTGTCAGTGTTTACCAATGTTTTAGGAGGGAGCTGGCAGTAGCTGTGGAGACAGGGGGGCCACAACCCCTGCTAAACAGGTGTTTCATTGTCGCTGTTGCCAGTTGCAGACATAGTGCTAAGGTGGAGTATTAATCACCCGTGTATAATTATGGGCTTAGTCACCAGGCGGGCTTGCGGAAAAAAGATCCTCATTGATCAAAAGACGGGCATTCAGGCGACAATTAAGTGAGCTTTTCGTGATGTTAATGTTCACAGGTGTGTGGTTCCTCTCCAAATATACCTGGGTCTCATTGTGTCTGCGGGCACTGTCAATGTTTCACTTGAGTTCGCACCAAACCTGTTGTTCCAGATCGCGCCCCGACTGCCTTTTTCTTGTGCCTCCTCAAGCGAGTGGCAGGAGTTAGTCGGGGAGGATGACGCGTCTTGAAGATGTCATAAATGAGACATGTAGTGAGTGTGAAAATGTGACTGGCTCGCAGAAGTGTGTGAATGCGAATCTATGTGGTTGTGAATTGAGGACGAGTCAGGGTTTGAGTCTAGATGTAAACTTGTCCAAATATTGTCAGTCTATGTCCATTGTCGAATTAAGTTGTGATAAGTAAGTGTTGAGAAGTGAGTGTTGAGAAGTGAGTGTTGAGAAGTGAGTGTTGAGAAGTGAGTGTTGAGAAGTGAGTGTTGAGAAGTGAGTGTTGAGAAGTGAGTGTTGAGAAGTGAGTGTTGGGAAGTGAGTGTTGAGAAGTGAGTGTTGGGAAGTGAGTGTTGAGAAGTGAGTGTTGAGAAGTGAGTGTTGAGAAGTGAGTGTTGAGAAGTGAGTGTTGAGAAGTGAGTGTTGAGAAGTGAGTGTTGAGAAGTGAGTGTTGAGAAGTGAGTGTTGAGAAGTGAGTGTTGAGAAGTGAGTGTTGAGAAGTGAGTGTTGAGAAGTGAGTGTTGAGAAGTGAGTGTTGAGAAGTGAGTGTTGAGAAGTGAGTGTTGAGAAGTGAGTGTTGAGAAGTGAGTGTTGAGAAGTGAGTGTTGAGAAGTGAGTGTTGAGAAGTGAGTGTTGAGAAGTGAGTGTTGAGAAGTGAGTGTTGAGAAGTGAGTGTTGAGAAGTGAGTGTTGAGAAGTGAGTGTTGAGAAGTGTGTGAAGTGAGTTGTGAGAAGTGAGTGTTGAGAAGTGAGTGTTGAGAAGTGAGTGTTGAGAAGTGAGTGTTGAGAAGTGAGTGTTGAGAAGTGAGTGTTGAGAAGTGAGTGTTGAGAAGTGAGTGTTGAGAAGTGAGTGTTGAGAAGTGAGTGTTGAGAAAGTGAGTGTTGAGAAGTGATGGGGAATGTGTTGAGAAGTGAGTGTTGAGAAGTGAGTGTTGAGAAGTGAGTGTTGAGAAGTGAGTGTTGAGAAGTGAGTGTTGAGAAGTGAGTGTTGAGAAGTGAGTGTTGAGAAGTGAGTGTTGAGAAGTGAGTGTTGAGAAGTGAGTGTTGAGAAGTGAGTGTTGGGAAGTGAGTGTTGGGAAGTGAGTGTTGAGAAGTGAGTGTTGAGAAGTGAGTGTTGAGAAGTGAGTGTTGAGAAGTGAGTCAACAAGTCAAGTTGGACAAGTGAATCTGGGGAAGTTAGTAGGTGGAGTCATGGCTATGCGAGTGAGTCAAGAATACTTGGTGTATTTCTTTCTTCTCCTTGATGTATAACATCCGCAACCAATACATTACCATCTATGGTAATCACTATGTTATTACAATAGTCTCTAAAAGTATGAGACATTACCATCCAAAAAATATCAGATTATGCCAGCTGACATCCTGGTCTACACCAAGTTTCCACCCACTGGATCGCCCTCTGGAGTGTGTTGGCCCTAACCATCCAGGCCCTCACAACAGCAATTGTTTCACACTTGTAAGCCGTGGTCTATGTTTTTACTCGCACTTAGTTCATATTTTACTCACACTTTGTATATATTTTACTCTCACTTTCACGTCTGGTACAGCACAGTTGTACATATAACACATTGGTGTCAAAAGCCAGTCTCACAGACTGTGTCGATCAGCAATATAGACATATTGAAATACATAAGAGAAAAATAACATTCACATGTGTGAAAGATTTGTTCATTGAAGTTATCTTTTTACGTTAAACATTTAAAAACAAATTGCAAGTGTCTGTAAATAGTAGGTACACTGTTATAATAAATATTCAAAATTAATTTAACTTACAATGTATGTAGTGATTTTTTTTCAGAAGTTGCAGATAAAAATTCATTAAGCCTTTTGTGTCAGTGCACTTCCATTCGCTTACAAAACGTTTCCTCAAAACGACACTTTATACTGGAAACAACTCACAGCAGGTATACAAATAGTGAAAGCAAATCATGGATTGCAGTGGAAATGCATTTGGAAAAAACTGCACATAATGGAGCAAAATTGAGACAGAGTTCCATTAAAACGCGGTGACACGAATTGACTGGCAGGCGATTCATCGGAATTGCAAGGGTTGGTTGTGACAAGATTACTTGCCATGGCATATCTAATGGGCTGCTGACACTCATTATTGATGCAGTGCATTCATTTTGTTTTATCCAGCAAGGAGTGTCCTTTCACTGGCAGCACAAAGGGTGTGCTTTATCAGGCCGGGTCTGGCCTCGCTGGGGTGGATGTATCAGTATGTATGCTGCACTGGGTAGTCATTCATTGTCACCTGCTAATTAGAGAGTTACCTGGCACTGGAACTGTATAGGCAGTGTTAGGCACAAGGACAGTCTTTGTGAGGGAAGCCTCACTGTCTCTTTGAGCTTCTTCATGTGTCCTGGTTAGCTTTATCCTTCTGATCTGTGGGCTGACCTGGCTCAGGTCAACCACTGACCAGGGACCATCTCCGATTGTGGCACACAAAGTACAGTTATTCAATCTCGCACTGGCTGCCACTGCAGGGGAGGGATAACACATAGGCTGATTTACATGTCAGTTCATATCAACCTGTATGTTTACCATGTAAGCATGACACATTTTTATTGTTTATGATATATATTTAAAACAGTGTTGCATTAGGTGCATCAGAAATAATTCATATGTTGCGAGGACATATACACAGTATTTTATAAATAAAACTTACCTTATTAATTTTATATAATATGTTAGAATTATTGTTGATTATCTGTAGTAGAATTGATCAAACATATTTCATCTAGGTGACTGCCATTACTTATATATTTACTATTTATATACAATTTACTGTATTGTAAAAAAATTATAATTGATTGGAATTCAATAAAAATCAATTATGATAATTAAATGTGCCTTCTTTCGTAACATCTCCACATATTAATTGCAGCAAGGCTGAGGCTTACCAAAGAAGTAGAGTTGGTGTTTGATTGAAGGGACTAAAGAACATTGAGCAGTACTGAGGGCTATCAGGACATACCTTAACCTTAACATTGTAATATAATAGTAATAATAATATAGGAATTTATACAGCGCCTGTCATTGTGTAGTAGTATCTTATCAGTTCTTATTAATTGTGTGGTCCCAGTGCCAGCGCAGAGGCTCATATTTGTTGGTGACATACAGGGTGGTCCACATATAGAACCCGACACTACCAGTGTCCACCTCCTAGGCTAGACACTTCATTACAGCTCAGTTGGGATTTGTTCTAGCATAGACACCAGGTAGAACACTGACTGTGTTTACCATGCCATCTCTTATATAAGTGCATAGAGAAGCAAACAAATAATAAGAATAAGAATTTAACATCTATTGCACCTAAATCCTTGGAAATCAAACTCAAAGGTGGATAACAACATAAGGCTTATAAAGGTACATTTTAAAACGATAGCGGAATTGTATAATAGGACACACACGCATGCACACACATGCATACATGCATGTACACACACACCCACACTCACGTGCATTCACGCACGCACGCATGCACGCACGCACGCACGCACACATGCACGCACACACACATCTGCATGCATACACATTTCCCCCAGTGTTAGCATGTCCTATTGAGACAATTGGCTGAGTGATCTGTCCAGATTCCAGCCTTGTGACTCTTCAGTAGGCCCTAGACCATATTGAGCCATTGTGTTGTCAATAACATTGGCACAATCATCAAGTAATAACATCTGGCATTTGTCATGTGTAAATTGGTCTTAGGTATGTTGAACTCATTGTCACACAAGATTCTTCACTGGAATTACATTTTGCAACTTCAGATAGAATATAGTTGGTTAATAATTGAGTGAAACCAGACATTCATCCCACAGCTCCAGTAGTTTCAGTTCTTCCCACCCACCATAGACACAACTAGATTAAGTAAATTGGAATATATTGTTCATGGCTTCAAGTTTTGTTTAGACAGCAAGAATAAACCTTACTTTGTAGCAATCTCAATTTCCACTTACCATTGAGAGCACACCAAAACCTAACCAGTTTCAGTACTTGGGTTTAGCCACATTCATCACTGAAATGTGTACCTAGCCTACCTACCAACCAGTCAAACCCAACTTCATGTACTTTCGAGTTTCAGTAGCTTTATTTCAACACATCCCAGGAAGCAAGCATCAGGCAAGCCCAACTAGTTTCAATTGCTTTATTTCCACTCGACACATAGAGCACACCAATCAGTCATACCAAACCAGTCCACCTTGAAATGCCTTATAACAATCTTATCACATGATAAAAAATGTGTATTTACCATCACTAGAAAGAAACATAAAAGAATAACAAAATGTTGTCAGTTAAAAATTTAGTTTAGTGTTTTGTGAAAGACAACTTTTTCTTTTATATATAACCGTTTCTTCACTCGTCGACACTGTAAGCAGTTACTCAGTGTTAATTGGAAGGCAATGGTGACATGCCTGCATGATACCCCTGTCTAAAAAAAGAAGTTAAAACGTGCATTTGACACTCAAATATGACTCCACTGTGAGATACTGAGACTGAGATTAATAGTGAGATGGCACAAAGCAGCCTAAACACTCTTGTGCCACTAATTGAAGGTGACTGGATCAGTCTCAAGACGCACGTTTTGTTGCATAATATAGCAACATTCAGGTGTGATATTTCTCGTCTTTCAATTCTTGGAAAATTTTCTTATAAAACCATCAGACTGTTTTCAAGCTAGTGTCGAGACACTGTCATCTTGAACGCATCTGAAGCTGGATGCCATCTGATATCATGTCTAATTTACTTGTATGGAATGTCCTGTCTGCCCTTTTTTATCGAAGGCTCCTGAAATTAAGATAAAGGCCAGATAATTATTAGTTTTTGCTTCTTGGAAATCAGACCAACGCTGGCATATAAGGCGATAAAGCTGGTCTAATTTAAACCACACGTGCTGAAGTATCTCGTTTCTAATTATCTATCTGCCTACTTAAGCGGCCAAGCCTTCATTAAAAGCAGCCGATTGGTGACTCACGGGAACACCTCAAACGTAACTCAACCTGCGTCCGTATACATCGACACTGCGCTATAGCATTACCTCGGGTGGCGTCTTCTGCTAAATATACACACCATTTCAATAAATCTGTCGCAAGTAATATTTTGATTGCTCTTTCATTGCGCAGCGTCGAAAGTGAGTCGTTCTCCAAACGAATCATCTCGCCGAGAATGCAAAAACACATCCCCGGTCCTAAAGTGTCTAATCACCGCGGTCTCTCCAGAGTTGGCATTCGCAAGTAAATTACATACAGATCGAACAGCTGCTTGGGCGATGGACAGCACAAGTTTTTTGGGGAAACAAATGTAGAACAGTGTTGGACATTGTCTCATTTACCTGTCACTAATGATTACAGCATCAGATGAGATGGACATCCAGAGCAAAAACAAAGACACAATCATTTACTTGTTTTTTTAATGTGAATACATAATTAATCATGGTTTACTCTATGTCTGTTTACTACAGGTGTAGTATAACATCTGGTAATAACTCAGTGATTTATTTGTTTCTATTTTGAGGTTGAGAATTGCTTATTCATTGGGATGGCTCATTAATAGCTGATTCTTTCGAAGAAATTACTCATTTATTATGTATATTAAACCCTTGACCTAGTCATTCTATTGATATTACAAATTAGAAATGATCTTTTGCTAGCCACAGGCAAACTACACCCTAAAGCAAACTGAAGAACTAAACTATTCCTAAAAGCTAGAAATCTTGGACATTTTGTAAGTTGGAAATATCAGTAATCTGTATGTCCTGCATCAGTTTGGTAATATTAACAATGCTACTGATTGTACAATATTCTTATAAAGTGATAGCGTTGTCCATATTTGAATTGATCCAGCCAAATTATAGGACTTGATATACACACGTCAACGAACATCTTCAAGATTGACTTGGCATGTGGACTGCCGCCCTGCTGGATACTCTTGACTGCCACGTCACCTGGTGGCCAATCTGGCACTAAGTGCAGATTGCAAATGAAACATCTGTAGTTGTAGTATATTAGCAGTACAACGGCTATTTTATCACACAATGATCACACAATGATCATATACATTATGGATTTGAAAGAATTCTAATTTCACTAGTGGTGATCTCTTGTATTCAACTAACCTAGCCCAGTTTTCTAGCAGTCACTGGCATTTAATCTCTGTTTCCTAATCAACATGCACTTTTTTGCGTGTTGTATTTCAATGACGGATGTCACTAAAGAGGCAGCGTTTCTCATTTTGTAATGATTTCTACAATAAATGAAATGTAGTGTGACCACACACATGCACATGTAGACACACTCATTCACTTACTCACTCACCGGGCACCCACTCACTCACATGTACACACCCACCCACTCACCCACCCACCCACTCACCCACCCACCCACAAAAATAACACCGTCACACATCAGTAATACCAGTCATTATCTGACACCAGCACAACACTATGTATTATGTGCATAATTAACGGTATCACACTGCCCAACCCAGTTTAGTTGTTTTGTTGTAAATTTCTTATTATGTTGCTTAGTGCATGAACTGCCATGAAGTGCTTTTCATTTACCATCAACATGTTGTCTTCCTACAAAAGGTTTTGCTTGTTCTTCGTGTTTGTGCTTTCTTGTGGCACTATGAAATTAGCACTAAGAGATTAATAAGCGCGTAACTTGATTCTTCATTACCAGTCAGCCAAGTCAAGATGAATGCACAGATCAACTATAATGAATTTTATCAAAACCAGACCACATGATACAGCTGTGTATGACCCGTTTTTAATATTCTCATTAGTATTAGCAATAAAAGGCAACCAGATACAGAGAACGATTGCGTGTTCATCTCATTCTACACAACCCACCTGCTTCACAGAACGTAATCACACACGATATGAATCAAGAAGATTTTTAAATTCATAAAGAACTTTTTTAATAGCCTGCATTAGCAAGACATTCATCAATACAGATAAGTTTTACCTTATGACCAGGTATGTATTGAATGACTATTTGTGTATGAGAGATTTTGCATCTAGATTTCAATGATTCCGTCATATCTACATACATAATCGTTATTCTAAAGAACAGTGTTGTTTTGTAGGAATCTATCTGTCCTTCCTCATGTCCACCTTCTTTTGGTGAGTGGTCATTAAAAACTACTTGGCACATTTCTGAACAATGGGCACACATGTATCTTGACAGAACCAGGGAGCCATTAGTTTAAACATGGCTAGCCATAAAGAAAAACATATTTGACAAAAACAACTCCATGATAACCTGTTAATCTTAGAAATATCATGTTACAATCAATCAGTAACATTTGGCAAGTACAGGTGTATATATTTAAATATATATTATACTTGCAATAGTTTATTTTTTTAATTTTATGTTATTCATGAAATTCTGCAATTTTTAAATAACTTTGTTGTTTACAGTCCTGACATTTTGGTATTATTTTGGGTGTTTTCTTTATTTCTCCACAATTGTTTGCTCTTTCTGTACTGGATTATTCACTAAGATGATTTTATCCACATATGAGTGCATAAAATAAAAATGATGTTGATGTTATTACAAACACATACAAAATGTTTTCTCATCTTGGTTTTTAGACCTGACTGATGACCAGCAAAACCACTTATTGTCCAGAATTATCTGCACGGAAAGAATCAATTCCATAGTCTGTTTATTTAAAACACTGTTTGAAAAAGGTTTCAATGTATGGGAAAACATTAATGATGCCATAATGAGAATTGTGGTTCATTACTGGTGTTTATTTTCATTAGAGTCGCCATTGCATTGATTTACATATTGAGAATAGAGTGCATATCATGTTTACTACAAAAATCCAAGCATAAATAATAAATGTGAATTGATAGCCATTTTTTTTATAAATATGGAATTATGTTATTTCCATAAAAAGTTATTACCAGGTGTTCGTCACACCACGTACTGTTAATTACACCATCAGTGGGTACTGTCCAGCCCCTAGTGGATACCCTGTACACTAACTTATTGCGACCAGATATGAAACTTTGTGTTTTGTTAATGAGATTTTGTGCATTTGTAATTCAAAACAGTGAAGTGTGTTCTGTTTGCAGAATCAAGTGAATTCTTAGAAGACAACAGTAGAAATTAATGTTTGTGAGGTAGTTCCACCACTGACCACAAGGGGTGTTAAAACAAAACCATCAAAACAATAAAAAAAACATGGTTTTATGGGCTGCTGCACCTGGTTGGTTGAGCATTGACTGTCAACCAAGATGACTGGTTTGAGTCCACCAGGTGTCATTTCTACACCTAGCAAATTTTGTCTACCCCACTTTGCTCCAATTCACTGCACTGTACAAATGAGTACCTGGTGATAGGATTTTAGCGATGGATTTAGAACAATGAAATACCTTTGTGCTGTAATTGTAGCGTGACTGGATGCATCAGTAGAAAATTAAATGCTGACAGAACAGGTGTGGGGGCAAAGGGTAATGAGCTCTGAGCAATGACTATTGGAAGGGCGTGATATAAAGTTTAAGGTTTTTTGCATTTCACACACACACTTTTTGTTTGTTTTAGATGACAGAATGTTCACCACCCCACCACAAATGATGGTGACAGAGACAACGTTTTAGAAATGGTCGTATATACTGCGTGAACAAGGTATGTGCCTCTTCCAGTTTTTTGTGTTACTTGTGAATGATGTGGACGCCATGAGGCAGAGCTAATGGTGGCTGCACAGTTGAAAGCATTAAACAAGCCAAAGCAACGTTGACTAATTTGACCCAGTTGAGTGTACGAAGACATTGTGACAGAACACTGTGAAGATTCAAGGCGGCATAACCAGCTTTCCACCAACAACTCTTGACACTGAAATTAGACCCTTGTGTTAATACTGTCAACGGCTATTTCTGTGATTTTGAATACCCCAGCCCCGTCTAATGTTACCTGAAATCATACTAATTGAGGGTGTACAGTATTCATTGGAAGCTTTCTCACTGAGAGTTTGACCACAATACTTTTTTCTATCAAAAGAAATGCTAGAGACGCTAGGTCACACAGCTTATATAATCATCAGGTTCACATTTCTTGTTATATTAGAAATGACATTACAGGTCATGATTGATTGATGTGTTACCAATTTCATGATGTTATTTCAACTGGGTTTTGATAATTGGAAAGAAACATGTAATATAAGAAGCAGATTCGCAAAAAAGTGGTTATTATGATTCTGAGAGCAGTCCCTGTGGATGATGTTGATGAATACAATGTCATAAAGTGCACTTCATAACTTTGACCACCAGCAAACTAAGCGAAGTTTCACAACCAGCTTAAACACAAACACCTGACATGGTCTACTTATGACAACAGAGCATTAAACAGTACATGGTTTCTCCAATCTTGCCGGGAGATCTGAAGAGAAAATATGCTCAACGACCGATGTTGCTCCCAGATTATAAGGATGATACAATAATGTGCAAGTACAGTGTACATTGTGGTTCTTCGAATGTCTGCTGTTGCCTGGAGATGTTGATGTGTGAATTTGGAGACAAAAGAGGAATGTTGTTGAAGCGCCAAGAGGTGAATGGGACTTCATCCTTATATCTGGCTAAACTGGATCCTTAGTTTCCTTTACATGTTTAATAGTTCCTTTGTAGTACCTATTACAGGGTTGTCTTGGAAGACTGATAAAACAACCCTTAAAGACATGCCTCGTTGGTGTGTGTGTGTGTCATTTATTGTTATTTAGTTCGTTTTGGTGCCAACCATTATACTCAAGGTGTTAGGTGTTTGCAAAAACAGCAGTTGTGACATGATTATGATTGTTTATACATTTTAAGACACGTCTAAAGATTGCAGTAACACCTGAGGGGTGTTTTATTATATGAAGTGACATAATAAGTGGGCCTGACTTCTCTGGGAAAAAACACATCTCACACCCAAATGGATTTTTGCACACTTTTTACATATGAGATATAGGAACAACTACAATAGAATAGGCATACTTTGGATAAACATGAACATGTTTCAACATGTTCTGTTGTGGTTTTGTTTGAGTGCATCAAGTGGCAGTCAATTACAACTTATCATGCATTAAAACTGGTTGATATCTCTGGCTAGTAGCATGTTTTACTAATAATAAATAAATAAATAAATAAATATATATATATATATATATATGTGTGTGTGTGTGTGTGTGTGTGTGTGTGTGTGTGTGTGTGTGTGTGTGTGTGTGTGTGAATTAATGTATGAGCTTTAGAATCGATGAGGTGCCTTGTTAGCTAGTCATGGTTGATGGCAAGCTGGCAGCCATTGATTGTTGCACACTGTTTATACCATTGCAACAGATCTGTCTGAAAAATATGGTTTGCCAGTTACTTTTACTAACCGTAGTCCAACATACTATTGATGATAACTATCAATATTAAAATTACTATCAACATTATTGCAACACAACACAGACTGTTGCAAGATCAGATGCATTGGTAGATCAATCAAGGTATTGATATACCCATATTAAGTGTGACATTTGATTGGGGTAAAACATTGCACCGATGATAATTCATGCATAGAGATGATGCAAATGTTTTTCATGATTTGACAATTAAGATGTGGTATGCCAAATTAATGTATACATTATATTGTCTTGTTTGTACTTTACAGTACTTTCATACCGATGTGTCGGTATGTTGGCAATTTACAAAGCTGACGTAAACAAATTGGAAATAATATAAGCACAACAATCAATACCCTTTTTATGTTATGTTATGCATTTGTTATAAGCTCACACAATAATGCATAACATGCCATGAAAAAATATTTTATTGATTGTCATGCTTGGCTATAATGTTTTATAATGTGTTTACTTTTTTATTGTTTAGTTTCGTATTTTGGTATACCTTAATGTAAAAAAAAATTCAGTTAGTAATTTGAGAAAACATCTGTAACAGCTTGTTATAATATTTTAAAAAAAATTACTGTTATGTAACATTCGTTACAAAGTGTAACTTTGTAACAAATTTTCTTGGGCATGTATATAGGAATCCCTTTAATGCATGACTGATTGGCCCATCTGTATGATCATGTCAACTGTTGCCGGACACAATAACAGTGGCATTAAGCGAGGATCTCACAGTTTTGCATGTTTCTGATATGCAGCAACATAATGCAGGTGCGGGCAAAAAGCTGTAATGGAATGTCCACTGAAGTATTCAGTTGGTCGCCAACGCAACTCATTTGGGCCGGGCCACATGCGCCCAGTCGGGTGTGCTAATCAGGTGCAGATTAATGAGTTGGAAGTAGAAAATATTCCGTGCCTAATGCCATTTCTAATTTCGGCCTGAATTATATTATTACAGCACTCTTTAATAGTGCGCGCACCCTTAAAGATTACTCAATTAAAAGTAGCGGTCGCACGCAGTGACGAGCGAATGACACACAGCTTTTTTCTAATTGCGTCTGCTCGGTTCGTCACGAAGCCAGCCATGCCATTAATGCCAAAGTCATGTCGAGACTCTGGCGTGGAGGTCTCCTGATGCTTTGTTTGCACCTCGCCCGCTGCAGCTGTGATGTTGTCGACCTCCCGTCTGTCTCTGTGGCACGGAAATGTACGTTGAGACGAGAAAGTTGACACGGCGATGATGTTTCCTGGAATGACACGTGTCCAGTGTGGATGGGCACTTGATGCACCTACAATTGTCCCCAGGTGTCTCACACTTCTCGCACGGAATACATGTCATCACGTCCCAATTAATTCATTAATTCACACACACACACACACACACACACACACACACACACACACACACACACACACACACACACACACACACACACCCCACACCACCCACCCACCCACCCACCCACCCACACCACACACACACACACACACACACACACACACACACACACACACACACACACACACACACACACACACACACACACACACACACACACACACACACACACACACACACACACACACACACACACACAAGATTCTGGGGTCGTAAAAGTTTTTTCTCATCCCACTCATAGTTTGTTTAATCACAGTATAGTCTAACATCCCACAGTGGATAAAAAAAATGTATAATTCACCAAGAAATATAATGACTTATACAGCCAGTTGCTACAACCTATTGTTGACAAATTGTCATACCGTAATTCGGTATATTCTCATGGTCATATTTAGTTGTAATTTATCTTGTTATTCATAGTCTAAATCACGCACACATACTACAAAAACTAATCTTATGGTGGATATGTTAAAATGATGTCCTTAGTCTAGAGTTCATGTGCGTTGTCTAACCCTCTACCGGTTAGTGTTTGAATGGAATAAAATATGTATGACAGTCTGAAAGCCTTGTACAATCCAGTAGCAGATGGCTGGTGCATATAGTAAAAAAATAAATGCTGATTGGAAATAGCACATAGTGTCCTGACAATCATTAGACAATCCCTGCTGGTCAGACAAGATTAGAGCAACACTCATTCATGTTCTCAACGTCCACTAGGTGTCACCACTATTACTGCCATGGAGTGGTGCAGCTCAGCAGCTTGTGGCTTTTTATTTATAGAGTAACAGATAACGTCATTAGCTGCTGTCTGCTCCCTTTCAAAACCACACAGTACAACTTACAATGATTCCTCCTTAGTAAACCTTTAATTCACCCAACATCATATAAAGTAACTTTGTTAACCACGTGTTTATACTGCATTTTATAAGTACTGATGTTTGTTTACTTTATATAATTATGTACACATTTTTTTCCAAATGAAGAAAACTTAACTAGGTGTAATAACTGCATATAATAATCTTCATAAATTGTATATTCAGTAAAGATTTCTGTTGAACTGCTCGAGTGCGTGGGACACAGGCAGAATCTTCACACTGATGTCCTGTCACTTTCCAGCCTTCAATTGCAGCACCAGTCCCGAAGGCAATAAATATTATTGGACATCAAATGTCCGTCAAGTTTCTTAATATTTCTGTACAAATCAAACAGCAGACTGCACAACCATGCCTTGTTTGCGTGGCGCAGATGGAAATCTTAGCGAGAACTTGGGCAAAGTTAGCGACTGACTGAGCGAGAACAAAGCCTGATTTTCTGGTTATCTACACGTTTTTAATAATGCAGACAGAGTTTCTAAGATTCCTGATAGGAGACAGCTTCATTCAGCGTGGCAACACTGACATGATGTGGCCCTCAGCAGCCACATCAGGTCTGATTAGATCAGTCATGGCGAATGTAATTGATGAGAAATTGTGTATTCCGGATGATGCTACCAATTGATTATTCACAGCAACTGTGATGTATGATTAATGACTTGAATAAGCAGTATTAATTTTGATAGATAGGTCAGGATGGGCTTTGACCGGGTGGCTGGTTCCTGTAGGAGCAGTGGTGGTGTGGCACTGCACACCTTCAGGGACTTGGCACGGTTCTGTTGGCACTGGCATGGTTTGTGATAAACAGGCGGCATTATAGAAGAGAACAATCTAATCTGATAGAGACTGTGACTGTGGGGTTAATGCATTTCTCGTTGCAGGCGTATAACTAACAAGCTGTCACATAAATTGCTCCTATGTGTTGGAATGGCAGAGGTGCCCGTAAGAGAAACTGTTAACAGAGATCATCTATAAATCGCATTGCCCCAACCTGCAGTCATTTAGAGAGATTCTGTCTCACAAATTCACCATTGTTATGAGTGAATAGCCTAGTCAAAGCAAGAGCTGGTACCTAATTATGTGTCTAAATAGTTCTTTTCATATAACACCTGTGCCTGGCTTTGAAGTAGGAAAAAACTTCAGTAGGTATGCAAATGTCATTCCAAGCAATTGAAGCACATTTGTTAAGGGCAAATACCTTAACTTGTCTTTATTCAAATCAGGCAAGTTATTATTCTGATCAGTAAAACTTTCTTTCTGGGTGTGTGTTGAAATGGAGATTTGTGTAATCTATGAATTCAAAACGAACAAACAGTTCATAAGAACTACAGAAAACAATACAACACTGAAATTTGATTAGAAAAATGTTACAGATACCTGTTTAGATAATACTTTAATATATACATATATATATATATATATATATATATATATATATATATATATATATATATATATATATATATATATATATATTTATATAAAATAATCAGTACACATTTAGTTATTTGCCTGAAATTAAAGAATTGTTACTAAAAACATGAAATGTTAACTAAAATTGTAATATCTGAATCATATTTTGAGTGGAGTGAATGTCATTATCTGGTGTGTTTGTTGTCCTTGCTCCTGGTCAGTGTTCCTGTCCCACTTGTCACCAGCTTCCCTCTGTCAGAGGTGCAGGCAGTCATTAGGGAGTGGGAAACAGCCTGATGAGAGGGATGATAAGGAAGGCTTGCTGCAGAGACAGGTCAAGAACCTGTCAGATGCTATAAGGGCCACATTCAGTCAAGGTGTCAACACTGGTCAACACTGGACGATGGTCAGCGCAAGCAGGTGGCCACCCATGTCTTGGTAGACAGTAATGAATTCCATATGTGGGACACAATTAAGACCAGTGCTATATGGGAACAATGAGGCTGAGAATTGGGAGAGAACAGGGGGATACAATCTCTTGTAAATTATGTCAAATGT
Source organism: Ridgeia piscesae (assembly GCA_025642075.2). Taxonomy (NCBI): domain Eukaryota; kingdom Metazoa; phylum Annelida; class Polychaeta; order Sabellida; family Siboglinidae; genus Ridgeia; species Ridgeia piscesae. Next base: position 1,273,913 of record JAODUO010000010.1, on the reverse strand, counting down.
ACAAAATTTATTTAAGATTATATTTGTTAACTTGTCGTTTTAACTTTACATTAGTATATACTACTTAAAAATAATATATGTGTATATTTGGGGTAGTTAATTGTGGGTGGCGTTGGCATTGCACAACTGCAGATCGCCCCTAACATATAATAATTATGCACAGTGGACCAGACATGTCACACCTGCAAGAAGCATCAATTTTAATGTCAACATTATCTCAAATAATGCATGCTACATTATTAGTAACTGGCTATGCATGAGGCAGATATTGATGTGCCTCCTTTAATCTGCGAGATAATTACACCAACATATTATGCTTAATGTTTTTTCGTGGAACAGCTGAAGTTTCTAGTCCAGCCTAAGAGAGCCGGTCTGCCCAGGCAGACATTCATTCGCACTGTCAGCTGCAGGAATTAATGCCTTTCACTGGCTCTTGTGTACAGAACATGCATCCATAATGTTTGAAGTGTGCACATAGAGGACATATAGCAAGGCAGTAGGGCAGACAGTAACAGGTGCGTACTCTAGTGAATCTGTAAACAAATCTAGACAAGAAACATGGTTTTGTCAAAAAGAAACCTTCTCAGTGGACAAGAAATTAGGGAACTATTGATGTTGTACAGTTGTCAGTATTCAGTAATAACAACTTACATGCATATTTAGTGCAGCATGTACAGAACGCCTGTATATGAATAATAAACAAAATAAAGCAGTATATTCATATTTATTATTGAGATACCAGCAATTATAATGTGGGATTGTTGCAATGAATATTTGTTATAGGCCACCTAGGAATCTAATTAAAGACTTTTCAGTTTCCCTATCTTTGACACATTGTATTAAGGAGTCATCAAGAGGTGATGTATAGAATTCAGTTTGACAAGGCAAACAATTAATCAGCTGTGAGTTTGAGTTGCATGTCAAATATCTGTCAGTGCTATTTTTACATATACCCACTGTCAAATAATTGGTAAACATAGATTTTGAGAACAAATATTTTCATATATACATCCCCACACCTTAATTTTACATCATTCTTTCGTTTAATTTCTTCTTAAGTTTTCTCTTAATTTCCTGTTTTTAAGTATTGTGGCATTTTGTTGGACGGCATTTTCAATGATTTCAAAACGGCTTATCTGACATCTGTGCTGTGACCTCTCTGTCCTTATGTAACATTCTAAATGGGGCTCACAACTACTGCTTTATAAGACATGGCTGAACACACACTACATCCACTGTACTCCAAAGTCTGGGATTGTGTTTGAACACTCTACATGTTTGGCGAGGCAGAAGTAAACATCATTATATATGTAAGCCTAAGTATGTCTATGAATAAAAACATGTTTCATTTTCATCTAATCTAGTAGCAATTAGGCAAATATCGCTGGTGATTTACTAGCTCATTATACTTATCAAGTTTTGGTCAAAACTTTGCCAACACATCAGTGTTACTGATCAGTGTTTCTGTGAAGTTTGTGTTAAGCTAGATATTTGAAAGATTGACCACTTATACCCCTCTACATGTGTTTGTAATTATCCCAAGAGCAGACATTGAGCACTCAGCTGGGGCCAATCAGCCCACAGGATGACAGTGTCCCACTGTGAAAGCCAGCTCTGCACTCCTCCTACTGATAAGCTGAGGCCAGCTTAATTAATGCCCATAACTCTAATCAGTGGCTGGCTGATAAAGCCCCAAGTCAGCAGGGCTGGCTTTGCTCACACAATAACCATATATCACAGATGTTGTAAGTAATCCGGCCACCGCTTTGCAGATGGGGTTACACCCAGGGGACTAATTACACTCCAGGGCCCTGCATTAGGAACAGTTTTGCAGAGATTTGGGTGGGAAGATTGCACAAGTTGCTGTCCAAGTGTTTGTGGGCCAGGTGCAGGTTGCTGGTGTCTGCAAAACTTTGTATTTGTTTGGTAAAAAATCTTAAATTTGGAAAAATGGGAAAGATTTAATGTATACACTTTATAAACAGACATCACATTTTATTGGTAAATTGAAGCTTTTGAACTAAAACGAGGACCATATCCTCTGAAATACAGTAATATGTGTATGTATGTTTCTGTTTAGATGCTTAAAAAAGTACATGGAAGGATGTAATTGTTTTCTGTTTAATATTATTGTGTTAGTACTTGTAAACTGTTTCAAAGATGGCTGCCATGCCTTCATGATTGTGCTAGATGTACAGCATAGCTCAATATACTGTAATACGACATGTATAAAATAAAATTTTATTTTGCAAAAGTAACAATATATACACAAAACTGTTTAAACAATTGAAGTTGTGTTGCACATCCATCTTAGAGGTTTGTTCAATAAAAAACATTAAAACAATTTCTTCTTTAAAATGTATTATAAAATGGGAGTGTGTTGGATGAGAAACACATATCTTAGTTAGGTAGCTTCATATTTAATTTACAATTATACAATAGCAAAGATACATTTTTAGATTATTCACATATTATGAATGACCTACCCAGGGCACATGTGTGTATTGTCCATGATTAACCACCCATTATAATTATGTATGCTTTTAGACAACCCTGGATCAATCTTAAACCATCTTAGCATGTTAACTTAGTACAGCACAAATCACGCTTAATTCAATACATAATTGATGTTTCTGTAACTGTAAACCATAATGGCATTTTACCAGCTATATGAACTTCGCCATTATCCCCCAACACCATACGGAAAGGAATCCAGCAAAGATAACGCCATTTTTTCATGAGCATTTTGAATGGCCTACATGTTTTGTGAAGGGATGATTGCTTCCAGGTGGGGTAGAATGTCTGGGGTAAATGGGACTTCTTGCACATTATTTACCCTCCAGCTAGTGCTGCATATCTTGTCTATCTATGACATCAGGAATAAAGAATGTTTGGTTCAGCAAGCACTAGCGTTAAGTACCATTGCCCTAGGCTGTGCAGGATATATATTAATTAATTGTCAAGTGATCCAACCCTCAGAGTCTCAGTCTTGCCAACAGCCTATGTTATTTGTCTCAGAATCCACACCCATCATTTTATGCTCTTTGTTGTTGGTTTCTGATCCTTTCAGAACAGTGTGGACAATGTGATCGTTGTACCAAACTTCTTTAAAAGCATATATGATATCAGCGTGGCCATTAGGCAGCAGTGTGTTTCATTAAAAAGTCATTTCTAATGGACACACTGCTGTGTAATATCAAGTTGTGCAGGTCCTACAATGAATGGTATTGTATGTTTTAACAAGATTGCCATCCATGCAGGGCGCTATAAGTAGGACGCAGACAGGGAAGCTATTAACTTATGGGGAAATCTTACAGTTTCATCTGTGGGTGGCCTGCTCCTGGCAGATATATCAAATCTCCTTTTTGAACATTCACACGGTCATCGTTTGCAGGCAGCTAGTAATTAGTTCCATTCTGTTTATTGCGCCTTGTTAGACTTGAATGAGTATTCTCTGATAGTGAGAAATACTCTTCTTTACAAATGTAGCTTCATGTTCTAATAACCGCTTGGCATGCAGTGCGTTCAACTTGCATACTTCAAAACATTTGTTTTGAAGGTGCCCATAAGGTGCACTGATGCCCTTCAAAACTAATGTTTTGAAGGGCATGTTGATTTTCTATTACCCCTTGTAGTGGTTTGTACATGGATGTGTAAAAAATTGTATATCATTCTGAATGAGAAATCACACACTTGTTTTCAACTTTATTGTTTGTGTAAATCACTGTTACAATTACCCAAGACAGGTTACTTTGATTTCCAAAATTATCTGAATTACAGTTTCTGAGAAATAACGTTAAATCTCTTTCCATACAGTAGACATGGCTACTGTCATAACCACATGAATATTTTCGAAAAAGGTTAATGAATGGAACTGTAAACGGGTTTCTTTGGTAGAAAGAAACTGTAGGTATAATTGGTACCAGGTACCCTGAATTATAGCTAGGGTTAATGAGTGCACTGTAGAGAGGGGGAGACATCACTGTTGGCTGCTCCTGCCTGGGTGAAGTATTTGCCACGAGACTGGGACATATAAAACATTTGTAATAACCTGATGAAAACTGGCTGAATTTGCATAGAAATAAAATTAGAATTTTCGAGTGTACTTGAGATGATTTGTGAAATTTTTTTTTTTAGAATAGGTCGTTGCTTTTATGTTTTAATAGTTAAAGTGCAACCAGAAAAAATATGTTCATTAAATGTTGGGTGTTCCCAAGTTAGAGTCACCTCGTGCCTCTCGCAGTCCATTTAACGCACCAGTATATCATGCAATTTACTCATCATCTCCTGTTAAAAAAGACATTCTATGTCCTTGTCCATTCGAGTCTTTGGTTTTCAAGTCAGTCATCAGGATCAAATTAGACTTCTGTGTCTTGTTCATAATTACCAGAATCTTGTTTGGCCTACTTCATCCTTAGCCAGTCACTCAGTGGGCCTTTTCTATGTTCATTTGAACCTGTAATTGGACAGCAACTATGTCCAAAACCAACATACACTTATTCTTCCAGCCTTAACTCTCAAGGTGGACAAATTACCCTTCATTATCTTCTCATCTTGCATTTGGTGAAGGAGCTGATTATGTTGTGGTAAAAGTGAGGAATTTCTGAGCCACACAATGGACTCTTTGATTATTGAATGATTTTAATTATAAAAAGTTTCCATCAAAAGAAAATCTATATAAGCAAATAACACATTATTCCCATAAGGTAGTTGAAGGTTGTGTTAACATAAAAATAATGTTATTATCACTATTGCTGCATACTTTCAAAATACTACATGCTGTGTGCAGATAAATTACCCATTCCTTTACTTGTAGAAGCACCGAGACATGTGGGCCACAGTTCAGTAAATACACACTATTAGTGTATGTCAGTAGGCATGGCATGTGCTCGTGTTACGAAGAAATGGACAAACTAGTTAAGCATGCATATCAAATATATGCATCTCAGGTTGCAGCTGCATGCATGAAAGGATGGTCAGTTTGAAGTACATCCAAATCTGGGCAGTCCATGCAAATGGCTTTGCATTTTTCAACAGTCTGCATCCGACACTGCGCGGCAGTCATTAGCGATGTGTTTCCAATGCGTGCACATCAGTGGTGATATTGATCCAGCCCAGTTGGAGACTTTTTCCTTTGCAAAACAGGAACTCTTCTAAAATCCCCAACCCAATTAAGAGCATGCCATTGACACTGATAACAAACACAGTCTGCAGTAATAGAGATGGAGGCTTCTCCTCTATACAGTGTGGTAGTCTGCTCGCCCACGTAGCACAATGTCACCGGACAGAGATGCATTTGGACAGAACAAGTGCTGTCCCGCCATTGCAGAGGCGTTTGTATGTGGCCCAGTGGGCAATAACTGCCCTCCACAGACCTGCTAAATGCTATTGGAATACCATAGATGCATCTTATCTACGGAACGTGTGGGCTGTGATACCCTTCCGAGGGATCATTTCGCTGAAGACGTGTTTTTGAGTGCTGGGAAACTTGCACAGTGACAGTTGAAAACAATAGGGTTGCATAAATGTGTCACCTCCACTTGAATGGCAGGGACAGATGGCTGACAGTGAAACTAGGAATGTCTTGACATTTTGATTTTGTCATTAAAGATTTAGCATTTGGCTTGTGTTTTGACGACATTTCCACCCGTTGTATATGAATATTGCAATAACAGTTATGTTACAAGTATTATTGTTATGATTGTGAAGAGAGGTCTCCAAATGAAACTGAACAGAGGGAGGGAGAATATGGAGGGAGGGAGGGAGGAGAGGGAGGGAGGAGGAGGGAGGGAGGGAGGGAGGGAGGGAGGAGGGAGGGAGGGAGGGAGGGAGGGAGGGAGGAGGGAGGGAGGGAGGGAGGGAGGGAGGGAGGAGAGGAGGGAGGGAGGGAGGAGGGAGGGAGGGAGGGAGGGAGGAGGGAGGGAGGAGGGAGGGAGGGAGGGAGGGAGGGAGGGAGGGAGGGAGGGAGGGAGGGAGGGAGGGAGGGAGGGAGGGAGGGAGGGAGGGAGGGGGGAGAGGGAGAGTAGCCATTATAATGTTTCCTATTGAGCCAATTTAGGATTAATAATCTGTACCAGATATATTCTGATACATACCAACCATGCAGTCAACCATGATAAATTGTCCAAACCTAGCCTTTCTAGCCTGGTAGATATACGAGGTTGAAATAGATCCACAAACCCTAAATGGGTGACCGAGTGTTGACTGCTTCACTACAATGTGGGACATACCTGGTAGTTTTGAAATATTCATGGCATTCGAATGTCTGAGTAATACTAAACAGAACAACTGGTTTCATTGTAAAAAAAGCTTTGAATTTGCACAGAAGAAGCTAATTGATTCAATACTGTGCACATAAAAATTATATCTTTGAATGCTCCAGTCCATCAGCATATATGACCAGCCAAGAAAGTATCTCAGATCACCAAAAACCAGTGTGGCTATCTGTGCAAACAACTATTTTATGTGCCAGTAACTTTTTAGCAGAGCTCCTATTTCTGGCATTTGTTTCTCCCCTAAGCAACTGCTTTGCTTGAGCATGATTTACGTTAATGGGTTGCGGCCATAAAACACGATTGTAAACTCTGACTGGTCGCTGCTGAATGTCAAAACATAGAAACTGCTGAAATCATCATCAAGACAACATAAATATCCCCATATATCACACGTGCGAGGCCTACCCGAACATTATATCAAGAATTCCTAAAACGCTAGACGTAATTAAAGCACGGTTTGTTTACCTCAAGGAAGACGTGAGAAAATGTATCCGGTGATTGGGATGGTCTGGAAAGCATTAATGCTGGAAAAACTAATTCGGCACAGGGAAGCTGTGAAATCGAATGAGGGGAGTCTGGCAGTGACTGACCCGGTGGGAGATAATGGAGGAATGGCACAGACACCTGAGAGTGTTCTAATTAGATACAACTTCTTGTTTGCATTAGCAGGATGGTGCTGGAGTCAGCCACCTGGTGGGTGATTCATCCGGGTCACTCACCTTATCTGGCCTTTTATTACAGAGTCTGAAGAGACAGACTAGGAGGGTTTGTCCCCTCATCATCTGAGCCCATAGTTAGGATCATCATCCTCAGACTGTGTGATGTATACACTGCACCTGGGTGCATGGGAGTGACAAGAATACAAACCATTGTCACTGATATGTAGGTAGTAAACTAACCAGCTCACATAAACATGACTGTTTGATGAAAGGTGATTCAAGTGGAAAAGTTTGATTTCGTTGCTGCTGCAATCTTCTCAAAAGTCTGTGGTTAGAATTGTCAAGTGTCCACAGCATGGTATGGACTGTTGATAAGGGCTTGTTACTGGGGAACTACAAGTAGTTTAACCCTATCTTGTTACCTGGCGTCTTATTCAGACGGCTCCGTTGTTTTTCGCTGCTGGTTTCTCCAGGTTTGCTGCAGCCACAAGTCTAAGACAGATTACACATTTGACTTTGGGAATGGACCCACAGAATGAGGAACCCACAACTTTTGTTTCATCAAGAAATAGTCAACAAGTTTATATAAGACGCTTTGTGCCAGGTGACAATGGTTTGGAGACTGTAGAGCCTCAAGGATGTGAAATTTGAGATTTGTAAATCATTTAATTATGGCAGGCAATAATACTTTTCCAATAAATCAAATTTAATACCAGTGTTGCCATGTGGAGAATGTCTCACCATTCAATTTGTGCATTGTGAAAAGTAAATAATTCTAAATAATTACTTGTATCTTTAAATATGTTGCCAATTGGCGTACCAGAAGCCACTAGTGCAGTGATACAAAGAGGCTAGTGGACCTCACACAGCACAGCAACTGGGAGGAAATGCAATTACGATGACTCTAAGAGTTGATGTATCAATATCTTGATACAAAATTGTGTGCATACGTAGTAATCTACATCATATCTATACATATATATGTGTATATATAATTATATGTATTTTTGGTGCAATGTATTAGGTGTCCAGTGATAACTAAGGTACAGTTAGTGCATCTAGATTCTGAGCAGTAAACATTTCATGTAAAACAATACACCACATTCATAAGTGGCACATATATTTGCCAACTGGCTGTGTTTCTGTCCTGCACTGAACCTCGAGTATGTATGTGTCTAACAAACAACTTTCTCTACAGCTATGTATTCATTTCATTATAGACGATTTCTCGTATGACAAGACCAACAGCTAATGCCTGGTTTAATTAAGATTCCTGTAGTGGAGAGATTGAAAGCATGTGCAGTCATTGTCCCAAATTGATGACCAGTATCCCAGACAATGTTTATGTAATTGGCACATCTGCAATTAATCCTGCCTCACCAGTATATACAGTATCAGCTATATCTGAGAAGAACCAAGTGGTTGCCAGGCAACCAAACACCAGTAAGCCACACTCTTTTAGACAGCTCATTTATGGAGTGCCTGCAGAGTTATTTCTGATCTCTGATCAATGCGCGGATTAGCAAATGCCATGAAGCGTTAATTAAAGGATTGCGAGAGAACAGACAATGGCATCATGGGATTGTGGCACGGCCCCAGAAGAGACATAGTTCAGTTGTGTCCTGTCTTGCTGCGTCAATGTGCAAGGAAAGTGCACATCCATGTTTTGTATGCAACTGCTCTATTGACAATACACAGCTGCAAGGGGAACAAATTCCCCCATCACTTTATCCGACTTTTTAAATTTTATTGCGGGAGGATAGGTGCCATCTCTACAGCTGTGCATTATTTCAAAATTGTTTACAATGGTTTTTTTTTTAATTTCAGTCAATATAGTATATCATGTAGTTTACTAATGGAAAACTTTCATATGAGTTGAAACCAACCACTTATATTATACTAGATTATATTAGTTTCCCAAATACTTTGTAGGAATTATTAGTCATTTTGTTCTACCATTACAAGTACATTATTTAATATGATACCATTTATCTGGATGTATGTTATTAGCTATGCCAACTAGTGATCAACAAGACAGCACTCTGATAGCAAACTTCCTTTCTGCCCAACTTATGTAATCACAGATTACCTGTAAATTATTACACACAAAAGTTTGTCTTGTCTGTTAACATTTATTGTTAGTAATTTTAATTAGCAAAGTATATATATTATGATGCCATAACCAGTACATCGTAAAACTTTAAAACAACTTGTAAACCAACATGGTAATTTGCAAAGATATATGATGTTTGTGTGTAGTCTTACACAGTGAAGAGCTGTCAGCATATCACGAAGTGTATCACCTATAATTGTCTTGTCTACAAAAGCACCAAAAGCATTTCTCTGGGTGTCTTGTATTTGGTTCTCGTTAAAATTAATTGGAAATTCATGTAGAGAAGCACATGGGACTTGGTAAATGAATTCATCAACACCGCGTTGCCAACCACTTAATTACATGGATGGCATTAATATGCATGGGCCAAAAAATCAGACATCACAGACATCGGCAAGGTCAATGAATAAGCATGTATACATAAAATATTTTCTTTTCATACATATAAAATAAAGTTCTGAATAGGAAATCAATATGGATCTCTCATGAAATGAGAATTAATAGATATAAATAACGCAGGTCTTATGGACTGTGAAAGAGGATCCAATGCTTTCAACTCGACAGACATTGACCTTTTTGAACTACATTTGCTGTTTTAAAATGTTGCAGATTATTATATAAATGGATGACACTTCATTCTAAGTCAATCAAGTAAGCCAATGGATGAGCCTCTAGACAATTTTTCTTTTTTAAGATTTTAAGACAAAAATGACATATGTTGGCTAAATCATAATGCAAGTTACATATAATGTGTTCAACCGATTGACAGACCAATTGTATTACGCTTAACCATGCATATTGTGTAAACAATCAACTTCTGTTTGGCATGAACCTGAGAATCATCATCCCCGAAGGTTTGGCAGAAAATGTTAACATATGTACACTTGAATAGATAGGCAATATTGGACAATGACATAGTTAAACTTAGAAATGACACTATGCTACCTGATAAATGTACACAACATCCTTCCTATGTTTGTAAGACAGACAATGAAGAGCTGGATGTTGTGTAGTTGCATGAATGTTATCATGAAGTCTATAGATAGAGTTTTACAGTAACAGGATGTGTACAGACACATTGTTAATTGACATTCACTCAACCATGAATGTAAAAAAACAGCCAATTTCTCTGGTGAAAAAGTGATGACATGCTATAGAAATGTTGTTTAACTTACAGCACAAGATTGTATACCTCTCATAAAGCATGCTGGCGCTTTTTTCTTGATTTTCTAACATTCTGATACTGTTGGTGTCCAACAGTTTGTTTCTTCCTGCAGTCATTAGTGATATATTAGTTTCCACACAAAAAACATGTTTATGATAAAAAGATGTGACAATGTCATAGAATATAAGTTCTTCATTGTAAATACATGCATACATGGGGTACTGTGGGAAGCATTACTAGTCAATCTGAAAGATAAGGATCAACTTTGAAAAAGCATCAAGAACAAATCTAATGATAGTCTCCAGGGGCTGATTGGGGGGGGGGATAGTGGGTTACATCCCTCTATTGGCCTCAAGGAGGGGGGGCACATCCCTCTCTACTGGCCTCAAGGAGATGCATTTGGAGGTTTTAGTTCGAGAGAGTAGTTAGGGGATGCATTTGGAAGTTTTTGTGAGCCTAGTGACAGGTGCATTTGAATGCTTTTCTTGAGATTGTGGGTTGTGCATTTAAAGGTGTATAGTGAGCTTCAAGGGGACTACTTCTAGATCTGCCCTTGCTCTCTTTAATTCAACACTGCAAAGAAGCTCCCGAACAGATCAGCAGATATAAATAGATTAAATACCTTAAACAACAAAACATGGCAGTAGAATTACAACAAAAAGATACCCAGTTTAAAGCTGCAGCGAAAGTTTCATAAGTTGAAACATACAATATTTCATGTATGCAATGAACACTGGAGTGCAATGATTCTAAGAGCAGTCTGCATTCTCAGTCAAGAGAATCCAGATTCAAATCGTGTACAGTAAAATTGTTAATGGAATTCTGAGTTTTTGTATTAATTAGACATCATAAAATTTGCTGTAAAAATGGTAGTTAGGCATAATATTGAACAGTTACTTGATTTTTTTAAACCCAAATACCATGTTTGAACCAATAGAAATTAGCTTAATTTATGGTAGGCACCAGACATATTTTGAATCCATGTGATTTGTGGGGGTGGAAATCTTGGACGGTCATAATTCCAAAACAGCAGTATCAGCAGCACAGTGCATGAGTACCGGGTAGTGCCCTCTTTCACATTTGAAATGTTTACTATAGATGGGTCTGTGCATTCACTGTCCCAATTGTTGGCTTGCCAAAGATATAAAATAAACAAACAGTTATATTGATAATGCAGAGTCATACACGTCTAAGACATACACGCTTACATTCATATGAACAAGATATAAAGAATGTGACCGTCTTACCCTATGGTCAGAACGCTTGCTGAGCATACCAGTGCCACAAGTTCAATACCAGGACTCAACTCATATTTTTATTATTATTATTTATGACATTAACATGTATATTTAAAATAAGTTACATTTCAGTCATAGCATTAATTTGGTTTTACAGTGTGGCTTAAATATCCAAAAATTAAAATAATGTAAATGTTTAATCTTATAAGTATGGGCCTCTGAGCTTGGTTTTTAATGATTTTGACGAACTAGAAGTTACCTTACTGTTATTAAATGTGTGCACCATCAACTTTTGAGTTAAATTTAAAAAATTACATGTAACTGAAGAGCCAGTAACTACCTGACACAAGGTGAATGTGTATGTGCAGTTCCGTGTGTGCATGTGCTTGGGCATGTGGCTGTATGTCCTAAGTTTGTGCATCATCATACTCAGAAATTACCTTTTGGTATCATGGCTACAGTTGGCTATTTAATTGGTTAGTATGTTTATGAATTGTTCCACAGTTTTCTGTGTAAATATTTTAAGTTTGAGAGAACCAAGACAGTAGGCTTACCACATTGTTAGTCTTTGTAATATACAATTTTGGGCACTTATGCAGAATTCGGATCCACCTCAGTTTTGCCATTATAACTGTATCTTTGCCTATATTGGATACCTCACATAAACTCTAATCCTACACACAATCAATCAGCATTCCCAGGTATATTTATATTTAACAAATATTGAATTTTGAGACCCAAATAGCGCTCCGATTTGTGCCAGTCGCAAGCGTAGCGATGCGTATGTCACTGCACTGTGCACATGGAATAAGTGATAACCAGTTTGTTTATGCCGACCGTGTGTCTTTTCGACCTCAAAAGTCTGCTATGACGTGCTGTTTATAAAACATAAATATGCGCAAGATGATGTTTAATAATTGAATTAACAAAATCAAGTATGAAATGTTAGCAAAGATAGTTATAATGGCAAAATTTAGGTGGGTCCTAATTCTGCATAAGTGCCCAATTTTTTTATGCACAGACTTGAGTGTTAATCTTGGAACACTCTCGTATTTACTTACTGTGTTGGAATGGAAACCGAAATTGTGAGTGTGAAGTCTCAATAGACAATAAGTATAAGACAAGTGTGAAGAGACGAGTCAAGACTCATCTCAGTCACACGTCAGTAGGCCTAGCCTGAAAGATTAAGTTCGACTCTATATCAGCAGCAGTCTGTACTATACAACTCTCTTCGGGATTTAACAAGTAAAACAAAGGTACCAATCCAGTGAACAGGTTAACAGACTACAGAGACAGTTGACAACCCTGTCAACACCACTCACTGACATTGATCTGATAACAACGTCAACACCGGTTTTCGCCGATTTCTTTTCGGCACATTCATGTGCACGTGTCACATTTTTGTTTAATTTTACAATATATACATCCTTAATTATATATGTGTCCACCTGAGAAAATACCAGACGATTCGAGCGGCGGAAGTAAACGCCTTTGAAGAAAACATATTTCGAAGCGGTGAAAGTACACTACTTCTGGTCTACGCCATTTTGGATATCCCATAGTGCATCGGCACGACCGAATTAGGTTAATAGAAGCATGCGCAGAGCTGTCCAATTAATTTTTGAATAATTAATTAGTGCAATAAAAATATCCCGCTTTCATTTTGCGTTATTTTAGTTGGTCATCCCGGTTGACTGTCGAACGCGCGCTCCGGTCGACCCCCGCTAGACTGTCCACCGACGTAGACACCACTGACAGCGCGACGCCGGCCGGTCGAAAGCGAACGTCCAGCGACGCTCCGACGGGAGTCATCGCCTGTGAAGGTGCTAGCTGCCGCCTCCACAGCAGCGGGTCAAGTAAGTTAGCTCAGCCGTTCTCACCGCGTCAGCTTAGCTGCCATTTTCGCCTGAGCATGCTTGTTAATTAACGTGTGTAATTAGGACTAGTGATCATGACAGCCTTGTGACCTGTTGTCATCGGAATTCGCGTCTGTCGGAACTGTCAAGTAAGTTCACCAACTCATCGGGACGACCGCAGCGCGTCGGGTATCAGTGACGGGTGTCAGCGCCTACCCGGGGACGGGTTTCGAAGACAATATGCTTTGACTGTCATTTATGACCTTCGCTGCGTCTGGCGCGCTAATGAAATCAGGCCGCTGCGTTCGCGGCGAGATAACCAGGTATCGTCGTCGGGGTTTACGGTGGACGGTGGACGGTGGACGGCGAACTGTGAGTTGTTCCGTTAACTTGTACTCTCGTCTCGTGTATTGCTACGGAAGGTTACGCAACACCGTGTTATTTACGGCGCCTTTTTTACATTTGATGTTTCAGGTTACAACTGTGTTCTGCTATGCTAACTAAATATAGTTCTACTAGTGTCTAGACGTAGTGTGGAGTGTCATTTTAGGTAACCTGTGATTCGGAGAGTATCTTAGTTGATGAGAAGTCTAGATGATATCCGTTAACTGATTGACTGATCGACTCGGGTTTGTTTATTTCTGGTGTTTGTTTTGCGCATGGGTTTGTCGGGAAACCGGCAGTCTGCAGGATGGCACGGGCGTCGGGTCATCGCATCCCGATGCTCGGCTGTCGCTGGTTACACGTGTGACGGTCTGCCGTCGTCGTTGTGTCTGCGGAGACCGATGACAGCGCACCGGGCCCCGCCTCCGTCGACCGACCGGGGCACGGGGGTGCGCGTGTCGCGCGGTCACACTCTTACCCGACCGAACTCTATTCTCTCTGTCTCCTTTCTCGTACTCATCAATATTTCATTGGCCGGGCGAAACGCGACAAGCCGACGGTGTGAACGAGCGGCCATTTGTGATTTGAGCATGCCGGGCGTTAGCGTTAACTGTGTTAGGGAGTCACCGCCGCCGTCTCCGCCGGCCGCCGGCCTTGTCCTCAGCCCGTCGCTCCAGACACCGTGTTTTGACGGCGGCGAAGGAATGCCGCACTATGCGTATTTATGCTCGGCGGGCGTCGCGCACTCCGCTGGCGCGCGCGCCGCGCACGCGGAGACATTCGACACGCGCGATCCATAACGCTCGCGCTGTAACCTTAGCGGATATACTTTAACGTGATTGTTTACCATCCTCCCAAATCGACAGTAACTATAAAACAGTATGTAATGTAATCCAATCACAATAAAATCCAATTTTCATAAAGTGTATTTTGTTGATGCAAAATTATACTTTTTAAATTGCAATTTTTATAACTTGCATCTTTTTAATGTGTGTTTTAAAGGAATGGTTTGGTAATGTGAACAGAGTTGTAGTAAAACAGTTCACTGTATCCAGGCATTAATAACCATTGAGCCACAATGGTACTATTTTAATATTATACAATGGTTTCCTTGTAATGGTTATTATTAGACATTCATCATTGAAAACCCTGTTTTTATTTAACAATTGTGAATAAATAACTAATTACTTTTCTGAGTACAATTTCAAAAGGCATTGGTACTGAAAACACAATTAGTACAAAGGCCATTTGTGTTTGATTTTTGTTTATTCTTCTAAGTAAAATCCATAAAAAGGCATTTCTACAAGTTTTTTCTTTTAAAATAATAAACTGCAGGCCTTTGTTTTCTTGGTAAAAAATTAGGGAACATCATAATTTCAAATTAAAATAGTGAGCATTGAACACATTGTGGAAGAAGTTTAGGAAGCTTTGTAGAAACACGTTATATAGCTTTGAACAGAATGTATTTTTCATGGTCCAGAAAGTTAGTTGAAAATGTAATTCCACTTAAGCTTTGAATATGTTGCCTCAGCTGTATTTATTTTAGCCCGGGCTAAGACATGTCCATTATTGAAACATTTACAAAATACAGTCCTAGCACATTGTGTTGTTTTATATTTTCCGGCTGCTATGTACACAGTGGTGTTGAAAGGCGCTGTAATATTGAAACTGCATTTAATGAACGCTGCTCGGCAATGAATTGTAAAGGTCACACATGCAAAGCAATTGCAACGAAGGCAGCACATTAGCGATATTTGCTCAGAGGAGATTAATGAAAACATTGTGTGAAAGAAGTAGCGCCTCAGCAAAGACCCGTCCAACGGCTGTCGATAACATTTACTTGCCGCGCTGCACGTTTTTCATTAGACCTCCCAAGCTAATTGAGAAAACCATTTCTAAGTGCTGCATACAAATGTGGCTACGGCACAGAGACATCAAGTTACAGTGCAGGAAAATGCGAAATAATTAATCAATGGAGCGGTAACATCTGCTGCAACGGAATAATTAATTTCTCGAAATAATCGAGCAGAGTCTTTGTGCCCACAGAAGCTGATACAGTTGCACACAGCGTTAATTGCCAGTCTTTGTCAACGTTCTGCCATAATGGACAAATGATCGGCTTTACATTGGGCCACACATGTGGTTTATTGCTAGATATAACACAAGTGCGACCGACCCATTTGCTTCCATTAATATTCTCAAAGGCTCCCTTTCAGTCAATGTGTCTTCAGTACTTTCAGCATCTCGATCTAAGTACTGGTTGTATTGAACTCTTTCAATTCAGATGCTCTGGTCAGATAAACATGAAACTACTCTCACATGTTGGGTTCCATTCTTCTTCATTCTTTCAACTTGGTGCACCAGAAATAGCAAAAAGTACACTGGACTTGCATATAATTTATCTGCATGTGTGCATTCATGTCTACATAGGGACAGCCATTTCCCACTACATCATGTCCATAATGTTTAATTCGAGCAAAGTTGCATTGTTAACAAAGAATACATTGTGAAAACAGTTGGGTGTTTGTATTTTAAAATGTATAAAATCTGTTGGTATGGTGTTTGAATAATTTTGAATGCAGTTAAGCAGACGTTGATGTAGACAATTTTCTAGACATGTGATTGTTTTGGCAGTGAACCATTCTGTCACAAAAACAGTCACATGGCTAAGCAATCGCAGGAATGTGTTAGACCTGTCTCTAATTGTTAATTTTATTGTGAATTCCATTTATGTCAGCCACTCATGAATATAAACATCAAAATGTTGCCAAATATTGACTAAGGATGCTTTGTATCGAAACATGTTTTCGCGGACTTATGGTTAAAATATGCTCTTATCAATAGCACCTATTGCATTGCGTTGCGTTGCGTTGCGTTGCGTTGCGTTGCGTTGCGTTGCGTTGCGTTGCGTTGCGTTGCGTTGCGTTGCGTTGCGTTGCGTTGCGTTGCGTTGCGTTGCATTAAGTTGTATGTAAAACACATTTTTACTAGGTTATATGACATTCCAGTGTGATGTCATTCAGACTGTTTCACGTTAGTATTTTCTCCATAAAATGGGCGGTAAAGTGGTGCCTGCCTAGGATTGGATGTGTTTGGTATCTACCCTTGCGTACTTACCGTAAATGGGTATATGTGCCTTGTCTCAGTAGCCATACAGTATGCTGTGGTTCTTGGCAAACTGCAACATCTGAAGTAATGAGCTACACACCATTTCCATTCCGATAGGCCTGTGAAGTTGCTCTCTAGTAATTCTAGCATTTGTAGTGAAACACAAGTAGTAAAATGTATAGCAGAATAAGTTTTGCACAATGTGCACAGCTAATTCGGGATTAATTGTGACATTCAGCAGGGCAGGCATGGGTGAATTTGGTGAAATCACGTAGATGTAGCAACTCGCTTCACATGTGTAATCAGGACAGCATTGTGAGAGACAAAGACTGGGCTGGGGGAATACTCACACCCACTCCTTGTCAGCTCGGCCCTTCCCTGCTAGGACGCCTACATCAGCTGCCGATTTGTTTTCAAACCCGGCAGCTGAAATCTGCTAGATTGGACTAATCATAACTTAGAATTGCTTCATTCAGGAGCGCAGCCTAACTGCTGCCGCTAATTAAACAGATGCATTTATGTTGTAATTTCTGTTTGCACTGGCAGGCGGTCGCGGCTCACTATGGAAAGAGTGTTTATCTGTAGCCGTAGAGGTCGCTGTCTGTGTCATCCCGAGTCACAAGTGCTCCACGGTATGTGCATTTCGGCATCTTGCCATGCACTCATTTATCCGAATATTGTCTTCAAAATTAACGCCGATCGATAGCATGAATAGCACATGATGAATGTTTTCACATCTAATTTACATGAATGCAGCAGTGCGACCAGCCGCCTGGACCCCGCAGTATTATGCTGTTAATAATTACGAAATATTCCCGAATAATTACCGTGCATTGGCCACTCGGCCCACATCGTTATTGCCACTGTCCACTCGAAAGTGACCACTAATGTTAATTTGCCAGATTTTGTCAGTCCCAGCACAGTATGGCGAGTAGGGTGGTTGAGGGATGTGGTGGCATGATTGGGCATTGTTTGTAACAAGGGCCGTAGTTATGACAGTTGATTTCATTTGCTATTATTCCTGGTGGACGTGTTGTGACTGTCCACGCCATTGTGTAAGTTTGATGAGGCAAGTTAGAAATTATCGCGTCCATCAAATTCTGTTGGTAATCACAGACAGAAGACTTAATGACCTTTGCACCTCTATGCCACTGAAACTGGTTAATTTCACTAAGGTGTATCATTTTGTAAAATACAAAAACGCCAAGCCAAAAACCACAACCGATTAAGTTTGACTTGTCATTCGTCATCCTCTGGCCTGTTGAGAGAACATGTGCACCGACAGTAGTAGCTGGTCCACTGTTGAGAGAACATGTGCACCGACAGTAGTAGCTGGTCCACTGTTGAGAGAACATGTGCACCGACAGTAGTAGCTGGTCCACTGTTGAGAGAACATGTGCACCGACAGTAGTAGCTGGTCCACTGTTGAGAGAACATGTGCACCGACAGTAGTAGCTGGTCCACTGTTGAGAGAACATGTGCACTGACAGTAGTAGCTGGTCCACTGTTGAGAGAACATGTGCACTGACAGTAGTAGCTGGTCCACTGTTGAGAGAACATGTGCACCGACAGTAGTAGCTGGTCCACTGTTGAGAGAACATGTGCACTGACAGTAGTAGCTGGTCCACTGTTGAGAGAACATGTGCACTGACAGTAGTAGCTGGTCCACTGTTGAGAGAACATGTGCACTGACAGTAGTAGCTGGTCCACTGTTGAGAGAACATGTGCACTGACATAGTAGCTGGTCCACTGTTGAGAGAACATGTGCACTGACAGTAGTAGCTGGTCCACTGTTGAGAGAACATGTGCACTGACAGTAGTAGCTGGTCCACTGTTGAGAGAACATGTGCACCGACAGTAGTAGCTGGTCCACTGTTGAGAGAACATGTGCACTGACAGTAGTAGCTGGTCCACTGTTGAGAGAACATGTGCACGACAGTAGTAGCTGGTCCACTGTTGAGAGAACATGTGCACCGACAGTAGTAGCTGGTCCACTGTTGAGAGAACATGTGCACTGACAGTAGTAGCTGGTCCACTGTTGAGAGAACATGTGCACTGACAGTAGTAGCTGGTCCACTGTTGAGAGAACATGTGCACTGACAGTAGTAGCTGGTCCACTGTTGAGAGAACATGTGCACTGACAGTAGTAGCTGGTCCACTGTTGAGAGAACATGTGCACTGACAGTAGTAGCTGGTCCACTGTTGAGAGAACATGTGCACTGACAGTAGTAGCTGGTCCACTGTTGAGAGAACATGTGCACTGACAGTAGTAGCTGGTCCACTGTTGAGAGAACATGTGCACTGACAGTAGTAGCTGGTCCACTGTTGAGAGAACATGTGCACTGACAGTAGTAGCTGGTCCACTGTTGAGAGAACATGTGCACTGACAGTAGTAGCTGGTCCACTGTTGAGAGAACATGTGCACCGACAGTAGTAGCTGGTCCACTGTTGAGAGAACATGTGCACTGACAGTAGTAGCTGGTCCACTGTTGAGAGAACATGTGCACTGACAGTAGTAGCTGGTCCACTGTTGAGAGAACATGTGCACTGACAGTAGTAGCTGGTCCACTGTTGAGAGAACATGTGCACCGACAGTAGTAGCTGGTCCACTGTTGAGAGAACATGTGCACGACAGTAGTAGCTGGTCCACTGTTGAGAGAACATGTGCACCGACAGTAGTAGCTGGTCCACTGTTGAGAGAACATGTGCACCGACAGTAGTAGCTGGTCCACTGTTGAGAGAACATGTGCACCGACAGTAGTAGCTGGTCCACTGTTGAGAGAACATGTGCACTGACAGTAGTAGCTGGTCCACTGTTGAGAGAACATGTGCACTGACAGTAGTAGCTGGTCCACTGTTGAGAGAACATGTGCACTGACAGTAGTAGCTGGTCCACTGTTGAGAGAACATGTGCACTGACAGTAGTAGCTGGTCCACTGTTGAGAGAACATGTGCACTGACAGTAGTAGCTGGTCCACTGTTGAGAGAACATGTGCACGACATAGTAGCTGGTCCACTGTTGAGAGAACATGTGCACGACAGTAGTAGCTGGTCCACTGTTGAGAGAACATGTGCACTGACAGTAGTAGCTGGTCCACTGTTGAGAGAACATGTGCACGACAGTAGTAGCTGGTCCACTGTTGAGAGAACATGTGCACTGACAGTAGTAGCTGGTCCACTGTTGAGAGAACATGTGCACGACAGTAGTAGCTGGTCCACTGTTGAGAGAACATGTGCACTGACAGTAGTAGCTGGTCCACTGTTGAGAGAACATGTGCACTGACAGTAGTAGCTGGTCCACTGTTGAGAGAACATGTGCACTGACAGTAGTAGCTGGTCCACTGCAGGTGTTTATGTCATTATGACCAATTATAAACAGTATTTTACTGCTGTGTATATATTTGTGAACATTTTCATTGAATTGGAAGCACAATTAATTTTTCATGTTGATGTTTCCTGATAAACAACTATGAAGTTTGACCTTCTTGGGTGTTCTGACCCATCAGCTGTCTTCATGAAGAACATTGTTGCCCGGTTCACTAGATCTTCATAGTAATGGAGTAAGAAAAATTAATACTACCCAGTAGTTGCAATTTTTTTTTTAAACATTATAATATCATGAATACAAACTATTGCTTAAGACTGACAGCAAGCTGCTGTTTGGGATATTTGCAATCTGAAATAAAAATATTACTGCTTGATGCAGCAGCACCTGGGACAAAGTTCCGCTTAAGGTTGATAAGGCCAGATTCTCCCAGGGTGATAGCAAGCAGTGTTAGGACTGTTATCACTGATTCACACAGTGGTCTAGTCAGACGGTGGCTCGTACTGATTGCGCAAAAAAATGTTTATGTATTTGGCAAATAAACTATGTAAAGTTTATGTTTCTAAGTATCAAACTGTAACAGATTGTGAGGATTGGTGCTTTGTTGTTAATTTGTTCATCGACTAATGGTTGTGACTGGTTAAGTTACACATATGTTCTACAGACAAATAAAATATGTATGACTACTGTTACTGGTTCATACTATGTATGTAATTCCCAGGTGAATAATGTGAATTACAAGTCACTGGCTGAGGTATTTTTAGTGAGAGTTACTCAACACGAAATAGGTAGGGTGGATTTAATGACTGCATACACATATCATTGTCATTATTGTCAGTTCCCTTGTGAAAGAAAGAAATTAAAACTAAAGGTCATTGACCTAACTTAATATGTGGATACACGTCCCAGCCAGAATTGAAAGAATTGCATATAGCATTTTTTCTGTGCAGCCTTTGTAAAAACTCTGCACTACTAATGAGCTGGCTTCTATTCCCAAGTTGGAAATTGTGTTCTGCGTTTCACCAGGCCTTGGAGCATAGGCATGGCAAGGTATTAAAAATTAATGAATATTAGGTACATCAAAGATATGACCTTAGCGCATGCAAGCGCAATATTATTAGGTGACATTTTATTACACATTTTCAAACAATAGTGGAGTGTCATCGTTTTATTTTGACATTTATGCTAATTGTTGTCGCTGATACATCACTAGTTTATGTGCACATATTTGCTCAGCAAGCAGAGGAAAATCATCCAATGTACTACCAAACAATAAATTTGTATGGTATTGTTTCTTTGATGATTAACATTTGTTAGTAAGTAAAACTGCCTCCAAATGCTTTTGCTGGTGATCATAACTCCTTTTTAAACATTGTAGTCATTAAGTGAAATAACTACACGTTTATATTATAGAGGCATTGATCGACCGCATTTGAAGTTTTTGTAAAATCATTATCTATTTATCTATTATCTAAAAAAAAAATCCATACTGGAGATGATTCTATCATATATTATGAAAAATTAAAGGTTTCACCATCATACGTGGAGATCCGTTTGTTTCTGACATGCCCACTACAGCACTGTATTAGTGAGCCACCAGAAATGTAGACCTATGACCAGCGTGTGCCGTAATTGTTGTGTAGACCTGGAATATTCCCATATTCTTATTTAAAATTCTTTCACGGTGCAAACATTAAGTAGTGCAAAAGGCTACTGTGTTAAGTTCACTGGCTCTCTGTCCACTGTTATAATGGTGTGAATGCAAAATTAAACGATCAAAGGTCGTTTGTGTTCCCTCTCTCCCTTTTCTCATCCCTTTCTCTGTCCTCCCTTGTTTGCCTTAGCTGGAAACATGCGTCTATTCTTAGCTGTTCCTGGTGCAGTCTCCTGCTCCCTGGCCCTGTCTTCCCATCCGCTGGGGGGAGAAACACATGTATGATATATGACTATTGGCGTGACATGATCCAGACGCCTTGCAGCGGAGATGTTCCCTAACTCGGCCTGGGGGGTGACGAGGGATTCTCCTCCCTGTTTCAGATGAGTTGCCAAGGGAGGAGCTGGTATTCCCTATACTCTGGGTGGTTGCTCCTCCCGCTGGGTTTACTGCTCCCGTAATTTATTAACTATGCAGATTCCTGTAATTAAGACAAAGTAATATGGTGGAGCTAGGTAAATTCATGGTTACAAGTGTTTGAGATGGGAAATGAGACATAATTGTGATGACTTGTAGCATGGCTACAAGTCTGTTATGGCGGCCACTCGTCAAACATGAGAAGAGAAGAAGAAGACTCTCTGTCGAGTAGCAGCTGAAGGACAAAGAAAAGGGTATTAATGACATGCCATGTCAATACAGAGATGTCCCTTTGTAAAGCTGTGATGACAAATCTTACTGGCATCAGTTGGTCAAACCGAAATCTCTGGCAAGTGGCCAGTTCTGTATACAACATATAAGTGTTCCTTATGGATTAGCTTCCTCCATTGTTTATCAGATAAACATTTCACTGATGTCATTAAGCATTTTAAGAATGCATCAGTTGAGATAAGCAAAAGTTTAAGCTGTGTGTGGTGGGCCCAGTATATGGACCAGCCGCTATTCTTAGGCATTTCTATGGGCTTTCATATTGTCTACGACACTTGCTAAACTTGTGTCTACTTGCTACTGTTTATGTTAATTGAGTTTGCTGTGCGCAAGTTTGCGGCACAAAAGCACACTCATAAAATGACAACTGTTTTCGTCTATGGTTACTGAACACACGTTAATGGGATGCATGAATTTCAAAGGCTGCTTGGCTTTTATCTCCTGTCAAGTGTTAGCAGGCTTTTGTTCACTGAACTTTTGTCCTACCGCGCTTTTGTCCTAGCACCGCTGAGGTGAGTTGAGCCATTAATGTGTGCTGACAATGTTGGATATGTTTGACACAAGTCGTCTTTCTGAGAATTGTAATTATACACTGGGTGCAGTGAAATGGTTCACCGAACTGGTCTGTTGACGTCACACCTTCACTGTCACACTGCATTGGCTATCTATTTGAAGTTATAACTGGTCTGTTCACGTCACACCTTCACTGTCACACTGCATTGGCTATCTAGTTGAAGTTATAATTGGCCAGCGGGCAATGCGTGCCACATGATCTAAATCCGTTGTCTCATCAACGACAGCCACACAAATTTTCACACATTTGAACTTACTTCTTGAAGATGTTTTGTCAAGCTGATTGGTGAGTTACCAGGAGTATACTGAAGCTTCTAAATTTGAGACTGCAACATGTATGTACTGAACGTAGATACCAAGGTGTGTAGAATGAGATCTATATCTTTGAACAATCTCTATCTTGTTACAAGCCAGTCATTGTATTATGGTCTCACACTCAGTGTAGAGCTGGACAATAATTAGGAATGGAAATTAATAATAATTTAGTCATAGAAAAATTATTTAAATTATATATGATTTATAATCATTCATACATTTATAATGACAAGTGAAATCATTTGAACTACTTGTTTTTATAGATGTGTAATAAATTGAGTAAATTATAATTGTTAAATTATTTATTATTATTTAATTGACTTGGAAGTAAACATGCATATTTTTTAGACTTAACTATGTTAACATTCTGTGTAGTTAATTAAAACAGTAGCCACATTCTAATGGCTATCTGTAATGTGCAGGTTTAGATAATTTTCAGGACAAGTTGGCTTCTTTGGAAAATAAATATGTACACTTCAGGTGCTAATGTAATCTGACGGTGAACATAATGCAGGGGATGCAATCTGACAGTTATTTCTGTTCACATACGGTTGTATGGAGACACATTTGCTGATGAAGTTTTGCGTAAAACGACCCTCGTTGCTAGGTGATTAATGCCTATGTGTGCCACAGGAGACTTACATACAATGATGGAATGACAAATTTGCTTTTATAATTCAATTATTATTTATACAATAAGAGTTAATGGGCAGAAGAATGAGTGAAGTGGCTGTGCCCCATCCCGTCCCGAAGCTTCATTAGTAGTTGATCATGGGAGACTATGGGACGTTGCCAATGATGACATCATCGACAAGCAAATTCCACACCAGCCTCTGGATGTTGGCGCTGGCAAACTTCACTGCCTGTTTTCCCGCTCGCTCGGGGGCGTCGCTAGTCTCGCAGGGCTAATATTACCACCTCTAATTGCTCTGTTTGCTCTATCAACATCACTGAGTGCACCCGTGCTTAATTACATTTGCATATGGATATTGCACATTGGCGAATCCAATATTTGATTATCCGTCAAGAACACGGCCGGCCCAGCTGCAGTTTTTGATATGCAAATGTGCGAGATCAATTTGCGATTGAACGACTGCCATTGTGTGCGCGCCATTGTTCTGCATCAGGATCTGATGCATCGCACCTCCTGCGATCGCTACTGGCTAATCGCATGCTGCAAAAGTAGTCGTCGCCATTGGGATATTAAAGGCTTAACGAGTTCGGCTAACGAGCCCCCTCCACCACCGCTGTGTGATACTCCCTGGTCCACTGCAGGGCACGCTGGGTCGCCATCCAAATGAGATGGGATTTTTTAAATAAGAATGCCCCCGGTCGGTATGGCACAGTTGCCAAGGGACCTCATCTGTCAAAGCATGTGCCTGTCTTGAAAAACAACCCCTGGCCTCTATCCTATTGAACACATGTCATTGCTTTTTAACTCAGATCATAGCAGGATTGTTTTTTGCCAATGGGTGTGAGACTAATTTATTAGGCGTGACAATTCTGAACTCACAAAGCCAGTCAATATTCCTCTTGATGTGTTGTCTGCTCGCGTGTAAAACTTGTAATTAGACGTTGTGTACAATCCGTGTGAGACGACTACATTGGACTTGTCTTGCATGATTTGAGGCGATAGTGAAATAACGCCAGGTATGTTTCCATGAAATAGGAACATAAAATAGACTGGTGCTGTATTGTTCAAGAAATGGATGCAGTCTGGTAGATGAAATACTACTTAATCTAAGAATATGTGACCTCACTAAAAATCGGATGAAATGTCTATTAATTTCATTGCTCGTGGTTGGTGGCGTATAATTTATGTTTATGCCATAAATATGTCCAGTATAAATATAAAATAGCTGTTCTAAAATAATTATGTTATTTTCAAAATTTCTAAATGATTTTGAAATGTCCACAAAGTTTCATACAAATGAGTTAAACAATTGTATAAACTTATGAATAACAAATACTTCTGTACATTGATTTGTCTCATGTGAACTGCTTAAATATGGAGTTAATTTGCGTTTAAAAATGGATAGAATGTTGGCAACACACCATTGTTTTAATATTCTTTCAGCAATACAGTATTAGTTTACAAAAAAATCACACACAAAATAAACTGTCATTTTGTTGGAATTAAGGTAAATTTGACATCAGAAAAGTAAAATAGGTGTTGTTCAAATAATCATAACATTCTGTACTGTCCATGTGAGATGAATCTTAAAAACAAGACAATCAACAGACTGGTGGAAGGGTGTAGACAACTGATCAGCTATAATCATGCCACATATTACGTGTGGAGCGCCGGATGATCAGCAATCTAGGTTAATTGTCTTGTTTACCACCTTGCCTATCCTCAATGTGATATCGCCGCTGTCTAATGGCATTTACATATGCAGATCCAATATATTAGTCTGCATTTATGTCTTTACCGGAGACAAATTACTCTTAAGGATTTTGTTGCTGCTGTGGTAATGTGAAGTCCATGCATGGGTGTCGAAATTAGAGCATTGTCATGCAAATGAGGCGAGAAATCAAGGCGGGAGCCACGTACTGATGAAAGGACCACAGGTCTGCTGTGATATATCCGGGCGTTGTGTTTCATTGTCACAATAATGTGTGTGTGATATACGTGCGAACAAAGTTGGTCGTGTAATTGGAAGTAGTTTGAGGCAGGTAATTATCCAGTTCCCGAGCCGAAACCGATCTGTACTCACCCGCCGAAATGTTCTGTCTTTCGGGTGTTGTATTTTGAAAGGGGCGCTTAATTGGTTTAGTCAGGAAATACGCCTACTTAACCACGCTGTGCTGCCTTTGATGTTGTTGATAATTGAACAAAATCGGAATGCAGAAGGTGCGGTCGTCATGCGGAACATACGCAAAGAATGTGACGGGGTGTGTTTAAAATTGAAACGTATTGTTAAGACATCGGTGATTCATCTTGTTCTATCATGCTGGTATCTGTTTTCTGCACTGGCCCCCGCTCATTGAGGCATTAAGAGGAGCAGGAGCTTACTTGGTGACAACTGACAGAGCTTTAACCTCATGTTGTGTGTCTGATTACTTGTTCTTGTGAGGCATCAGTCAATAGGAGATGGGCAGCCTGAAGCCCAATGAGGAGCCTTTGTCTTGGCTTCACCAAAGTGGCAGATTGACCAAGGATCACATCTAACATGTCCTCGTCTTCATTGCAGTCATTTACAAGCATTCAAGCGAAAATACCAGTTATGAAGTGAGAATTATTATGTTAAGACTAGTCAAGAGAGTGTTGTCATTAATGTGATTGTGTCCTTATTCTCTTCAAGTCCAAGGGTGGCATGTGGTATTTGCAGGCCAACGTCATGGTCACAGTTGACTTGTTCCAATTTAACTCAGCTTCTTATCCCATATTCTGTTGTCTTTTCAAGAAATCTCCTGGTCATCCAGCTAAGATCTCATCAGTTCCCTCTGTTGGACTGAGCCACTGCGCCATGTTAGCTCAGTGGTTTTTGTTCAGGTTTTCTGATGCATCTCTGTTTACTATTGTCGGTTTCTTTTCATCTTGTCTTTTGGTCTTTGAAGTCAAAGACAGAACTTTTTCAGACTGGCCAAACCATTTGCAGCTTCTCCTTTTTAGGATGTTTGAAACATTCTCATAATATCTGTGTTACATTTACAACTACATAAAACAAACATCTTAGGTAGGCGGGACATAATAGTATATCAATTATAATATGACAAATTGTGGTCTCAATATGCCAACGTCTTCCTTGTCTGATGCAGTTTGGAGTTTTTGGCCAAATATTTGGGAAAATAACAAAATTACTCCGGTTAAATAGACCCTTTCTAAAGTGATCGCTTCAGTAATGATCTCTGCTCTTATGCATCACATGAGAAGAAAATATCTCTAGCAGCATCTCAACTGCCTCATGCCAAACAGACAAGCCAGCTGCCTCACAGGTAGTGCCACATGTGTGTATGGTGGGTGTGCACCGCTATCTACACATATGTTACAAAGGATGATTTCTAGAGTGGTTCCGTTATCATTCTCTAATTGCAACTGGTTTATCAAGTCACCAGTGAATACTGAACCACCTAGATGCTAATCAGTGCATGAACTGAAACAACACATAAGGTTGTGGAACCACGAGATAATTACAGGTGTGTGAAGGCTCGCAACTGAACACCTTGGCTGTAGGACATCTTGATGAACAGTTACTGTACCTGTGTGCATGTAATTATATACCCACTTATACGGTTGTATGGCAGGGCAACACGCTGGCCTATTTACTATATATAGTCGTCTTCATATACAGGCATTTGCGTGTTGTCTATCTCGTTATGTATGCTGTCTTATCTTTCTGCATCTTAATGACGTGAATATCTCCGGCAAGAATCGCCTTCATTCTTAATCTTTGCTCCGATAAATGTTTGGCCATTCATTCGTTCATTGGTTCATCCATCTGTCTCTGTTTCTCTTGGCCTTGACCTTATGCCCTTCCCTTTGCCCTTTGTACATCTTTGAACATCTTTCTTTTGTTAGAACTAGTTGCAACATTGCACACGTATCCATGGTTTATCAAAGTAATAATTTTCTGGTTGAACATGGTAGTACAGGTGTGTAGTGCTTCAGTTCATTATGAAACTGTTACTTTTTAAGCAGTGTTTCCAAGTAAAAGCTTAACATTTTCTGTAATTATTATAAAATTAAATATTTCCTAAGCAATTCTTACTGCACTTGGCACCCTGGTGATAACTGAAGTTGGTTTCTTTATTCGTAATTAAAACAGTAGATTGCACGTGTGCATTAAAGCAACATAAATGAGGTTTTTTATTCTAGCACAATGAAAGTTCAGTATTTCTCCAGACACCATCCATACAGGTGCCCTGCCCTGTTGTGTCTGTCCTTTGGTGAATACCCGGAGCAAGAGAAACAATCCAAGTGCTGAACCTAGCTGTGAAATGTCACCACACACTGAGCCATAATTGCACATGTTTGCCCCATTCACATGACCATAATTGCCAGCCTTTGAGCAAGGTTACTGTGCATCCCAGCAGTGCAAATAAACGCTTTCCTTTCAACAGACCTGGTGATTGAGGCCAAAGACAAAGGCCACTGCATGAGCAGGACTCAGATATAATGCTGTGACAGCCCCAAGCCTAGTTGACCTGCAATATCACTGGCCATGGTTTGACCATTTCACACTTACATGGAAATGAATCCAGTTGAAAGGATATGCTGATTCTATACAAACTGACAGACTGGATGGGCAATTACTCACTGTGCCATTGTTTCTGGGGTGTTTGTTGGGGTGTTAGTACTGGGGTGATTGGGTTTTGTAGAGGGGTAATAGGTGACTAGGATAAGTAATAAAAGGCAGGTGTGACTTGCTTGAGGTGAGTGTCACTGCTCTGTTTTGGGGTCAGAAATAAAGCACTGGGGTTTTGTCTTCTGTCTTCTGCTGATAAGGTACATTAAATTGCAGGTGTGAAAGGCGAGCTTCACTGGAAAGGGAGATGTTTCGTGTTTGGTTACTGGCAGATGTGGCAAAGACGTCATGTTGTGCCTATCTTAATTCTTCCCTTTTCAATCTTATATTAGCATAATTAAAAATATAATTCAGTATTTTTTTATTAATATATAGGTATGCAGCATAATTTCTGACATTTCTGTCTGAACACAATTAACATAATGAAGTTGATATGAAGGAGTAACATTGATATTTGTCTGTTGTACTAAGTGGGCATTAGTGACAAGGACACTTGTTGTGTTTTGACATGATAAACACTAGTGGAACATGAACCTGAATTAATTTTCAGATATCTGTCTAGAATCTAGACATATCATAGGTCAATGTGACAGCTGCTGCCTTAACAAGATCGGGAATAGTGACATGTCCTAATTATTGGATAACTGTCTTGTCGTGATGTACACTATAGGCATGTGATATCAGCGCAATGTATTTATCTGCTAGTGTTATTTGACAGAATAAAGTTAAATCAACTGTTGCGAATGATTCCAGTTCAGCACAAAACACGACATTCTCCTTAAAACAGTATTGCAAATTTCAAAAGCTTATTGTAAATACTTTTCGAACTTGAATTTGTCGATATACTACAGTCAGCATTGTTCAAACTGTTGGCACAGTGCAATACAGGACAGTCTTGATTGAGTAATTGCACCCATCCCAGAGTACTAACGTAGACATGAAAGCACAAAGACTAATGTGCTTTACATTATGGTATTTGCCATAGTTGTGGATATGTGTCAGGACATGTGAGGCCTGAGTTAGAGCTGCCGTCACCTCATACATTTGATGGATATTAGCTGGATATTTGTTTTGTGTCCGTGTTGATTCATGTGTTAATTCACACTGCAGTTTGCAATCTGTTACGACAAGTTGTTTGACAAATATGCATGTGGACACTCGCTGGCAGTGTACTAATAAAAACAAGTAAGTGGATGGATGAATATTTAATTAGTATTTATTAATATTAACAGAGTGATGTTTTGTTATTTGCTGGTCTGTTGAACTCTAGTTCATTGGCTTCCCTTTGTCGCTTTAAATGAGATTGTCACATTTTTAGTGCCTCCATATTGGTGGCTAAAACAAAGCTGTTTCTAATATTTATGCTCCAGTTTGAGCGTTATGTCAGAGTTAAAGATTACTGCCAACGTCACATTTTTAGTGATGTTTTGAGGAGTTGTGAAATGCAGAAGCAGCAGGTGTTATGGAAGCGATGAGACACTTGAGAGTGGGAGGCACCAAACTACCCAAGCAAGACATTTATGTGTCCTGCAGTATGTGTTTTATCAACAAGTGATAGACATAAACCACATAAACCACCTGGTCTTATCACAGCCGGCGAGACTGGGTCGTCTTGTCTCACCAGAGCAGGCCGTGAGTGTAGCAAGACACTTCCCTGGATCCCTCATTCCCGCCCGCCCGCTCCCTCACTTCCCTTATTTCCACACGCCAGTGGCCTTTGAGCGGAGTTTGTTTATGCCCTCTCTGCTGTACCACACTAATTAAGGCCACTAACTACTTGCAGCTTCTCTTTCGTCACAAGGATCTAGGACAGCACTAAGGGAGGGGACACCTGTGTGCTGGATGACTCCTGCCCAGGCCCTCCCGACACTGATTGAGTTGTCCTGGAACACAAACAAACACACTTACAAGTGTCCCACACAGGCATGGCTTTACATTTACATTATAAACTCACACTTGCCAGTTCATTTAGGACCTGGGCTACTGGAATGGATCAAGGTGATGCTGGAGAAGGTTTTGGTAGTGTTATGGAGTGTGTGAGTCTAGAGAAGTTATAAATGCAGCTGTGTAAACTATAGGTGTTGTGTTATTTACAAATGCAGTTGGTATATGGTTTCATATTTTAAAAGTGCTTAAAAAAATTCCAACATTCTATTTCAGTTTATGTAACAAAGACCAGCATGATGTCGGACTGGTTTAACTTAGCAAACTAGTTTTTCATTTACAAGAACAGTTCATAAATATAATTTTTTTTGGGTTTACACAACAGTTGCACTGGTAATTTAATGATAAAAGTGTCACTGCAAGAATTTGCACACGTAATGTTTTCTCTGGGCCATAATCTTCTCTAAATGCATTTTCAGTTGGTCCAAATGATCACAGTCCAACCACAAGTTGAAATCGATGATCAGTCCGTTATGCCTAACCAGTCATCAAGCTTGGAATAAAACCAATTGCCACCACAAGCCTGGCTAGAAGATTCCCTGGGGATGGCCTGATTTGTGGGTGCTCTATGGGGGTCATTAGACAGGCTGTCAATCTCTGGTCAGTCCCCCAGGAGATACCCAGTTATCAAGTAACATGAGATCATTCACCACAGCCTATTTGTAGTGCATGCAAAAAGGTATTAGTTGTGGAGAATTTCAAAATTCTAGTATACTGGCTAGAGGTAATTCTGTGACATGTAATAAACATTTTAATAAACAGCCTGAACATGTTTCTTCTCATACTCCTGAACATGCACAAATACATGTTTAATCTGTCAAATTTTTATGCTAACAAATTGTCAGAAGAGTTGTTTTGGGTGAAGCACATGTAATTACAGAATGGTTAAAGTGTGTTTTACAAACAAAAAACCCAGGCAGCACAACCTACAGTAACCTATGTGATCCTGCTTATATTGCTTAAGTCACACAGCAACTTCATGTCATGTGGCACAGTAAAATGACATGAAGGCATGTCTAAGATGAAATTGATCTTTTTCTATGACACCGATTTTGGCATTCAGCAGAAAAGACAGACAATGAGTTTGTTTCTTAGCAGATTTTCGGTTATCCTTTGAAAATCTTAGAGATTGTGATCATTACATGCATTCTATTTTAATGCTTCCGAAATTACTGTAATCCATCAAACTGACATTAAAACTCCATTTTGCAGTCATGCTCGAATTAATCACGTCGTTTTGTTTTTCTGTGAAACATCTTTGAACTAATCTTGCACATCAGGGAGGGGTTGTGGTAACAGACGTCTCTGACACAGCAGACAATAAAAAAACATCCTGTTTAACCATGCACAATGCTTATTTCTGCTAGAGAGTTAACATGTCAGTGAATCTTCAGGTGCGAGATGTCACTCTTAGTTACAGCCGCTGCTGAATGTGAACGCCTGGAACCTGAGCCCACAATCACTGTCTGTTAATTCCCATGGCCGCGACGCTTCCACGACCAATCTTCAAGAAATGACTCATTAGTTTTTCTGAATTCCGACGCAAAAAACCTGCGTGATTCCACTGCCCTGCGGCAGTGTGGGCTTGCTTTGTAAGGAGAGCCGCGCACCTAATGAGTTTCAGCTAATTTGGGTCATCGCTGAAGTGCGCTGATCAGCCAGGAGACGGGCCCAGACAGCGCCATTTGCATGAGTGCATGCATTTATGATAAACGACTTGTTTGTCATAAGGCCGGAATTTTGATTGCGTTTTAGCTGCCAACGCAGCAGCAAGCAGATAATTTGTGGCATAACGGGTAATGCAGAGATAGTGCCATCGCACGCTGCAGTGCGCCCGCCTCATGCCCAGTGCCATTTGTGTGCGGCTAATAACATTTACCAATAGTGACATCATGAGGAGTCTGCATGCGGCACCCTTGACATCTGATGCCTCAGCCCAGCCCCGGTGAACACTGTCTGTGTATGTGTATGTGTATGTGTATGGGCAGCCGATATTGAGGATATTTGTTTTCTTCTGGCTTGTCTCCACGTTTGTTTGCACGGCTGATAAGAGGTGGCTAATGAAGTCGTGTCAGAACTTGTAGTATTACCTGACTGTGTTCGGCCAGATGCACTCACCCGCACATCCCCCACCAGTCTTCCTGTATTTACCTAATTAACTCTAACTTCCATATTCTGACTCGACTATGTTTTTCTAGTGTTGCTGATTTCGTTGTCAGTCATAGGATGTAGATCTTCAAATTTACATTTTTTAACTTGTCATTGAAGTATATGCTGACATGAATGTTAGTTTCCATGATGATGGTGGGAATTGTGTCTTGGTAATTATTTCTAGACAAAAACGATGTTAAATAAAACAAATCCAAATCTCATTAATTTTGCCCAATACATGTATACTGCAATTTATGTTATGCTTACATTTTTCCAAATACAATTTTTTTATGAATTACAACTCTGCTTGATATTAATTGGAACAATGCCGCCATAAATGACAGTTGAGATAAGGCAGTGGCAGGAGGCAGGGAAGCTTGTCCTGCCTGCTGTACCAATCACCAGAGCAGTGCAACTATGTCATGCCAGCAACTTCAGTCTGATGTTGGATACCAGATCTGTTCTTATCATCACAGATCCCATAACTTAATTTGCTAGATGCTGTGCACATTATCTGCGCTTTAATGACTGCTGTGTTTTATTACTGATAAGAGATGTCTGCGCCTTTGGACTTTGACTTCTAGCGTTTGTGCACTTCTATTGCTGCAGGTATGGTAGTTTATTGTGGGGCTAATTAATGTGTGCACGTGGGCTCAGCAGGGACGATTTCTGCAGAAGCTTAATTTCGGCCCAGGACAAGTTACACAAACGCACAGATGAGCCGGGCCCGCGCAACACTTCAACAGTATTGACACAGTTTAATTTTTCCGCGTTCTGTGTGGCTTTCGGCTCTGTCCGGCCGCATAAGACTGAAGTAGTTTAAGTGATGATGATATTGGCGCACAGGCACAGCAAACATACACGCTATGTAATCAGCGTCTTCTAAGCTACACCCATTGCACTCGACCCACATTCGGTGCGAAATTGTCTTTGTTTTGCAAACGCGTGAAGTGTGTGCACAGGCTGGGTAAACAGTATTTCCATGTTCACAAGGTAAATTTATACCGTTGCTAATTATATTGGCCGGTGCCGCTGACAACATCTTTAATCATTAATCAAGCATTGCAGATCCGGTTATGACTGTTCTTGAAGTTTACTTAACCAAGACTTAACACGCCTTCATTTCATTTGCTGGCTTGGCACAAAATTAGTGGGGAGTGCCTGAGGCATCTCGGTTGATGTAGGATGATATCTAGGTATGAAGTACAAAGTGCTAATTACTCCCGGCCTTGGGAACTACTGGGTTAGTTGTCTGGGTTCGTACATTCCTTCCAAAAGATGTGTAGCAAACTGTTTGATGTATGTGGAAACATTACATATGGTACAAAGAATTTGCATGATAGTGAAGGTTTTACTCGTTGAATATCATCGCAACATCAGGGCTGCTTAGTGAAAGGCCAACATGTGATGTTTGCTATATAAATTAAAACACAGACTATGCAAATATAATAAAAATATGTTGATGTGTACACAGTGTATTAATTGGTAGCAACATAGTGTAATGTACAGAATGAGTTCATCTAATAATAGAACAGAATTGTTGGCCATTTGTCACATTTAATAAAAATATATATGCATGCATTCATGACAGTTAATCGATTGTCTTTGTTTTACAGTGCCTGTATAGAAACAACATCTGGTAGTTTCTATAAATTATTATAACTACAATGTATATTGAATGTTTCTTTTAAATTTATGCTGATTTCTATTATAAATCAGTTACTGTTATGTCATTGTACTAATATACAAATTTTTTCTTTTATAATTTCTTCAGTAAGTATCTTCGTATAATAACTTCTTCTTGTGAGTATTATTTCTCCTGATTTCTCATTAAAAATAAATACTTTTGCAGTGTATTTTCTAAGTAGATGCTTTCCGGTGTTTATTCGGCATTTTTGATCTGTGCATAGAAGTCAACAGTGTTGAGCAAATTTTACTTTCATTCCTGTGAAGGGAGAAGGACCTAATAGGTCTTCCAATTAATCCTGTCACCCCCACCCCCAATCTAGATGTCTTTTTCGTACCCTTGGTTGAGTGCTGCTCTCGGTGGCTTTATACAGAGCAAACATCAAGAGTCTGTACACCTGTGTCATCCTCCTACACCAAAGTCACTATTTTCACAAGTGCATCTCTCAGTTTCTTCAACTTTTTCTACCCACATACAATTGTCCTTATTCAGGATTTATTTGAGAAGTACTCGAATGTTTCATCCTTGCCTCCGCAGTTGTAAGAGTTTACATCAAATTTAATGTAACTTTAATGATTTGACAGAGAACACCAAGTGAACGTGAATGGTGGTGTAGCAAGTTAGACTGGACTGGAGAGGTTTGCATGAGGAGTTTTCAACATGGAAAGAAAACATGAAGTCGACTCCTTTATTACTTACTGCCTGTAGTTTCACGTGTTGTACAAGGCAAGGCGGTGGAGATGCGACTTAATTGTGAATGTGATCTGGATGTGGGTAATCTGTTTGTGCCTGGAGGCCGCCTGGTCACTGGAGTCTTGTAGTTGTCTCATCCATCCATCCTAGCACAAGGAGCTGTAGATATTACATTGCCATCTTGGTGCCTGCCACTACCAACCCGCCAGGCGTGTGATTTAGCCCTGCCAAGACAGTTGCCCAATGAAAACAGGTCCTTAGAGGAGTGGTTAATTACATTCTCCAGCTTCTCATCTTTCACATCTGTCTAATGGTGACCCACTCTCTCACTCTCCCAGTGTGGGCAAGTTACCAGGAGGTCAGGGAAGGACATGGGAGGAGGCTGCATGTGGCCAGCACTGGTCAGCGCCATGGGTAATTGGTCAGTTATCATGACCTGGTGGGCCAGGCCTGGTTGGGGAAGATGTGCTAATTAATGTGAATCTGTCCAGAAATAACCAGCCTCACTGACTGTGGAGCTGTCATAGTCCACGTTGCTTCGTCTTTATCGTCTCGAGCCTGCTGCTCTGTGTATGTGGCAGCTCGGCATCTTTGCATAATCGGTAAATATCTGGATTAGACCCCAACGGATTAGGGGCTCCACTTTGTTAAGCCACTGAAGGATGTCAAGCATTTTGGACAGTGTTATTGAGAAGGACACATGCCACTTGTGAAAGTGGTCATCTTGTGAGTCTGGCAGCGGGAGGCTCTTAGAATGCAGTGGGTGTCCACTGTTGTGTAGTGGTCATGTCTCTTGTATGTAATAGTCGTGTATCTCATTGTTTTATATGGCGTGTTTGCTCTTTGTGATGGTCCTGCCAGTTATTGCTTTGACATGAATTTACTCCCGAAATACTGGTTCATATAATTTTAAAGCATTGAAGTTTCAGGACTATCTACATCTTAGTACATGCAAAGTGATGTGTTCACTATTGTGTTCAATGGTCATGTGTCTACTGATTGTAATGGCATGTGTCCCATTGTTTTATATGATGGTCGTGTGTGTCCATGTATTGTGATGGTCATGTGTCCACTGTGAGTCAGGTGACCACTGTTGGTGATGGTCAGGCAAGAGGATGAGTGCTCTGATGACATCGATGCAACGTGTGTAATTGGAACGACTGCAGTGTCGGTCATAGCTAATATAACTGTGTCACGCTGCCGCGACCGTGTACAAGTAGACTGAAATGATTGTGACGTGGGCGCTGCATTGATCGGCAGCAGGTCACTGTTCTTTGCTGACTGTCATTAATCGGTCGCTACTGCAGTTGACCGTCTGCGGATGAAGACACCGGCGCTGAAGAACTGTGTGTTTTGTTTGCAGGGCTCTTTGATGCACGTGTGTAGATGCAGTCGCTGACACCTGTCTGCATGGCACGCTGACACCTGTCTGCATGGCACGCTAACACCTGTCTGCATGGCACACTGTCGCCCTCAGGACACACACAGAAGACACAGGTAAGAACCCCCCCATCCATTCCATTCTCTCACTCTGTCAAATAAGTCCTACGTCTAGTCCATCGCTAGGTCTTCAGGTCAGTCTGCCAGAAGCACGAGTTGTCCAAGATAAGCTACGCTGACCTTTGTTGGTCCACCAGGGAGTCAGCGGGATGCACTGTTTATTTTATTTGAAGCGAATGGAAGAAAAACAAAGGGGAAGGTTGCAGTGTCCTGTGGGTTGGACAAGATGATGTTTACTCCAGGCGGCTTTTGAGATGTAGATTTTGTTGTTGTTGTATTGTGGAAGCTATTAACAAAAGGATTCACTAACAGTGATGAAGTCGGTGTTTGTGAAAATAAGAGTTACCAGATGCTCAATAAAAACTGAAATTCTGATGGATTTATTAAAAAAACATCCAGAAAGATTAAATCTTGATCTTCCAGAATGCTACAATGTCAGACAGTATCAAAGATTGATGAGGCAATCAGTGAAAAACTTGGAAATGTGTAAAACCAACAGCCCCCGTAATTGTTCAGTTTACAAAATGTTCTAGTTATTTTGAATCGTTAATTTATGAAAAACAGGAAACGACCAGGATTCTTGCAAGAAAGTGGTCTGGGTTATTACAATGTAGATTGTTCTGGGAGATTCCAAGTCCAAGAGGCCAAGGTGATTTTGTGGTTGACTCTTATGCACGCACGGCCTAACGAAGGAAAGAAGTCATATGTTTTATGCATCAGAAGTGCTACTAGGCTGAAGAATAAAATCATCACAGAGATGTTCGTAAAATCAATGCTTCAAACATATTGTATAAAATGATTGGCCGCTTCTTCCGGTACCATTTCTCAATGCCGACCGCGTCATTGTGCTGCTTTTTACATCTCCCGCTTATTTGCATAAATTAATTTGCAATCTGAATTACACACACACCATCATGAATAGCTGCTGGCTGAATTTGGCGCATGGAAAAAAATCTGATCCAAGTGGTAATTTGCATAACAATATTATGCACCTCATGAAATGTGTATCATTTGCGATGTAACGCAATGTTGCCTGACAGTGTCGGCCATCAGGCTCATCGTGGAAACATTTCAAAATCAATTGATGCAGTTTTGTCTTGCTACTCTTATTATTATATTGTCTGTGGTGATGTCACTGGTGACACTGGGGCACATCTGTGGCTGGTGTGGTTATGTTGTGGTCGTACCTCGAGTGGTGCAGTGGTGTGTGGTTGGTGTGGTGGCGCCATTGGCAGTGAAGGTATGGATGGAGATGAAGGTGTGGTGAAGATGGAGATGGTGGTGGTGATGGAGATGTTGATGGTGGCAATGGTGGCACTGATGATGGAGATGGTGGTGATGAGGTGGTGGTGGGGTGGTGGTGGTATGTGGTATGGTGGTGGTGGTGGTGGTGGGGGTGGTGGGGTGGTGGTGGGGTGGTGGTGGTATGTGGTGGTGGTGGTGGTGGTGGTGGTGGTGGTGTGATGGTGGTGGTGGTGGTGGTGGTGGTGGTGGTGGTGGTATGTGGTGGTGGTGGTGGGGTGGTGGTGGTGTGATGGTGGTGGTGGTGGTGGTGGTGGTGGTGGTATGTGGTGGTGGTGGTGGGTGGTATGTGGTGGTGGTGTGGTGGTGGTGGTGGTGGTGGGGTGTGGTGGTGGTGGTGGTGGTATGTGGTGGTGTGATGGTGGTGATGGTGGTGGTGGTGGTGGTGGGGTGGTGGTGGTATGTGGTGGTGGTGGTGGTGGGGTGGTGGTGGTGGTGGTGGTGGTGGTGGTGGTGGTGGTGGTGGTGGTGGTGGGGTGGTGGTGGTGTGGTGGGTGGTGGTGTATGTGGTGATGGTGGTGGTGGTGGTGGTGGGTGGTGGTGGTATGTGGTGGTGGTGGTGGTGGTGGTGGTGGTGGTGGTGGTGGTGGTGGTATGTGGTGGTGGGGTGGTGGTGGTGGTGGTATGTGGTGGTGGTGGTGGCGGTGGTGGTGGTCTGATGCATGATTCGCGTTATTAATAATGGTTGTGAGATCAATAAAATGATGGATGACATTTGTGATGAGATGCCATAGAATTGTGGGATATGACTGAAGTGCCATAGATTGGCCTCTGTCCTTGTGTCCACTGACAGAGCCTTGTCACAATGGTGACCACTGATCACAATTTGTCCACTGACAGTCTTGTCACAAGGATGACCACTCACCATGTCATGGCTGGATATAGTTTCGAAGAAGGCCACCTGCCCACCTTTGACCACCATGGCGGGTGCATTAGAAGGGTCGTGTCATGATTACGCGTCTTTGGTCACAACTACTTTGAAAAGTAATTATTTGCAATTGTGATTTAGGATAATTAGTGGTTGTACTTTGAGCAGTATGTGAAATATGGTTTATCTTGATGTGAAAGGTGATAAGTCTCTACCGGAAACCTAAACCTAGTTTGATTTATATTTTGCGAATAGTTACTGAATCTGTGAACATTTGCCACTTATCCCTCCATAAATACTAACTGTGAATCTGAGAAAAAATTGTACACAGTGAGTCCATGAACATTTGCTCTGAGTGAACATTTTATGTTGCTGAAGTTGTGAACACATCTGTAAGATGTCAATGAACCATTGCTATGAATCAGTTAACACTTGCAGTAAGTGTGTGAACAGTTGTGAGTCAGTGAACACTTGCTCTGACTCACTGAACACTTGCAGTAAGTCTGTGAACACTTGTGAGTCAATGAACACTTGCAGTAAGTCTGTGAACACTTGCTCTGACTCACTGAACACTTGCAGTGAGTGTGTGAACACTTGTGAGTCAATGAACACTTGCTCTGACTCACTGAACACTTGCAGTAAGTCTGTGAACACTTGTGAGTCAGTGAACAC
Organism: Ridgeia piscesae; assembly: GCA_025642075.2. Taxonomy (NCBI): domain Eukaryota; kingdom Metazoa; phylum Annelida; class Polychaeta; order Sabellida; family Siboglinidae; genus Ridgeia; species Ridgeia piscesae. Next base: position 1,234,477 of record JAODUO010000010.1, on the reverse strand, counting down.
TTGCTCTGACTCACTGAACACTTGCAGTAAGTCTGTGAACACTTGTGAGTCAGTGAACACTTGCTCTGACTCACTGAACACTTGCAGTAAGTCTGTGAACACTTGTGAGTCAGTGAACACTTGCTCTGACTCACTGAACACTTGCAGTGAGTGTGTGAACACTTGTGAGTCAGTGAACACTTGTGAGTCAGTGAACACTTGCAGTGAGGTTGTGAACACTTGCAGTGAGTGTGTGAACACTTGCAGTGAGTGTGTGAACACTTGTCAAGAGTTTGTAAACATTTGTGAGTCGGTAAACACTTGCCCAGACTCTGTGAACACTTGCAGTGAGTGTGAGACCATGAACACCTGCAGTGTGCCTGTGAACACTTGCTATGACTCAGTGAACACTTGGTGAACACTACTCAGCCACCCAGACTGCACTTGCTTGCCCTGTTCAACAGTGATGAGTCCTACTGTGCCTCTAATCACCAGCTTCCCCTGCCTGCTGTGCCATTGTTCTACTGGTCACAGCCAGTCAGGCTGACACAGCTCTCCATTCAGGTGTCCTGGTAATTAGCACTGATTTATTCTTTTGTCTGACCCTTGTCCATGATAAGACCACTGCTGCTGGAGTCCTGGCAGTGTCTGCCAATCAGAGGGCAAATTAAATTGAGAATCAGCTCCTGGCTAACAGCTCTGGTGCTGCTAATTAGACACACACTCAGCAGAGTCACTTGGTGTGGGACTGTCAACACGAGACGACGTGTCTGTGTGTCATTGTCAGTTGACGTGTCACTAGTAACACAAAAGGTGAATGTTTGTACTTGGTGTCGGCACAGTTTGGATTGTTACGTGTGTATGTGTGTGACGCAGGAATATGACTGCCTAAGAGACCGCCTGGTTTTGAGAACACCCATGGGTAAGTAAATAGGTCTGCAGGCTGACAGTGGAACCTCTGTAGATTTATGGCTGGCCAGCTGTAAATAGATCAAGACAGATTGTGCTGGGTCATGGACCTTCTTTAAGGGCCTAAAGGTGTGAGCATTCAGCTGAGATATGTAGTCGCTGACCCATGACGGGATGCAGACACACTTCATTATGTCTCACTCTTCCTACTCAAACCAATCACATTTGTTTGCAAGTATCGTACTTAGGACTGCCTCTGTTCTCCATGTTCAAATGTATCAGGTCATTTCACATTTCATAGTTAATACTAACAAAACTAGAGAAAACAGTTAGGTTTTTCGAAACCCAAGTGCAAATGTTGCAAAAGTGGGTTGGTTAAATCCAATGTTATTCCCTAGCTTACCAAGTGATGATTCATTTGAAATGGGAAGAAATAAATGAATCTAAAACCCCAAAAGGGAGACTGTATTTAACAAATTCCAATGAACATTGTAAAGATCTTGCATTTCTGATTTATGTTTTCTTCTCTTGGTAGCTACCCATTGATAGAATTCAGCCAAACTTGAGTGGACACCACTTTCTCACGATCAGTAGGTGAACCACAAACCAGTTACGTCCACTACATCTTTCCTCCCTTCACTGTGTTTTTCATTGCATAGCAAATTGGCCATGTATAATGTTGTAAACACTGGAGTGATGGGGTCTACACAGTTCGGGTAATGACCTGGTACAGTTCAGACATTGACCCGGCTAGCATAACAAATCTACCATACCATGGTATATTAAGAATCTGTGTATTTTATTATAATGTTCAATTACTGCCCTATGGGATAAGTTTTATTTTTGAATTTTTGTCAGCGAGTTCGTGGCGGGTTATTCTGCTAAATCCACAAAACAATCTCTGTGCAAATTTACAAACTGACTTGAATCAATTAGACAGCTGCCAGTGGTGACATAAATGGTGATCTGTGCCCACTGTTTGTATTGGACTCTAGCAGGGACTAGTGGTGTGTGTGGGAGTATGTGAAATGATATACCTCGGCCGAGTGCAGGGAAGTCAGTGTGTGAGTGTGAGTAGACAGCTACTATCTCCCACTCCTCCATTATTGCTGTCTTACTGAATGGCTGACTCTGCTTCACTAGTACCTCAGTATCATTATCTCTTAATCACCCCACTTATATGTTATTACGTTCAAAAAGTTAATGATATCACAGTAGGCAACATGAAAACGGTTTAAACTTCACTATAAATGCTAGCAAGAATAACATATTGAAGTAAAATCTATTGATTATAATGTTCGTGGCTCAAAGATTTGGTTGGTTTACAAGAAAATAACTGAAGCATGGGATTTGAAACCAAGTCTCACAGCTGACGGGTCAAAGCGTCATACATTTCAAATCCTGGGCTCCTAAGTAAGTTAATTTCTTATAAAAATATGTTTTCTAGATGGTGAGACTGATACACAAGACTGTTTAATGAATGATGTTTATTAACCAGTGTCTAAAATAAATGTGTTACTTGTCTTCTGAACAGTTGTGGATAAATTCCTGAAACTGAGATCATATTATAACACTGTTTCCTGGAATATTTATGAATGATTAATGGTAATCAGTGGGGAATTGTAATTAAGATATAGGTGTTACTATTCTTCTGAACAGTATTGAATTTATTCCTGAAACTGTCCTTTTGCAACTATACTGGAACAAAATAATTCAAAGTATTCATTAAAGCACTATTGTGACTACCAGAAGATGGGTGTGATTCATTGCATCTGTTAGATACAGACACATACAGAACTGAACAGTTGTCGTGTTTTACGTAATGTTAAGAACATGAAAAAAGCAAACGTTTGAAGCAGTTAAATGTCCTTTGTCAGATGTTAGCCAGTGCCTTCGTTGGAAGGCACCAGAGCTTGACAGTTTTACTGATAACGTATTGATTGCTGGAGAAGCTAAAAGGATTCCAGAGGCATGTTAATTGAGTCACACTAGGGCATGTTGATCAATCGCTTGATTTCTGTGCATTATGTCAATCAGCATTGTCTTTTTTGTGGCGCCCGCAAAGGAAGTAGTTCCAATGGGGCATCTTGATAAAATACTTCATTAGAATGCACACAACTGATAAAACTCTTTCCGTAGGCTGTTTCTTCCCCGCTAAAAAAATCCACAGACTGTTGTGATGCCATCAATTAGGCCACCCAAAGTCAAATTGTCTTGTAAAACAAAATAGACTTAGGCCACCCCATGTCAAGTTGCCTCGTGAAGTGAAACAGACTTAGGCCACCCTGAGTTACTTTGTCTTGAAATACACTGCGGCCTCATTATGTAAACCTATCTTGTAACGCAAATACACGGGAGGCCATCCTGCATCTAATTGTTTTGTAAGTTTTGTATACCACAGGAGCCAATCCTTACACTATAGTATTACCATACCAGACATGTTCAATCAAACACCTTCTCAACTTCTCTGTGAAGCATTCAGCCATATTATAATTAATGCATGAAGACTTCATAAACAAATGTCCACCCCAGTCTATAAATCCAGGTCCTCTCTCAACACCTGAGTGAACAGTAACAATGTAGAGTGAATGATCTAGGCCGCCTTTAACATTCTTCATTATAACAAATCTGAGATTGTACAAAACTCATCTACTAAAAGGGCCACAACATATATGTCAGTAGTGGTCTACCAGTCTGCTGCCTTTGTTAATCCTACCAGATCTCATGGTAACTAAAAACTATGGATAAAGTTCATCAACGCAATATGAATGTATAAACTTGTATCATAAAATGAATAGATGTCGTCCCATATTAAATTGTCTTTTGATTAACAATTAATCCCAAATAAACTGGGACCACCTGGTCTGAAATTGTCTCTTCACATGAAGTTGACATCATCCCCTGTTATGGTGTTTTGGCTTGATCCTTAGCACTAGAGTCTTGTAATCTTGTGATATAAAAAGGACAACGTCAGTTGTCAATCATCTTTTAATACCAGATTGGCCATACAGCCTATATTATTGCTGTAATAAAACAATATCTACTGCACAATTCCAAAGTACATCTTATTATATTCATTCAGATTAATAATATAAATAAATATTATGGTTATTTGCCTCCTCAGAGCAATTTCAGTCATACACGAAGTTCGCAATATAAAATTGATTTTGCTCAAGTGAAGAAGTCAAGGAAATATTCTTCCATTACCTAATTGTGGCAATACTGAAACTTGGATGATTAGACTAGGGTATGATCCATAGCAATTATGTGATCAGTGGTTCAGACAAGTTGTAACTTAATCTCTCTCTTATTTTAATATCTCTTTTTAAAGTTTATGTGTGGGAAAAATACTGACACATGTTTTTATTGGAATTCTGCCCTTATGGCACCCCTATTGTTGTTTGTGACAATTCTGCATAACAATTTCACTGATGCAGAAGATTATGACATGATTTGGGGAACTGGACTTAGACTGTCTGTTTTGTAAAGCAAGACCATGGAAGTGAACCTGTGCAGGTGACTGAGCCTGTCAGCTGACCATGTCTGGCTGATAATATCAGGCAGATCCCATCCCGTCTGGTGGATCCTGTCTGGCGGATCCTGTCTGGCAGAACCTGTGCCTAGACCTGTCTGGTGGATCCCATCTAGTGGATCCCATCTAGTGGATGTGGGATCTGGCACATCCCACTCTGGCAGATCCTGTCTAATGGAATCTGTCTGGTGGATCCCTTCTGATAGATTCATTCTGACGGATCCTGTCTGATGAGTTCTGCCTGGTAGATGCTGTGTGATGGATTCTGTCTGGTGGATCCTGTCTGGCGGATGATGTCAGGAGATCCTGTCTGGCGGATGATGTCGGGAGATCCTGTCTGGCGGATGATGTCGGGAGATCCTGTCTGGCGTTCCTGTCTCTGTGACAGTGCCCTGCCCTGCCAAGTGTCTTATGTCATTAACTGCTCCCTGATTCAGAAATGCACATTTGCAAAGAGCCAACCACTAAATATCTGTTTGTGCCAGCACTGTGTACAAAGTTCAGTGATTAAGGCAGGCTAGTATCAGGCAAGAAATGACACCTTTGTGGCTATTAATTGGCCTATAAATCATGGGCTGAGGCCTCTGTGGACTGGTCCAATGACATTGTCTCTCCTTCCAACTGCTATTAGACTCACATAATGAGTGCAAGTTAGCCTTTTGTCTTTGGCTGATTGATAACTGTATTGGTGATGTCCCATGAGACCACGTCTGGCGACCTCATTATGCTATCCAACTTGCTGTTGCAAGTGCGATCGAATCCAATGTAGCTTTTTGTATCCGTGACATCGGATTAAATCTTGCCTATGGCCTGGGGTTTAATAAGGTTCCGCATTACGAAAGAACACATCTCCAGTGAAGTGCCGGTAGTCGTGTTGCAAAAATTATGCCTTTAAATGTGACAATTTGGAGTAGATTACATGGTTAGGGAGTTGAAGTTGTTACATTGCTAGTCAGTCCCCCTAGACAGCCACCAGACCACCCACATTGTATGAATGTCTTTAATACAGTACTCAGTTTAGGGAAGAACATAGCGAATCCAGGTTTAAGAATTTATAAATAAAATAAAGATTGATTTAAAATGGATGTTTTGTTACGTAGTACATATTTTGATGTGCTCATTGTGAATATTAATACATTTATTTCAGGTAAAAACCTATAGATTGGTAAACAAAACAGCTATATACTTACATAATTTAAAAATAAGTAAATTGATATAAAGAAAAAAAAGTAAATAAATAATACATTTTAAGAACTAAATAAGTTATCGAATCAGAATGTAAAAATAGGAGTGTGTTCACGACACAGTTATGGTGATTTTGTTTGATGCCTGCATTTTTGGTACGTCTTCATTAATGCCTAGCCACATTTGATTGGAACATTTGCAAAATGTTGAACAGTGAGAAAAGTTATACAGATTTATTCAAATTTTCAAGTCCAATTTGTCAAATTACAAGAGCAACGCCACCAAACAAGCCAAAATCTATCACTTTACATTGTTACTGGTACAACAAATTTCACATTTTGGGCTTGTGTTAACATCTGAACTATAATAAACTATGCAATATTCCAGCAGTTTATGTAGTTTTTGAAACACATGCTTGCACATGAAAACAACTATGTGAATACAATGACTTATAATGTAGCATGTGGGCAGTGCGTGTGCACTGTGCACTTCAGTTCTGCTGTTGAGAAGTAGTGTTGCTTGTTGCCACCAGGAGTCGCCACCTGCTGGTGTGTGATGTGTGGAGCGGGCAACACTGCTGCCGCTAGTCAGCTGATTACAACACAACTTCATGTATTTATTTGGAAATTAAGAAGGAACAAAACAATAGTAACATTGTAATGATTATGTCTTAATGCATTTAAAATTGTTTGTTGTAAAAATATCTATGCAGACAAGTGACCACACGTCTGTTAATAAGTTCATCTTCCATAAGCTACTAAATCAATATAATTAACGATCTCTTCTTGTCACAGTGAGGCATTCAGAGTCTTAGGATATGAGTAAAATGGTGGTCAAAGTGCTAGTGAATGCGTAGTAACATTGATTGTCCAAACACATACTTATACAAGTACTTTGTAATGGAAACGTAGAATTGCAGCAAGTTCAACAGCTTTATCAGATCTTCAAAAGATGATTCTTTTAATGATAAAAAAGTGCATATGTTACTTTTGGAGAATTCATGTTCTGATATGCTAATAATTAACAGTAACAGACCATTTGAATTTGTATTAACGCATGACTGCATAATGCAGTTGACTGAGTCTGGATGGCAGGAGTAACTATATCATCAGTAGTAGAAATAGTTTTCATAGTTTGTGATTTGTCTCGAAGTGATACAAGAAGATTGTTTGTTACATATAGTTTTATATTACATTCACTATGGTTGCAAAAATTTCATTATTTGGTTCAGTAGTATGGCTATTTTTTTAGATGTAGAATGAATTTAAAAGGTTTGGCAGTTTAGTTCTTTACAAGCGGCAATCACGTAAACCATGGCTAACACTAATGCAGTTGACACACACCAGCCTGATAAGCACACTGCTAGAAGCAAGTGATTGAAGAGTGTTGGCCTCACTTGAAGTGGGACAGGGTGACTAGCATACAGCCACACACCAGCCAATGCCATTATGTGAACATGCATTATGATTAATGGACGGGGAACAATCCAGTGACATGCCGTGCTCCAGTGATTCCTTCTTTTCACTCGCTCGCCTGTCACCTGACACACTCTCATTATCCGACACGGTGCGAGTTTTAATTTGCTGCTTAGCCATGTCTGCAGCGCGCCTTAATCAACCCCACTTGCGAAAGTGGAGCCATTTTGACAGTTTGAGGTCTATGCTTGTCAAAAGCTATTGTGCTGATGAGAGCTCAGACGCACAAAGGGTTTAAGGGCCGTAACATGTTTTCATCTGGCTTGAGGACATCCGGTGTCCTGTTGGGTGTGCACATGTTATTTTAAGATTTCTCTAATCTTCTGTTTGACGTAATCGTAATGGTGTGTTCATGTTCCGTTGATTCCGCAGCATTAATCTTGCGTTTAGTGCATCAGTCAGCCGGTCAACACCTGCCCATTATTAATGAGGGATATCGGCGGCGATTTTGCATGTGCATGTAATAATTAATTGTGTGTGGGCACGTGTGTGCGTGTGTGCACTCTCGAGGCTTTTTGTCTCCAGGCTTTTTCTCTCTGTTCTTTTCATATGCCTCTATCGATTGCTGCTCTGTCAGCAGTCATCGCGCCAAAGAAATCCTAATGGTGTTTTGGATCTTACAAATTTCAGCATACTGAAACAGGTCGATGGACGCAAGACATTTCATTACTTGTGTTGTTGTGATCATAATTCCTTAGTTATGTTAATCAGGACCTAGGTCAAATTTTAGTTAGTTTCAGTGTTCAGGAAGTTATTCTTGACATCAAGAGTCAAACATAACAGCACAACTGTTTTTTTATTTGAATTATGCAGCTATTATTTTTTTGTGGTGTGAAGTACCTTTTAATTAATGAAAGATGTATCAAATTCTTGTTGCCACTTCCTACTGGTAGAATACCAACTTGTGTCTGTGTTCTGCAAGTTTTATTGGTTTTATCAGGATGTGAGACTTTTATAGAGTTATTTATCACTTCCAGCCATCTTCTAAATTTTCTGCTGTTTTTTTCTCATGGCAGTTGCTATAGTTTCATGAGGTCAGACTTTATTTCTGAAAAATACAAATGTAAAGCAAGTTTTTATTTCTTTATCTACATTATGGTGTATTGCATGTGTGCGTGCAGGCATGCATGTGTGGTGTGCATGCGCGCATGCATGCGTATGCGTTAGATTGGTTGCCACAACTTAGGAGCGCCTGCGCCGTGTAGTAACAGGTTGGGACAGCTGAGAGAGGTAATTAGCTAGACACCGACAGACCTATATATAGTGACTGTGGGCAAGAGCATCTTCTAAGGTGATGTGTCTGATGAGCTGGCAGCATCCTATTACCTAAGTGCTCCAGTCTCCTCACACGCAGTGCAGCACAGCTCAGGACAAAGCAGGACATGTCCTCGTCAGGTCAGTACAGGCATTGCCTTTGGGGTGAGGTTGTGTGGGTGGAAGGAGTCAAGTGTGAACAGGTTATTGTAAGGATGGGTGAAAGTGGTGATGACATGGAGAAGGGCAGTTGAAGGGACGTTATTAATAACAAGTAGTTGTGTTTAGTGTGGCTGTGGCTGTGCTGTGGTTGTACTGTCGGGAGGATGATTTAATGCAGTGGTGCCAGTGCAGTGGTGCCATCTGTGGTGCTAGTTCAATAGTGATCTCTGTGGTGCTGATGCAGTAGTGCCAGTACAGTACGGTAGTACCAGTGCAATGGTGGCAGTGCATTGATGCTTGTGCAGTGGTGCCAGTTCAGTGGAGCCTGTGAATTAGTGTTGAAACAGTGGTGCCTTACAGTGGTGCCGACGCAGTGGTGTTGTAGTGGTGCCGGTGCAATGGTGTCAGACTGCCAGTGCTTACTGGTGCACTGGTGCCCTGGTGCCGTCTGTGGCAAAGACCTGTCTCCCCACACATGTTTGTGGGTAATAATAATGCAAGATATCTTGGCAGTGATGGATGTGGATGAATGTGCCTCTGAGTCTGTGACAAGACGCAGGCAAGAGTAAACACCTCAGCTTTTTCATCCTGTCATATTGTGATGTCACCCTCCACATATCTGGGTAGACTATTTGTCTTAATTTTCACATGTATTGTCCCTTCATCATTGTCTTAAACATTTGCCTTGTTGTACTGACAGGTCTGCTTCATATTTTATTCCATCCTTCAATATTTGTATTTGGTTTCCTCTCCTCGTGTTTATCTTTTTATTCAATGTCTAATGCTCTTTATATTGTCTTTAAAGTATACTTGAAAACCATCTCATAAATATCTTCCATATGATTTAACAACATTCCCCTTCTTATGTCTTCTGCAGTTGTGTTGATTCTTCTTGATAGTTTTCTTTCCATTATATTCTGCCTTTGAAGGCTTCTACACATTATACTAGACCTCACATCAGTCTACATACATGGCACACCTCTTTCTTTGTCTTGTATAATTGTACTTGTGATGGACACCACCTTTTTAATAATGCTACTATCATTGTAACTGTAATATATCTCATTGCTCAAAATCAGGGTAGCATCAGACATATTCTTGCATGATTCTGCCGACATGGGGTTAATATCCTGCGCTATTAGTCCGGCTAATGCTATGGATCGTAGTTGCCATGGTCACAGTGGCTGTGCCTGCTGCCAGTCCTTCCCTGACCTGGCTCAGGTCAACTTGTAATATTGCCTCAGCCGCTCATTTTGCTCTCGGCCATATTGTAGGTGACAGAAAAAAATTGCATTCATGACTTGTGGTTATTAGTGGGCTTTGCCATGATTATGGTCAAATGTCACACGCATGCCTGCTCCGGTGTCATGATCATGTAGGCTAGCAACTAACTGCATCTGTACTTGTGTAATCTTGATACCAGGCTACTGAGCTGCATGTTTTTGTGTGTATGAATATGATAATACATAGTGTTTTTGTCTTTAATATATGATTTTATTTACTTATATACGTATATTCAGTGGAAATGAGTGTCGTGTTTTGCCTGTAACACAAAGTGCCCATTCTGCCTGTGATTTACTAGAGTTGACCCATGAAGGTTAGTAAGTAAGTAAGTAAAAGCTTTATTTCCTGGTGGTAACCATGTCACATGGCAAGTAGTGATGTTTAATGGGCCATCATCACTCTCAACACTCGTACATACATACATTATATACATACATACAATAAAGCTTTAGGTAAAATACATATTTACAAGAATACTAATACTAATAATAGTAATAAATAAATAAAATAAATAAGAAATGTGTAATTAAACTGTAATTATTTAAAAAAAAAATATATATATATATATATATATATATTTACACACACATAATATTTAAAATAATTATAATAAATGATATTAATAAAACATTATTAAAAAAACAAATTATTTTTAAAATATGGCGATAAAATTATAATATATAAATGAATTTAAACAATTCAGTGTGACACTGTTGTTCTCTATTGAAAATAAAGTATAAATAATTAAAAGTACGCAATAGGTCTACAGTTCAAATATATAGTATTGTTGTGTTCTGGTAAATTATGCTCTGTATGAATTGTTTTTCATTTTAAGTAAATGTGAACATGTATGTTTACGGGATAGATAATGTGTAGTTCCAAGAATGTTTGTTATGAATCATTAATGCAACACATAGATCTGTTTTCTCCACAATCACCAAGCCTCAACGGAGTAACACGCCAATTAGTTTATTTTTAGAATTTTTGTGAAGTCAATGTGTCTTCGATAGGGTGTAAACACTTTTACCCCCGGCATGATCTTTAACTTGTTGTGACACAGACACGACGTGGGAGGAACTGCAGCTTACAGTGTATCATTAACAAACTTGGTGAAGTTAACAAAATTGCTCAAGTTTTAAAAACGGTCCTCTCAATATTTCAATTTTGAAATATTTAAACATACAGCTCAAACAGGCTTCTATAGTAGTATATGTTAACATTAAAATGTTCAGTCCCAGAGGTAACAGTATTATGTATTAAATTGCTCCCATTCCTTAAAAATATAATTTTGTTACCCAGTATGTCAAAACATGAGAAACAGTACATAATGTTTAATGTCGATCTGTTTGAATTGAATAAAACAATTAGGAACTATTATATCTTCAGACTGTATATGAAAAGATACAATTTTTATGACAACTAATAAAACGTATAACATTTTGTGTAATTTTATAACTTCGCCTTTGGGTTATCAATAACCTGTGATCCGCGTACGTCATAGCGTCGGCGGAGGTTAAATGCATCGTTACTAAACACACCAAAGGAATAAAATATCGATGCACAGCGAATCAAGTCGGTTTGCAGTTGGATGGACCGGCATTAATAGATTTTTGCATTAGTCCGTCGGTCGTTGTTGCGTCGGTCTCCAGTGACCTCGACTTGTCTGACCTTTCCGCGCTCGCTCGGCACTGCAGTGAAGCTGAGCAGAAGCGGCACAGAAGCCATTAGGGCGGCATGCTGCACTAATTACTGCGGCCACCTCACAAGGTTCATTGTTCTCTGTTAATTTCTGCACCACGTCTCAAAATGCTGCCGCCATCAATATTAGATGTTATTTTAGCAACGCCCGCTGCCGGGACGCTGCCGGCACCGCCAAGTGTGCGAGTAATTAAATTTCTCCATCAGAGTGACCTATCCTTTAATAGGGTTGCCGCCAGCCCTGTGCCACCTCAGCTGTGGCCCCGTCACACGATATATGTGTCTGTATATGTCTGCCGCACGCACCCACCGCCAGGCGATGCTTACAGGAACGCCTTATGTGCCACGGCCAGGTAATTAGAGAACTTAATAGGTTTGCCATTTGATGGATGCTGGGACAGGGAGACTAAGTAGAGACATCACTGTCCGGTCTATTTAGAAAAAGCCGCTTCTCAATGTGTGTCGCCTGTTTGTGGCGTTGGTCTTGGAAATGCTGCAATTTGTCCTGAAGTGGAAAGTTGGTGTAATTGGATATTGTTTTTAGTTGTGTGATGACAATTTGTTGGTAATGTAAAGTCCAAAGTTGGTGCCACGAATCCTTTTCGAGTTTCATTAATGATGTATTGTTGTGTGTATGTCGGCTTCTGCCTGTTATGTGAGTTAATTATATATAATCATATTTACATTTGTTCCTTCAAAGTAGTTTAATATTTATAGACAATATTTACGTATCTTTTTGGACATTTTACTGCATTTAATACTTTTTATCAAAACATGTTTACATGTGTATTTCACGGAAACACAATTTAACATTTATTACAATGTTTGCGTCCTTTATTATATAATAAACAGCGACCAGTGAGCAAAGCTGTGTCAAGTGAAATAAGACGAGACATTCCGGCCCGGTAACAACGCCAACGCAAGAGATAACTCAGGGAAAGTGCCAACCCTTCATTACACACCGCTGCGCGCTCGCATTCAATATATACACATACCAGAGGGACAGTCTAATAATTACGATCTGAATGTGTGCTGGCTCAAGTAGACATTCTCATCGTGATGTATGGCATGGACCCCTCACTGCTGTTAGATAACAGGGTTTTGTGACAGCGTGTTTTGTCATTTGTATTGTCGCCTAAAATCAGCCAGAAAAAAACCCAGTTGATGAATGTGATTTCAGTCGGCGATTGACTCGCGGGTAATTAGGCGATGCAACTTTATACGCAAGAATCCTGCATTGACTCTATGTAAATTTGTGTAATTGTCGGCGCAGCATTGTCGCAGGGTTCCTACCAAGGCTTGACGCCGCGCGGTTATGAATACAAAACAGTTTTGGGTGAGAAATTAGTCGGCGGACGGCGGTAGTGGCGAGACAGCAAACTGTCAGATTAACCTGGGTGTTATCTGCGCGGTGCGGTGGTCGCCACCCGGCGCAAATGGAGCGTGTCGCCGTCGCTATCTGATGAATCTTTAACTTCACAAGTCTGGCATGGGTAAAAAGAGTGAGTCGAATGATAGGTGTTTTTTGCGAGGGTGCAGATGAGTGGGGGAGATGATGTCTGGGTCCATTAACGTGGCGCCCTTTTGAAAGGGAGAGTGTTGCAGCAGAAAGGTCTGGTGACTGACTGCGGAGGTCTGCGCAGTGATTGGCATATGTTGTGCAGCTAGATTACTTATTACTTGACGGCAGTGTTTCCAAGTAAGAGAATTTGCGTCTTATTGCAGCACTGCAGCGATCAGATATCTTGACAACGGTGCCACAGGTACCAATGTAAACTCATTTTGCTGTTATGATATGTAATACTACCTGTATGGACCAGTGCATGTGAGAATAAGAGATGATGTTATCACGGCCGCACAGACCTAGGAACTGCAAGTTTCTTGCCGTTTCCATTGTAACTCTTAAGCCTGTGAACTGTTTGTAAGAATGCCTTCATAATAGGTGATATGATGTGTAAATGGAGAACAATCGGCAGCAGCTGGTGATGGGCATGTTATCTTTCCATCTGCCTCGTGTTGACACAGACATCCTCCATGTGCCCCTGCAAGGCAAACAGGTCTTTCATTTCATTCAAGCCACTCGGCCAAGTTTAATCCAGAGACACATTTTGAATGTCCTTATTCAGTGTTACGGCACAATGACCCGGGCGGTGTGCAGATCTACTTGTGCAAGCGTCTAATCGGAGGTGCTGGGTCGCTGGCTGTGTGAATTCAATAACTGACCACTGGCTGAGTGGCCGCAGATGACCAGTGGGTCATTCACACGTGTGGTCGTCACATTGCGTTAGCCGTGCCGTTGTGTGTTTGACCTGATGAGTCAGCGCGCCGTGACTCTGATGAGTTGGGAGTCAGCCATCGCATGAGGTGGCAAGCTCGTAATTAAGCCTTGCAGGCAATTATGCGTGCCATAATGGTCTAATAAGCATTTCTCATATTGAATTTGTTTCTCTCACGTCCACTCAGCTATTTTTGTCGTTGCCACGGCCGGCCAGCCAATCGCTGACTTCGTCTGGTGACGATATTAATTAGTTTTTGGCCGTTATTGCCTTTCAGCTTGCCGGCCGTTTGTTGCCCACAAAATGGAGTTATGAACAATTAGAGGGTAATTTCTCTCCCGGGTAGCTATTGATTTTGCAGAATTGACTGCGACATCGGCATTGTAAATCAATGCTAAAGTCCATTTGATATCACCCCACTGAGCAGAGCAAATACGGTGTGACCGAAATAAAGCGTTCTTCAAATTGGCACATTTATTTTGCCGACGTTATCTGTTCGCAGCTACTGACAGGCACAAGTGCCACCGTGAAGCATGGCTTTGTTTTCTTATTTACCTTTTCCTCAATCACTCGAGTCGCAGCGAGGCTCACGTGTCATGTTACCACCTGTGTGTGTACGTTCATGCGTGTGCAGGTGGGCCTCTCGGCTCCTACACGTTAATTTTGACACTGAAAAGAAAGTAGACAGGTTCGTTGGTTGCCATTTAAATTGGCGCGGTTTTGGTGGCGACTAATTGAAGAAAAAAGCATGACAAGGCCCACCAGTCGTTAGCTGTGTGTACTTAAGCCGATCTGCCCCACTGATGCCCAATACGCAGATAATACACCGGTATGTCGACACAAAACGACTACATTGTCGTCATCGATGTCAATAACACATCGTTGTCCTCATGTCCTATTCATTAATAAGCCGTGCATTGAGTGAACAGCATCTGACACTGGCCGATCAGTCGTCTTAGTTGAGCGCGTGTGAATGTCTTTAGAGGGAAGAGGATCTACTTGCATAATTTAATGTTTTATGCGCGGTGCGACGGTGGCGGTGCGGTGGTGGTGGCTGCACCGTCTGATATTGTCCGTGGCAACTGGTTCGTGTCAGCCTCTCATTGACACCTTTGAAGCGGCGACTGCAGTCATTTGAATAAGAATTGTTTCTGGCGGAGACAGCGGGCGCAGGCAGCAATCGGTGGTAATGTGACGGAGAGGGGTGGATCGGCCAACCCCCGCCCCGCATGCACACGGTCACTGCAGGTGAATGGGATAGTGGAGGGTCTGTTTCTTTCGGACGACCCAGCGCCGTTGTCACATTGAGTCACGAGTGATTACATCTGAGTGACCAGGCAGGATGTCTCTAAGACACAGCAGCGGGCACTGGACTGCGTTTTTGTGGTGAGTTCTGACATTCTTCACCAGGTGGTCGCTGTTTTTTTCAGCTGATCACCGCAGACACCTTGATTTGTGTCGTTGTCCCTGGTGGGTTTAATTAGCACTGTGGCGCCGTGTGTCAAGGTGAATGGATGTTTGGTCGATGCGTCGACTTTATACTTGTCGACTTGTTGAGTTGAAGAGTGTGTGTTACGCTGTAGAGGAAGGACTCTGCAGTCTGCCTGACAAAGGTGTGCACCAGGTGATTATGTGGCTGTGAGTTAATTGCAGGGGGTTAGGTTGTGGGGGCTCACAGGGGAATTAGTCTGCAGTGGCAGCTTTGTTCCTGAGCACTGCTTTGTTATTTGCTGCTACAGGTGTTACCCCTCAGGTGAAATTGGTAATTAAGGGTGAGGTGTTATGGTGAGGGGTTTAAGGAGAGGGTGTGAGAATGGTGTCATCCTGTGTATTTGTGTGAGGACTTTCTTATTTCACTAGGATCAGAGAGCATGTGTGTTCAGCCGTAAGTCTGTGAGACTTCCTTCTTACAGACGAACAATATAGCAACTAGGTCAGGTGATTGCCACCGTTTTTAATGAGCAGAGCAGGCATGATTGGTGACACCAGCATGGGGGGGTCACTCACTGACATGTCACCTTCTAACCCGTCACAACTGCCAGCGTCCAGGGCACATGGACATTGACTGACCACTGCTGGAATGTTGTTCGACCACCCCGCCCATGCCCTTTCTGTCCTCTTAACTGCCCCTATCTCTGAGGTCAATTAATTAAAAAGCATCAGTTGACAGTCATCGATTATTTATCGCAATATCACAGTACCCAGTGTGAGAAGTTTAATGAAGGTGTGACAGTGTAACAACAGGACAGTGACAATGGACAAGCTGTGCTGGACTATGGCTCATAATCAGCCTGTGACAGTCCTGTCATCCCAGTGTCCACAATTAGGGGCCGGGTCAGGACTCGAAGACGTCACTGACAGCAACGACTACAGCATCGGCCAGAATTAATACCCGTTGTCGTTGCCATTACTGCAGGCGCCACATTGATATGCAAATGAGGTGCAGTGGAAGGCAAATGACACTGTGCTCCTTGTCACGGCTGTCATTGTCGCAGTTGTCATTACATTATCGTGCCAATTTGCCGACGGTGAATGCGCGCATGGAGTGGCTGCACAGTGCGACCACCGGCCCGGCCTGATCGCTGCACAGGTAACCTGCTAGGGCCACTGTTGGCCCGTCTGTGGGCCAGGAAGCAGAACTTCTGGGAATGGAATATGCTAGTTTGGTCAGTAGGGGAAGTTCACTCACTTCAGTTGTGTTCTGTATGAAATGTCAGTTTCGTCTGTTGAATATACTGGACTCTTGCTTTTCTGTGGCACAATTGATGGTATCTTTCATTGCTGCGTGTGTTGCGAGGATAGTTGAAGATGTTTATCTTATGGTTCTTGCTACAGTTCTCATTGTCGTGCATGTGTTGCCGTTACTAGTGTTTCACATATTGTTGTTTTCAGTGTTTTGTTGCGTATTGACACATTTAATTAACTTTGTTTTGAGCAGTGTCCATGGTTGAAGTGCATATGGGATACTATTTTTAGTTTGTTTTTCATGAATGGAAATCTGATAGCGCACACACACGTGCATATATTGTATGGCGGCATTGAATGCTAGCATGGCAGCGTTATTATCAAAGGCTGCTCGCTGTCTGATTAAGATTGTTCATGTTATGCCACTCAGATATTTTGTGCCACTCGGTCTTGATTACAAGATCATTTTCTCCGAAGCACACTGGTAATTTAAACCACGCCAACTCACATTCACCCATTCAGTTTTAGGGTCGCATCAGGTGATTCATTTTGCATAGGTGATTCTTCCATTGATAATGAATTCTTTAATGACGGTGGTGTTTAAAAGTGACTGAAAGGCTTGTGTGTTCCGTGTCCCAATTCTCTCAATGTCCACAGCTTGTTCTAATCTTAATTATGCCTCCAGTTACTCTGCCATGTCAATAAACAGAATCTCACAGCCTTTGTCGCTTTGGCACATTTTAGCAAACATGGCCAATTGTTTAGTGCTAACAGTCAACACGGCGTAATTTGCACAAGTGGTGGACGGCCACTTTAACTTTCTCCTGGTCTGAGCAAGTTTCCACTGAGTACTGTTAGGGTTTATGACATGGAAGAACAAACTGAAAGGTGACTGGTAGTTGGCCTTCATAGCTGTGGCAAGGTGGTCTCCATTGTGACTGTGGTGTCCAGACAGGTATCATGGGGTGTTGGCAAAGTTGTGTTCAGACTCCTGCTTTCTAGTAAGTGTGCCTCAAGGTTTTGACACTGGCCATGGTGGACGGCTGCTTTAGCTTTCTCCTGGACTTAGCAAGTTTCCGTTGTGTGCTCAACATGACCACAATGTCTCAGTCGGGAGTTCAACATAAGCATTAATTTAATTCTTCAGATGAACATTGTATGACATGCATCGGTGTGAATGAACACATATCCTGGTTGTGTTGTTTCAGTGGTCTATATAGTTAGTTTCTAGTGTGACGCAGGTCACTGTGACATCCAATATGACATGTTAGGCTGTGTACTAGCTTAATGTGATTTTGGTGTGATTATGGCTGACGTAAAACTCACTAAAGTTAGATGGATCTTGTTTTAGCAGCAGGTTTGCATTCATCATTATGGGTGTTAGTGTGTGTGACACTGCCTATAATGGCCACAAACAAGATTATCAACACAACAGTTGTCTATGAATAACAGAATGAAGGATTTCCTAAGAAAAAGAAATAAATTATTTATTATTGGTTTATATAAATCTTGTAAAGTTATAATTGTTTAAAAAATATTGGAATATAAAATTTAGTGCATTTACCTATGTAATAATGTAGTTCATTTCATTTAGAGAATGTATCTAGGCAATCCTTGTTATCACGCATGTAATAATGAACCAAGTTTGCAGTTGTCATGTATGGTAGCATTTATGTCATCAAGGCTGATATATACATGGTCTTTAGCCACACTAACAGTTATTTTTAAAAAGTTGGTTCACATCAGTTATCATTTTGTAGAATGTTTTATAATTTATATATTATTTACAGTTACACCCTGAATATATTTCAGAGGCATAGGATGTCAGAATAAATTT
Source organism: Ridgeia piscesae (assembly GCA_025642075.2). Taxonomy (NCBI): domain Eukaryota; kingdom Metazoa; phylum Annelida; class Polychaeta; order Sabellida; family Siboglinidae; genus Ridgeia; species Ridgeia piscesae. Next base: position 1,216,201 of record JAODUO010000010.1, on the reverse strand, counting down.
GATTTTCTGCTATTGATGTTGAGTATACATGTCCAACATGAGCACTGACCAGTGTGTGTTCTTTCAGATGACCGTCAGCAGTAGCCAACTATGTAACAGGCTCACTGTGGCGCGGCGATGCTGTCTTCCAATGGCCAGTTGAGAACAAACGCCTTCCCTCTGCACAGAATGACCGAACCACTGCCAAGCCTTGGCAAGGCGGTCAAACTGGAGCCTCTGGTCAAGCCAGCCGACATGCTCAATGGGCTGCTGGAACACATGGACACATCACTGCCCTGCGCAGTGTCGCCCCCTGATGTCACGATGACCCCGTCACCACTGGGCAGTCTGTCGAACGATGAGGCGATGGACACATGCTCCGGTGACGAGATGGAGTCGACCGCGACGGGACAGAGGCCACCGACACCACAAAAAGGGCACAACAAAACTAGCAAGGACATCCCCACTGCTGGTAGTTCTCAAGCAAGTCACTCGGAGGGGCCACCGGCACCTACGACAGCCGTGAAAGCGGAGCCAATCAATTGTGGCGAGTGTCTGAAGCAGTTTACAGACATTCGCAGCTATATGGACCATGTTTGTTCAGAGAACTTGCCCGCAGATGACAACGACGATCTCTTGAGTGACGGAGAAAGTTTTGACGGAAAGATCATCTACAACCGCGATGGCTCAGCGTACATCATCGAGGGACAATCAGACTCGAGCGATGCTGAATCACTGCTCGATGTTTCACAGCTAGAGGGCAGCATTGTTGACGAGCGAGGCAAGATTCCAACATCGCAGTTAGCGTCGATTCCACAGATTGCCAATGCAGTGTACATCCACCGCAATCCGGCGATGTTCTATAACTCGCTGTACATGTTGTCAGAGAAAGTGCCACAGCACGTTGCTCCAATTATGCATAGTTATCGTGTGTATGACGTGCGGACAAAGACGCAGGATGAAAAGGCATGTGTAAATGGAAACAATAGCGTCGGCGAAACTTGCAACGGTGACAAGCAGACGTCGAAGTTGTCTCTCAACAATGATGACGCAGCAGCTGTAACTGTGCCAACAAAACCGATACTGATGTGTTTTATATGTAAACTGTCTTTTGGCTTTGCCAAGTCATTTGTGGCGCACGCCATCAGTGAACATGCCATGGAATTGAATAGTGCTGAGAAGAAAATCATTGCCAAGAAGAATGCCTCGGCCATAATCCAGGGCGGAGGGAAGGGCAAAGTGCCACTGATGTCGTTCCTTGAACCGACAACAACCTCACTACCAACTTCACATGGTCAGAATGCTGTTACATCTGTAGCCATGGAGACAGAGAAACAAGGCAGTACCACTGTCAGCAGTCATGACCGTAGTGTCGGTGACGTTGCCACAAGTTATCCGTCATCGTCGCCATCATCATCTTTGTCCATCTCCCCTGTCACGAGTTCCGTCACCACGACACCCGCCACCAAACCTGCCATATTTGAACAGTCAGACGACTCTCACTCGTCATGTGACAGCACGCAACTGATGAAATGTTCATCGAACAATAAAGAAAGTCCATGTCACAAACACATGTCACCAGATGGCACTGCAGTGTCTGATGACGAGGATCACAAGAAGGATGACATCACTGCTTCACCAGTTGATGATAACGATCGACCGACATCAAATAGCAACAGTGTTGAATCAGCCAATGCTGCACGGACTACACCAACGTCAGACGCCGATGTCTCTGGCATCCACCAGGTGGCGCTGTCAACACAAAGCAGCTGTAGCGGCGGCGTGCTGACATCGATGCCGTTGTTTTCATCAAGCTCCACCAACTCGATGCCAGTACGGGGTATCGTCATCCGGGCAGGGTGTGAGGACCACCCCCAGGGTAACATCACTGGCATCGGGTGCTCCAAGTGCGACATGGTCGTCGGCGGGTCTCGCGGCTTCCTCGGCAACGGTGGCTCCCCCGTGGCACTGATGCACTCACGCAACTCATGCAAGACACTGAAGTGTCCGAAGTGCAACTGGCACTATAAGTACCAGGAGACACTGGAGATCCACATGAAGGAGAAGCACCTGGAGAGTGACACCCAGTGCATCTACTGCATCACCAACCAGGCCCACCCACGACTGGCTCGCGGCGAGGTCTACAACTGTGGCTACAAGCCATACCGCTGCGATGTCTGCAACTACTCGACAACCACCAAAGGCAACCTCAGCATCCACATGCAGTCAGACAAACACATCAACAACATGCAGGAGTTGCAACAGTCGCAGCAACAGCAGCAGCCGAACGATGCCGTCATTGCGCCGCCACCACTGCCTGCGCCGTCGATCTCGGAGCTACCGCCGTCGAGCGGTGCTGTGACACCGCCGGCCGTGCCAGATCTGAACGGCGCAAAGAAGAACAAGTCAAAACCAGTGTGGCGCTGTGACGTGTGCAACTATGAAACGAATGTCGCACGCAACCTGCGCATCCACATGACAAGCGAAAAGCACACGCACAACATGGTCGCACTCCAGCAGAGCATGAATCACATGCAGCGCGACATGCAGTTCCAGCTGACACAGCTCGCCTACATGGGTCACGACCCCGGCATGATGATGTCACTGCCTGGCGGCGCACTCTCGATGCCACCGTTCATGACGCTTGACCAGGCAATGTTGATGTCATCGCTAGGTGGCGCTCCTGGCGGCGGTAGTTCGCTGTTGGAGTCGCCCGTGGACCTGACGAAGCAGGAGAACGGCATGATCGCGGGAAAGCATGATGCACTGCTTCACCCGATGGACTTGAAGAACAACAACGAGCCGACACAGTTGTTCCAGTGCGACATCTGCAGTGCGTTCTCGAGCAACTCCGTTGAGGCGCTTCACCAGCACATCGTGGCAGACCGCAGTAAGGACCCGGCGGGGGGAGATGGGGTGACAGTTGTCGCCGGCACCTACATGTGCAACCTGTGCCACTACAAGACAAACCTGAAGGCCAACTTCCAGCTGCACTGCAAGACAGACAAGCACCTGCAGCGACTACAGCTGGTGAACCACATCCGTGAGGGCGGCCCGGCGAATCAGTGGCGACTGAAGGAAATCGCCACACATGCCAGTCTGCCCGTCCAAGTGCGCTGCCACGCCTGCGACTACCTCACAAACGACACGCACAAGTTACAGCTGCATGCCGCCACGCCGCAGCACGATGATGCAGCCAAACTGTTTGGCCACCTGCTGGCGAACGAGGCGAAACTATACGGTGGCAGAGACAGGTACTACCGGTGCACGCTGTGCGACTACATGGCCAGGACGAAGCTGACGCTGATCCGACACACGCGCAGTGCGGAGCATGAACGCGCGAAGAACGAACGACTACAGCAACTACGGGAGGAGGGCAAGCTCAGCGAGACAGACAGTCTTGCTCTTGTCAATGACATCTTTGTCGTCAACAAGTGTGCCAATGTTGATGACATCAAGTTTGATGACGGTAAGTTTGAAAATGTTATATTTAAAAGGTGGTCACACAAAGTCCCCCAACCATGTGGAAACTGGTCTGCAGAGTATGCTACCTATCTGGTTTGTTTCGCTGTGTACTGTGAAGAAAATAATTTATGCAGTGGTGCCACCTATCGAGAGGGGCATGTGTAAATGCACGTGGTCACTAGGGTCGTGATTGAACTAATAGAAAATGTGTTGGTGCACTTTGTGAACTTGTGACGCCACCTTGTGTATTTACTGTATGTCTGGCAACTGTTGTTTCACAGGGTTTGTTTCTGCATGAACCCTGATATTTATTCAGAATTACCCTACCTATATGTGTTGTAACTATTGCTGTATAATATACCTAAATTCAGAAAGTCAAAATGGACATTTTTTATTTAGAGTGATGCTTCCACTTAATTCTTCTCACCAGAAATTAAATTTCATCTGATATGTTGCTTACATCTCAATTTTTAAGTAAAAATTTGTAAATTGTGTAAGAGTTAAATTTGTTTGCATTTATCTGATTTACAATTCTTGTTTTGTGTCAACAAAAAACAAATTGGCAGCTGTGATCTTTTTTTAAAGGGCTGTGTGTTCCTTTGAATTGTAAAATATCAGAGTTAAAAACACTTGTCAAATGTTTAAACTGCCAGCAGTGCCTATCATGTAGTATTAGTGAAGTTGTTGAATTAGGAAGTAGTCAGTCTAAAGCAGCTCATTCCTGGTAACTGAGCTGTCAACCAGGAAGTGATTAGCTTGTGAAGTTGCTTTCAATACCACTCCTACTTCCCATGTGATTGTCATTATGTCACACAGTGCTTTTTATGATGGATCTGTCTGTGCAGTTAACAGAAATATATTTGGCGAAAGTGACTGCATTTTGTATAACAACATAATTAACTGTAAATGTGTTGGCTGCGTTATCACTGTTAGCTCTGACAGTCTTCCTGAAAGTGACTTCTCTTTCTAAAATAGTAGAGGTAGTATTATGTACACATAAATGACCAGGTTTTCCATCCAGATTTGCATGAGTAATTCAGAAAGTTACAAATATTTTACAATCTTGGAAATGAGGATAGGTCAACATACCCACCTAGCTTCACTTTATCGGGTACCCCCCCCCCCATATACTGGACGATAAGACCGAAACATCAGTTTTCTAACGAGTCTCTGTTGATTTATTCACCTACAAAACTTTGTAATGTCTTCTGCTATTTTATGTTGTAGTTTTATTGGTCTATCCCTTTCATCGTTGCTTTAATGTCATGTCATACTGAAGGTCTGCAGACCTATTTATGTCTGCCTATTTGTGATGGTTTATCTTCAGTCTTAAGTTTTAATCTATGAAGGTGTGTGAACGTACGGAATTGCATCACTTGTCATGTACATAACTTTGGGACGTAGTTATATAAAATCACGTGTTGTTATTGTGTTTCGTTGCATAAAAACACTACTGGTGATGCGTGTATGACAAGCCACGGAACTAATTTATGAATTTATTCCACCAAGTGGCATACCGGAAACAACATGTTGATTTTATCTGACATTTTATACAGTGCCCTTCCCAAGTCATTACGCCCTGCTTTTTCACACTTTCCAACAATAATTTCTTCATTCTCTCCCCAAACGCGAGGTTATTATTATTCCACGCAGTTGTTTGAAGGAATTAATTGCGGCTCGCACAGTGTTCGGTCGAATGGAAAACACGTGTAATTATTGGGAGGGGGTTTGGGTAGAACGCTGCTGCCATGTTAACGAGTCTCGGAACATCCAAACGTGACACACTGCTGGGTATATGCGTGTTTCTCGCCTGTAGCGTGACAGGTATGGATGGCATGAGACGCGGGAATACGTGTGTTATTGTTGGCCATACAACCACTGCTGTGTTGTCTTGGTACCGTTATGGATGTCAACATGACTTATGGCTCGTCGTAAAGCACTAGAACATCACACACAAGCACCATCATTACAGTTAAAGTACAGATGCTACTTAATGACCCTTTGATATGTTTTAATGACAACAATATGTTTTGGCTGCATCAGCACCCACCAGATGCCTGAAATGTGTTGCGCGTTTCAACTGAATGGACTCGAGCCAAACCTCTGTAACTAATGTGTCATGTGTTTGTGTACTGTTGATCTGTGATTTTTATCTCACTGAAAGTTCACTAGTTTCTCAAACATGAGAAGGTATCCATTATCATATTGGCTTATGTAAATAAATTATATATGGAGAATAAATTTAATGTAACATGTTTATTGATAATTACAGAATTCCTTTTGCGGAAATAAAATTAACCGATTAAATAATAAGTCAGTGATATGGTAATAAATGTTTGCAACATCATTATTGCATTATGATAAAAGTGTAATTGCCACAACATAAACTTATTAATGGGATCATAGGAATGTACTAATGTTGTAGTCATAATAATGGAATTCGCTGTGACATAAATGCAAAGAAGATGCATTTGTGAAAGTTTCCTAATTGGCTACCCACTGCACACTCCAACCCTGGTAGCTCTGAGTTACTGGACATGTATTCAAAGCCTACAGCCTGTCATGATGGCCACAAGGACCAACACCTGTGGCGGTCAAGTGGTCAGTCTGATTGCTGGTGCTCATAAACACAGAGAATGGCTACTTAGGTGGGGTTGGAATGACACCCCAAGGGTGTTAATTGCCCACCATGCAGCCTGACCTGGTTGTACCTAGCAGTGCTGCTGAGTTGTCTCACTCACTGAGCAGTTTGTAGAGGAGGAAAGGACAGTTGTTCCATTGATCATGTGAGCGACCGTCAAATGAATCAAGTGGTCAGCTGTTCCCATAGTTTATGTCGGATGTTACTGCTAATGTAAGCTAGTTAGCTGATTTAAATGCCAGGAGAAAGAAATGTGGTTCCGTTTCCTGTACACCTCACTCAGAATGTTTTCTGCTGCATGATGTACGAATTTTCCCCTGGCAATCTCTTCAATTTCAGATTGATTAACTAAGTGTTGGTGGTAGAGGTAAACAAATGTTATAACACATTATTATTTACATTTGCAACTTAAAAAACACAATCCACTATTGCTAAATACACAGTTAATTAGAGATTTTTGTTAATTAAAAAATAACAGGTCCATTCCAAATTCTATGAATTTGTTTGAGAAAATATTGAGTAACCTAACAATTATGTAGGATCTCTTTTTATTGAAAGGACACAATTTGTGATTATGTAGGGTCTCTTTTTAAAGGACACATTTTGCGATGTTACATTGACCTGTTTTTGCCGTTCCTGTTCATGCAAATGAATCGATGTTTGCACTAAGTGGAAGTGGCGGGAACATGATTAGTGACATGCACCTGTAAGCAAGGAGGGGGGATACAGTCCTCCCACGCTCTGTCTGGCGCCCCACAAGACAATGGTGTGACAGGGTCACCCATGGAGCTACTCTCTAATGGTCACACCACAGTGCTCACTCAATGTCTGATTAGCTGTCCAGAGGCTTGACCACTGATCAGCTTAACAGTACAGCTGAACAATTACATTTGTGCTTATGTAAGATTTTATCTAATCACAGCACCGAAGCTGCAATCAGAATTTGTCACAATTAATGGCCACATCACCTTCATCGATGCTGTCTGTGTGTGCCTCCAGCACTGATAATTGCAACTAATCCGAGAAAATTAACATGAAAATTAAGTGTATTGCGGCGCCACCTGGACCATGTGACACCTGGGGTTAGACGGGGGTCAAATGTGTAGTCTAATGCGGAGATATCTGCAGATTAATACAATGACAGGTTCAGCTCCTCACCCATTTTGGTCTTCTTGATTAAGTGTATAATAGTGCACAATAAAATGTCTTCTATTGGAAATTCTGCACCATTATCAAATAGTAACAAACAGCGAAGCATCTTCTTGTATTGCAATTTTTTTTCTCAAAGATTAGGAATAATTAATATTTTGATTTAAACAATTTAAAATCAGTGGCAACTGAACCACGTTGTAGATCTAACTTCAAACAAAGACTTTCCAGTTAGGCAAGTTGGTAGCAGGTTGAATAATACATGCACAGCTAAGAAGAATTCAAGTCATACACAAATGTCCAGCTAAGTCCAGGAACAAGTGGACAAACGTTGAAACAACATAATATTCTTAAGATATAGCAAACCTCCAAAGGTTGGATATTCACTTTTCTAATTTGTGCTCAGTTAACCAACGGAACATCTGCATGTTTAATTTGAATCCTTGCAGAGTCAGTGATGTGCCCATTAGAACATTTAATTAGGCCGTATAACTTAACTGAGGCACAGAATGCAAGTGTTGACATTAATGGGCAGCGTTCACATAATGTTGTATCATGCCCTGTAATCACTGCCCTAGGGTGGGGCCCCAGGGAGAGGGGAACAAAGGTGGGTGCAGTGGTCTGAGGGATCACAACAGGTCCTATTGTGAGACATCCCAGTGTGAAGGGTTTCGATTTGCCTGTCGATTCACATGCGGCCTGCAATTAAACTAGCATGTCATTTCGGATCAGCAGGACAGGAACAAAGCCGGACTCTTGAGTAATTTTAGTAATTTCAAGTGACTGAACCTGAAGAACAATAGTGGATGGCTGGTGTGTAGTAAAGGGTGCAATTAACCCCAGTCGTTACCCTCGTTAATGACATCTTCTCTCACTACTTTCCCATGCGCAATTGTTTTCATTTCTTCACTTGCCATTAATTTCGACTGGACTGCGGGGCCCACACAATGCCACCAAGGCCGTGGATGTCGCAGAGACAATGCGGTTGGGTAATTTCTGTTCCACATGAACGAAGCAAAATTAAATACCTCCTCCACTCGCTAAGTCTTGAGACAAACATGTCGGTGTAATTTACTCTCGCTGACCTTTTGCCCCTGCTTCAGCCAATCGTAATTAAATTGGAAACAACTGGTTAACTGTTTCTTTCATCATCTATAATTGTAGTAAATATTATTATAAGTATTCACTTCAAATTCAGACTATTGCAATAAGTTCAATGTATTGCTAATGACATGGATATAACTGGGATTCAGAACTTGTATAAAATTAGTGTCTTGAAAATTTGCTTACAAAGTTTCAAAACACGAGACAAAACATTCCCCATAGCAAATTTGAATAATGAAGATTATATTTCCTGATGTATCTGTGACTAAATTACTGTTTCTGTACTGAAATAAAAATTCAAGACAACAGGTGAAATATTAGCAGGTTTGAAGAAAGTATTTTGATGAGAACATTTTATATCTTAAAACCATGTGTCGGTTTCATATACACTGACAACAAAACACTTGTTTGTTCTCAAATAAAATAACAGATCTATTTCGTGTTGTCCTGATATGGTGTGAACGCATTAAGGTTAAGACAGGAGTTAACCTGACACCACATACAAGTTCTAGCCCTGTGAGCAGTGAAGTAATCATAGCACTGTGGCTGTCAAGCAGCTAGACAAGACAAGACTGATCAGGGTCTGGCCAACCCGACAGTTGCAGCGTGTGTAAAACTGTAACGCCGTCAGTACTGCCAGTGTTGTTTCCCTCAATGCATCGCCACTTTCCAACGCACACATATTTATGCGTATCATTTTGCTGCCGCTCATGGTTTCGGTCGGATGATTGAGCATTTCCGACACCAGGCGATCGCTCATGCTGTCTGTGATTAGGGGGCTGAGGTTCCAGCAGTGGCGCATCAAGAGCCTGGGCAGGGCGACAAAAACACTGCGCAATTCACTCGCCAGTCGCTACCCAGAGCGCCACGAATGCCGCTTAATAGAGGAAACATTAATTAGTGTGCTGGGGATGGTTTCTGTCAGACGGTGGCCCTTTTCATGCTGTCACCTTCTATTATAAGGAGACGCTTTTGAATTTGAACATACAAAGGTGTGTAGAAAGCGCACCGAGTGTGAATGGTCTGGCAGATCACTTTATGTAAGCCCAGCATCAACCAACTCGTAGCGTTGAACCAGCTGTTTCATTATGAGGTCGTGGCATCATCGAAACATTTTATCATTCATGGACAGAGTATATATCTTGTGCGAATGGTCATAATTGAAGTAGTTTTATGGGTCGTCTTGAGAAAAAGTGACACAGCTGCTTCAGTTTAACTTTAGTATTCGATGATCAAAAAGTTAACCAATAGTTGTTTGTCATTATTCCAGGCAAGTCTATAGAGTAAAGCTTTGTATCAAGATACTGTTAAGTTATATACTATCTGTAAAGCATCGCCCAATTCAAACATTCTAAAGATTTATGTAAAAAAAACAAAAAGGACAAAACTTTTAAGGACAAGAAATTAAATTAAAAATGATGATGACTTGCTAAAAGTCTCTGTACAGTATAGTACTGTACATGCACTAGGATAAGTTGTGACATTTGATGTAGTCATTGTGCACCGTGCATCCACATGTCAGTGAAGTCCCATAGGTGGACGTGTGCAAAACTGTAACGATAGAAACAATTTAGCGAATTAGTGCGGCAACAAGGAGATAGAACGCTTGCCATCATTATGTCCGTGTAGCCCTTGACGGAGGCCTCGTTCCGCAATTAGATTCCCTGCGAAATAGACGAGAATTAGGGTTGTATTATGGCTTGGGCAACAGCCGGGGTAACTAGATTTGGTTGGTTTGTTCAAAGCGGACAGCGGTTAGAACGCTGGTAGTGATTACTGCACTGCACACTGCCGGTGCTTAGCTGATTGACAGCGCAACAACACCAGCGCAGTGCCACTGCTGTCGCGCTGTGGTTAGCTACCAGTGTGTTGCTTCTGAGCCGTCTGAATTACAGATCCATCTCATGATGAGCGAATCAGAAATGACTTATATGTCGGTGATATGTCTGTACCGAGATACCGCCACATCGCAAGCGGAAGTCGTTTATTGCATTGTGTTGTTGTGCTCTAAAAATCAATCAGGAGGACACGCTTGTTTTCTCTGAACCACTTGGCAGTTAGTCTGTATCATTTGCGACTGAACCGTGGCAACTTCCTGTGTTTCTGTTTATGCTCGTTTTATTCCAACAAGGATTGGGTTTTTTGAGTGAATCTAGTTGTCTAGAAAATGTCTGCCCCAGAACCACAACATTTTGTTGATCATGTAAATTTGTCTTCATTGCCACCCCAGTCAAACACCTTTCCACTACAAAAGGGTAAATGATGTGGATATATAAGTTGTTTTATATTTTTTTATGTTCAATATATATGCATATATTTCAACATATCAATATTTTATATAAACATAATTGTGTGTGTGTATGTATGTATGATTATATATATATATATATATATATATATATATATATATATATATATATATATATATATATATACATACATACATACATACATATATATATATCACATCACCCAATATTGATGGATTCAGAATTCCGCAAATACTGTGAACAATTTACTAGAAAGGTTTTCCAGTGAAGTGGTATTATTGAGCACATTTCTTGTGAAATTGCCGCAGCGATAATGCTTTTGTCCCCTGCTGTGAATTCTAAATGGCAAATGCAGCCATGACATCAGACTTTTTCATTACTGATTAATTAATGGCCCAAGGTGTGAGGTGTGCGCGACACGTGTTGACGCCAGTACAATGCGTTGCTGTCTTCTGCTGTGCCAAAGAAGGTCCGCACTTTATAATACCTGTAGTTCACTGCCCCATACACTAAACACAGTTGCCAATCAAGAACACCTTCATGTAGCAGGGACCTATCAATGCACCATTGTATGATAGGCGTGTGAGGTAAATGTCTGATGAAAGTAAGTAATTCCTAATGAAAAGTATACAAAACAGCACACCTGCAGTAAAAAAGTAACTTGTTCAAACATTTTAATTGTTCAAAGCTGTCAAAATGTCATGTTAAATCGACCGTGAAAAATTATCTGCTGGATAGTTTGTTAATGGAAAAGTGGTTCACACCGGCATTGGAGGGTTGGGAAGGGTGGGAGAAAGAGAGTGACAGAACATGGAGACGAATAATTCTGTGTGCTGACTTGTAGCGTTAGTTGTAATTGTACTAACTCTCAAGGTTGGACACTAAAGCAAACTTAACACTGATGATGATTCGCACTGTAAAGAGCATAAATTACATGCTTTACAGCAGTCCCATTCACCCTACCCCTAACAACCCCCACCCCACCACCGTTCTATTAGGCAGTAGGGATCATAAATTTAGTTTGTGGCATAAAAACTGTTTGAGCAAATAACAGTCATATAGTTTTATGTAGTTTCATATCTTGTTAATTTTATAGATTTTTCTTCTACAGAACTATTTGAGTGTCAGCAGAAGTGTTTATTTAAAATTTTACCTGACCAGAATAGATGTTCTAAGTGCGTAGGACGTTCCCAGAGAGTTGACTCTGATAAGAAGTGGACATAAACGTTATAACCAGCCCACATGCCAACAGCTGCCGGGGTTGTCAGCCAATGTGTGGGTAACTTGATCATCTGCAGCCAGAAAACAACATCCATTGCAAACTGAACGTAATTAATTAGGGACAGTTCACGTGTTCCAGCGGGAAAAAATACTAAAGGGTGGCGATGCTATCTTAGTGATTGATGACAACTGCTGTTGGGTTCTCATATAGCGCAGGCACAGGCAGACATCCCACCCCTCCACCCCACACGCTGAGTAATGAGTGCAGCACCGCACCGCACCGCACGGCTCTAGCCGTTCCATGTGACCTACAACTAAATACTGCAGCTTGGTAATTTTCCCCATGGGAACTTTGTCTTATGAGTCTTCACTGGTGACTCAAACATTCCTCTTAATGTGTGTCTCCATCAATGACCACAAGTTAATGACATAGGATTTGGCATATTTTTATTTCTTGGTAGGGTTTTAGGGGGTAAAGTGTTTAGTTGTGTGGTGGTCTGATAATTCTGTTACTATTGCGTGGTAATATGTTATTCCTGCATGATCAATTCAACAAAAGTACAGAGTTTCAAGTGCTGAGTGGTCGCAACTGAAGGTGATGCTAATACAGAGTTGTCACCATGGAAAAGTTCAGTAATAATAGTAACAGTGTATGTTACACCATTGTACTTAATACAAACATCCAGGCCTGAAATGTCTTAATGTAGCACTGGGTGGTTTTCACTGTCATATCTCAGGTTGTATATTCTTAACCTTTGACCTAGTCCCTAGTCTGGCTACGTGGATTTAGCCAGAATGACCTGTCTGGTTGGCATTGTCACTAGACATGAACAAACCCTGGACAGTGACTTAGTTCAACACAGAGTATTACTGAGATACATTGTTTCTGCCATACAGATATTAAGCTAAGACGTACATCCCATGCCATGGTATTTATTGCGGCAGTGAATTACAACTACTAAGATTAGTTCTTAATGGTGATTGAAAGTTGGCTTGCTGAGGTTTCACAGATCTCAAATCGCAGTTCTAAGTTTCTGAAACCGGAAATAACTACAAATTAATAACTATAACGGACTGAGATGAAAGGGTGTTGTTTATAAGTACAAGCCCCACGGTCAGTTGAATGAAACAAGCCGGGAACATGGCAGGGACAGATGAAAAGTACTGTTGCTAATTATGGTAGAACCGAATTGTTATGGAACGTTCAAAAGAATCGGATTATGTATAAGGTGGATGATGGCTGTTTTACGTTCTGTTTGTAATTACATTCTGCGAGGCTGACTGCAATGGCTGATATGATCAGGAAATGTCACAGGCAGTGATGTGTGCTGGCGGAGTTTTGTATGTAATTACTGTCTGGTGTGATCAGTGCAAGGGAACGCTCTGGCGCTCGATCCCGGCAGGAATGCCAGTAATGAACTTCAGAGACTGGCATGGAAAACGGCAGCGAAGGAGATGCAAGACGCATGTGGCAGCGACGAAATGAATGTACAACACTTTCACCGACTCCTCGCCCAATATCCTGTGTTACGCCCACACACGCGTACACATATACCCTCTCCGGCATGCAGAATCGTCAGTCATAGTCTCTCGGCTCATTATCATACGCGGTTTCATTTACTCATTGCATAGAAACTTGTCAGTAAACCGTTTCTTTTCTCAGGCAGAGTTGTGGGTTAATTTTATTTTTAGCCGTCTGTTGAATTTGAGTAAAAAGTTTCATTAAATAAACGTCTGTCATGAGTCATGCTTATAATTAACTTATTTACGCCAGCGTCAAGTTCGTGCCACATTGCAAAGTGTCATTCTGCTACATGATTTTATTGCCCACTGCCCTTACTCGTCACCAGCCAGAACAAACCGGATACAGGGTTTTTGCTTTGAATTAAGCAAAGATTTGACCAGCTTGAGTGGTTGAGATAATTAGCAGGTGCGAGCACAGCGTCACGCGAGTTAGATGTCCTTACAGCGTGAGAGGACGTTCCGTTCCTATCGCACGTCACCTGGGTTTTTCATAGAAGTGAACAGAGAGCGTCAACGGTGAGAGTTAACTAAGCGTAACACATGACACGGATGGACAAAGACACTCGCATCCAGTCCACAGATAGTCGGCAGTGACCTTAAAATATTGAAAGAATGGAGTGTAATAAATGCGCGGCACCGCACTGAACAGAGGCGCCGTGAGCAGTCGCTGGCTGATTGATTGGCGCTGTCAGCACTATGAATTGTTTCAAAAAGGGGCACTGGTTTAGAGCAGGGCGACCAAGCAGGAGGGGGCTCATTAAAGCTGTGGCCATGTTAACGTCTTGGAGGAGGAGTGTTTTACAGTGATCACATCGCTGGTAATTATGTAGCGCACCCTAGTTGAGCGCGGTCATCTCAAGTGGACAGGCGTGTTACAGGTAGGATGTTAAGTCTGTCACGCTCGTCGGACACAAGTCACCAAGACGTGTGCTGCACTTGTTAGATAAATTGTGTCACCGGTCATGGCTGGGTTGGCCAGTAAATAACTAGTTTTCTTCTTCTCGCGTTATGTACTATTGCGGTAGTCTGTCAGAATGATGCAGTCTGTTTTTCTGCTGTGTTTGTGTCATTTGTGACATTTACGTAACTGTGCAATGCAGTGGTAACGCACTTGGTGTCTCCTCGGTGGGTAGTGGTACACATTCCAAGGGTGTTGACATGACTGACACACCTGGTGACACAGTGCAGGACTGACCGCCAGACACAAGGAATCTGACATGAGTGTGAGGTCATCTCATGAAGGGACCAGCAGTGACTGGCCTGTCTAGTACCTAGTACTACTGACTAACTCAGTGCCCAGTGCCTAGTACCTAGTACTACCTACTGCCTCAGTGCCCAGTGCCTAGTACCTAGTACTACCCATTGCCTCAGTGCCCAGTGCCTAGTCTAGTGCCTAAACTGCCTATCAGACTTGGTGTTCTACCAATCTAAGTGTCCAGTGCTTACCAGTCCAAGCGTAGTCCCTACCAGTCTAAGTGTGTAGTCCTAATAGTCTGGGTGTTCAGTCCCTACTAGTCTAAATGTATAGTCCCTAAGTGTGTAGTTCACAGACTGATTGGGACTACCCACTTAGACTGGTAGGGCCTACTACCAGCCTAAGTGTGTAGTCCTAATAGTCTGGGTGTTCAGTCCCTACCAGTCTAAATGTATAGTCCCTAAGTGTGTAGTTCACAGACTGATTGGGACTACCCACTTAGACTGGTAGGGCCTACTACCAGTCTAAGTGTGTAGTCCTAATAGTCTGGGTGTTCAGTCCCTGCCAGTCTAAATGTATAGTCCCTAATTGTGTAGTTCACATACTGATTGGGACTACTCACTTAGACTGGTAGGGCCTACTACCAGTCTAAGTGTGTAGTCCTAATAGTCTGGGTGTTCAGTCCCTACCAGTCTAAATGTATAGTCTCTAAGTGTGTAGTTCACAGACTGATTGGGACTACTCACTTAGACTGGTAGGGCCTACTACCAGTCTAAGTGTGTAGTCCTAATAGTCTGGGTGTTCAGTCCCTACCAGTCTAAATGTATAGTCTCTAAGTGTGTAGTTCACAGACTGATTGGGACTACTCACTTAGACTGGTAGGGCCTACTACCAGTCTAAGTGTGTAGTCCTAATAGTCTGGGTGTTCAGTCCCTACCAGTCTAAATGTACAGTCCCTAAGTGTGTAGTTCACAGACTGATTGGGACTACTCACTTAGACTGGTAGGGCCTACTACCAGTCTAAGTGTGTAGTCCTAATAGTCTGGGTGTTCAGTCCCTACCAGTCTAAATGTATAGTCCCTAAGTGTGTAGTTCACAGACTGATTGGGACTACTCACTTAGACTGGTAGGGCCTACTACCAGTCTAAGTGTGTAGTCCTAATAGTCTGGGTGTTCAGTCCCTACCAGTCTAAATGTATAGTCCCTAAGTGTGTAGTTCACAGACTGATTGGGACTACTCACTTAGACTGGTAGGGCCTACTACCAGTCTAAGTGTGTAGTCCTAATAGTCTGGGTGTTCAGTCCCTACCAGTCTAAATGTATAGTCCCTAAGTGTGTAGTTCACAGACTGATTGGGACTACTCACTTAGACTGGTAGGGCCTACTACCAGTCTAAGTGTGTAGTCCTAATAGTCTGGGTGTTCAGTCCCTACCAGTCTAAATGTATAGTCCCTAAGTGTGTAGTTCACAGACTGATTGGGACTACTCACTTAGACTGGTAGGGCCTACTACCAGTCTAAGTGTGTAGTCCTAATAGTCTGGATGTTCAGTCCCTACCAGTCTAAATGTATAGTCCCTAAGTGTGTAGTTCACAGACTGATTGGGACTACTCACTTAGACTGGTAGGGCCTACTACCAGTCTAAGTGAGTAGTCCCAATCTGTCTGTTTGCCCAGTGCCTACCAATCTAAGTGAGTTGTCCCTACCAGTCTAAGTGTGTAGTCCCTACCAGTCTAAGTGAGTAGTCCCTATCAGTGCTTCCAGTGCCTACCAGTCTAAGTGTGTAGTTTGTACCAGTCTACGTGAGTAGTCCCAATCAGTCGAGTCCCTACCAGACTGGACACTGCTACAGACACTGGGTGTGTTTGTGACACCACAGAGTCCCGTGGGTTGCCATAAAGCACAACGTGTTATTGATTGCTGCCAGTCTGTGCGGCTGTCTCTGTCCTGCTCTGTCCTCGTCACCGCCAGGTCGCTTCCGGCGAAAAGGTGCCATTGCATTAGTCGCCGCAAAAAACACATCGTTGTGCAAAGTAAATACATCTTGTCTTTTCACTGTGCCGTTTACCACTGCTACCTGTTCGCTGTCTTTTATACACACCCATTATCCTGATCTATGTATGTTGTAATTTTAGGGAAAAGCATGCATGCATGCACACATGCAGACACGCATAGATAATTATATGCTTAGCACTTGTTTTGTTCTGCTTTATGGAAAGCTGGTTAAAACTCGAGTCTTATGCAATTCACAGGTCAAATGTCACCTTTGGTTCTTGTGGCAAATAAATATCATGGTTGATCGATTAACTAGGTGGATTTAATCAGTAAATTTTGTATCTGAATATGACGACTCACTCTCAATGGGGCATTGATGAAAGCATTGAGCATGTTTTAAGTTGGTGTCAAATTACTCGGTGAAGGGGAGGGGTGGGGTATTAAGTTGTGAATAGCTCCAAAAGTTACCCATGTCTATATATGTAGTTCTGATCCGCCTCAGTGAAAACATGAACACATCCACGAACATTGTTGGAAGCAGAAGAGTTAATTAAGCGAGTAGTGTCATATGATACCACATTCAGTCGGCTAAAGTGCTCATCTGTGCGTGTGTGTAATGCAGAGTTTGGCTTATACCAGTTGACTGCCCCTTTACCCAACTATCTAAGCAGCTGTGTTTCTCTGGCTCGGTGCTGTCTAAGACACCAGCCATAGACTTCGAAGTCATCAGGCAACCAGGTGACAAATGGAAAACTACCATCCGTGCCATTAGCGAAATGCAAATGTGAAATTATCTATTCAGCCGTATGTAAAAAATTGCGCGGCACCGGTTTGTTGAACCCTAACAAATCTAATACTAGCCAATTTTGAGCAACCTTTGTCACGCGCAGATATGTTTCTGCCATAAATAGTTGGTGGTATTCATCATTGGCACTCCGTGCATAATTGCTGGTCTGGGCCTTTCAAAGGCCTATGTACATATATCTGGCCGAGGCGACCTGGTAGACAATCAACTCGGCGGTCTTAGACGGCCTTGCTGAATCATCCTTTAAGTGGGTCCGACCACTTTTGCCTGACATGCCACTGATTAATAACTGGGGCATTATCTCTATTCGCAGAATAGCCATTTCTAAATGGACGCAATTTATATGTGTAAAAATTCCACTTCCTGTCGTCCGAATGATCGTGGTCATCTAGTTAAATGCTGCGTGCCATTACCGGTGTTGGCGACACGAAAATTAAAACCCACCGGAGACTTGCAGTCAAATTCTGATTTCACTCGAGTCGTAATTGCGTGGTAAATAACAGGTATTACAGAGCCACCGTCATACGCCATTTGATTGATGAGATGGTTATAGGTAACTACGTTGCTCCAAATTAGGATCGTCTCTGAGTTGTCTCACCAGGGGGAGCAGCTGCCTGGCAGTGTCAGGACAGTGTCGTCTTGGTTAATTAACCATGGTTGTGTTTGTATGGTGTATTTGTGATTCTGATTGCACAATTAGTTGGGTGAATGGCCGGTTCTGGAACACTGGTCTTGTGTAATTAAGTGGCATTCGTTTCACAACATTTAGCAGATATCATTTTATCATTGTATTATTATTAATGACTATTTCCAAACAGTGCTCTCATGAGCGAGTATGTCTGTTCAGTCATGATAATAATGACAAGTTGAGCTCGCTGTAAATATGGCAGGATGCATTCGGCCATTGTCTGCAGGTTAATTATCTGCTCAAAGGAGACTTCAGTCTGCCATTGCATATACATGTAATGCTAACAAAAAGAAAGATGACACTAACCAACAAGGCCCGTGAATGTGTTTAATCACAAAGTGCACGTTTGAATAGTTTTCTTAATGATATCTGTAGCGGGAATGAATTGGCCTGTATTAATTGAGCGATGTGTTCTTTTGATGGCGGATTATTCCACATTCTAAGCACGTACGTGATCTAGTGACATTGTCACAGCATGTTTTGTTTGAGTTCACGGTGTCATTATTAACATAAGATCTAATCTTGTGGCATTAGTCCCACATACTGCCCGTCTTTGTGAGCAATGTGCATAAATGCTGGTTGTGTTTCAGCCTAGTTCTTCAAGTGTCTTCACTGAGTGGCGTCTTTGATTTCAACTGATAATACTCGGAATGTCTGACCAGTTGGTCTCCATTGCTTATCACACCTTCATGACTATATAATTATTTTTTTCTGTTTCTTCTTCCAGGAATTTCACTGATGCCAGTATGATTTTGATAGAGCCATCTCGTGCCAATACAGCAAATGCAAGATGCTCATGATTTCATTTTGTGCGTTACAGATGGGGACATCAATGATCGAGATATAAACAGAGATGTCAGTAGCACATCCTTAACACCAGATGTCACTTCAGCTGCACCAAGACTGGACGACTCAGGAATGACAATTAAGAAAGGTTAGTTTATCTTCATGGATCGTCCATATTTTACGTCCTCAGCGATCATGCGTATATATCGAGCTGCAGTGCAGTGCAATGATGATACCATCGATGCACAGTTCAAAATACGCAGTTAATCAGCGTGTTATGTGCACTGAAACCAAATTAAGACGCCCGACTTTAACGTCATTGTTCTTGCACTGACTAAGTGGTCAGTGTGGGACATCGGATTACTCGTGATGATTACACTAATGACATCTAAGTGCATGTGTTTGATGCGAGCGTCCGAGTGGCCTTGTGTCGACGCACAGGACAGATGCCATTACGGTGGTAATAAAAGCAAATTATGGCCAGCATCGGCTCCGAGCTGCTCAACATTCGATTGTTGTTGTAATTCTGCTGTCATGGGGCATTAATTATGTTACTTATAATTGCTGCATTTGCTTGTTTGGTCGGCTTTGTCTTGCTCTGCTGACAGTGACACACCCCCTCCCCCCACCACCACCACCACACTGGTCCTTGGAAAGTGAAGATGGTGGGTTGTGCACAACAGTGGCACCACCTGGTGGGTAACCCCACTACTACAGTACACAAGTGGCGCCCCCTGCAGCAGAATAAAATGTTATCGTAAGGAGCTGTCAGGGGAAATTAATATGGGCGCAGGGGGTGAAGTTACCGCATACTTCCTTCTCAGTGGTGTTGTATGTTCTATCGTGGGGATGTTTTTTGTTGTAATTGTTTATGTATGTTGGTCATATGCAGAACACTGTGAATAACTAATGGTGGCTGGCGATGAGATCACTACTAAATAGCCACACACCATGGAAACAGTGGCAGCACCATTTCCCTTTTCTGCTGCTAATTAGAGGCAGACTGTCGCATTAGTTAATGACTCGAAAGGCCGAGTGCCACAGCATGCATAATGAGGCCAGAATGTAGGTCAGTCGATATCAGACAATGACAATGGGACAGTTTTAGCAACTTATTAATTGTGCAGATAAAAGCATTCATTAAGGAAACAATGTCCCTTGACTACATGTATATTTTGGATGATGTAATGTAAGTTTAATGTGTTTTGCTTTTATTAAGTTCGATTGTTGATTCACTTAATATATTAAGCAAATTGTAAGAAAATGCTAGTAAAATTTGATAGATTACATCACTATTCTGGGTTATAGCTGGGTGTTAGTTGTGTTTGTGTATATTTTCCTATAGAACTGCCTAAATACAGTCTTACCGAGGTGGCAGATGGCTTACCATGTCTGAGTGTTGGCTAGACACAGTCTTACCACATGTGAGGGCTAGACACAGTCTTACCACACGTGAGGGCTAGACACAGTCTTACCACATGTGAGGGCTAGACACAGTCTTACCACATGTGAGGGCTAGACACAGTCTTACCACATGTGAGGGCTAGACACAGTCTTGGCACATGTGAGGGCTAGACACAGTCTTACCACATGTGAGGGCTAGACACAGTCTTACCACATGTGAGGGCTAGACACAGTCTTACCACATGTGAGGGCTAGACACAGTATTGGCACATGTGAGGGCTAGACACAGTCTTGCCACATGTGAGGGCTAGACACAGTCTTACCACATGTGAGGGCTAGACACAGTCTTACCATATCTGGGTGATGGCTAGACACAATCTTATCATGGTTGAGAGGCTAGACACAATCTTACCATGTCTGGGATAAGGCTAAATACATTTTACTATGTCTGGGAGAATGCTAGACATCATAACATGTCTGGGAGATGGCTAGACACATCTTACCACATCTGGAAAATGGCTAAACACATCTTACCATGTCTGGGAGATGGCTAGTCTGGCAGACTACTTTGTTCTCGTAATGTCGGCTCAGCTTTGGCAGCTGTATGATTTATTAAAAGCATTCCCATCCGCATTGGCAGATTAATGTAATGCTGGCCTGCATTTGGGCTTTTGCGTCTAATGCAATTAAGTTGAGGTTTTGGTGATGCTGGCTGTGGGGGGCTGGGGGGGGGCACCCAGTTGCTTCTGTCTGTCTCCACTTGTCATGAATGCCAGTGAGCTCAGTTTTTATACATCATCTCAGCCAGGTTATTCCTGTTAGGTGGGATGCTGCATTCACAGGTTTGATTGATCTCACTGCAGATGCAGAAATGATAAATGGGCAACTACCTGGTGCTGTGGTATGTTGTGTGACTGACTAAGTTATGACACATTTAGCTCTGTGATGGTTTCATGTAGTAGTAGATCATGCAGTTGGACATTTCCTACGTGGATTATGATTGAAATCTGAACAACCTGTCAGAGGTTATGAGCAATGGGGCACCTAACATGCAGGGTGGAGGGCATACAGCAGGCACAAATAGGAACAATTCGAACTGATTCTCCTTTGCTTTGTTGTGCTGAGTACATGTATGCAGTTTGTCATGCTGACTTCGTGTATGCAGTTTGGCATGCTGAGTACATGTATGCCGTTTGTCATGCTGAGTACATGTATGCAGTTTGTCATGCTAAGTACATGTATGCAGTTTGTCATGCTAAGTACATGTATGCAGTTTGTCATACTGCAGTTTGTCATGCTGAGTACATGTATGCAGTTTGTCATGCTGAGTACATGTATGCAGTTTGTCATGCTGAGTACATGTATGCAGTTTGTCATGCTGAGTACATGTATGCAGTTTGTCATGCTGAGTACATGTATGCAGTTTGTCATGCTAAGTACATGTATGCAGTTTGTCATGCTAAGTACATGTATGCAGTTTGTCATGCTGAGTACATGTATGCAGTTTGTCATGCTGAGTACATGTATGCAGTTTGTCATGCTGAGTACATGTATGCAGTTTGTCATGCTGAGTACATGTATGCAGTTTGTCATACTGAGTACATGTATGCAGTTTGTCATACTGAGTACATGTATGCAGTTTGTCATGCTGAGTACATGTATGCAGTTTGTCATGCTGAGTACATGTATGCAGTTTGTCATGCTGAGTACATTTATGCAGTTTGTCATACTGAGTACATGTATGCAGTTTGTCATACTGAGTACATGTATGCAGTTTGTCATGCTGAGTACATGTATGCAGTTTGTCATACTGAGTACATGTATGCAGTTTGTCATACTGAGTACATGTATGCAGTTTGTCATGCTGAGTACATGTATGCAGTTTGTCATGCTAAGTACATGTATGCAGTTTGTCATGCTAAGTACATGTATGCAGTTTGTCATGCTGAGTACATGTATGCAGTTTGTCATGCTGAGTACATGTATGCAGTTTGTCATGCTGAGTACATGTATGCAGTTTGTCATGCTGAGTACATGTATGCAGTTTGTCATGCTGAGTACATGTATGCAGTTTGTCATGCTGAGTACATGTATGCAGTTTGTCATGCTGAGTACATGTATGCAGTTTGTCATGCTGAGTACATGTATGCAGTTTGTCATGCTGAGTACATGTATGCAGTTTGTCATGCTGAGTACATGTATGCAGTTTGTCATGCTGAGTACATGTATGCAGTTTGTCATGCTGAGTACATGTATGCAGTTTGTCATGCTGAGTACATGTATGCAGTTTGTCATGCTGAAGTACATGTATGCAGTTTGTCATGCTAAGTACATGTATGCAGTTTGTCATGCTGAGTACATGTATGCAGTTTGTCATGCTGAGTACATGTATGCAGTTTGTCATGCTGAGTACATGTATGCAGTTTGTCATGCTGAGTACATGTATGCAGTTTGTCATGCTGAGTACATGTATGCAGTTTGTCATGCTGATCTGTATGCAGTTTGCATGCTAGTACATGTATGCCGTTTGTCATGCTGAGTACATGTATGCAGTTTGTCATGCTGAGTACATGTATGCAGTTTGTCATGCTGAGTACATGTATGCAGTTTGTCATGCTGAGTACATGTATGCAGTTTGTCATGCTGAGTACATGTATGCAGTTTGTCATGCTGAGTACATGTATGCAGTTTGTCATGCTGAGTACATGTATGCAGTTTGTCATGCTGAAGTACTTTTGTATGCACGTTTGTCATGCTAAGTACATGTATGCAGTTTGTCATGCTAAGTACATGTATGCCGTTTGTCATGCTGAGTACATGTATGCAGTTTGTCATGCTGAGTACATGTATGCAGTTTGTCATGCTGAGTACATGTATGCAGTTTGTCATGCTGAGTACATGTATGCAGTTTGTCATGCTGAGTACATGTATGCAGTTTGTCATGCTGAGTACATGTATGCAGTTTGTCATGCTGAGTACATGTATGCAGTTTGTCATGCTGAGTACATGTATGCAGTTTGTCATGCTGAGTACATGTATGCAGTTTGTCATGCTGAGTACATGTATGCAGTTTGTCATGCTGAGTACATGTATGCAGTTTGTCATGCTGAGTACATGTATGCAGTTTGTCATGCTGAGTACATGTATGCAGTTTGTCATCCTGAGTACATGTATGCAGTTTGTCATCCTGAGTACATGTATGCAGTTTGTCATGCTGAGTACATGTATGCAGTTTGTCATGCTGAGTACGTATATGCAGTTTGTCATGCTGAGTACATGTATGCAGTTTGTCATGCTGAGTACATGTATGCAGTTTGTCATGCTGAGTACATGTATGCAGTTTGTCATGCTGAGTACATGTATGCAGTTTGTCATGCTGAGTACATGTATGCAGTTTGTCAT
Source organism: Ridgeia piscesae (assembly GCA_025642075.2). Classification (NCBI taxonomy): domain Eukaryota; kingdom Metazoa; phylum Annelida; class Polychaeta; order Sabellida; family Siboglinidae; genus Ridgeia; species Ridgeia piscesae. The sequence goes on along the minus strand of JAODUO010000010.1, from coordinate 1,192,574 downwards.
GCTGAGTACATGTATGCAGTTTGTCATGCTGAGTACATGTATGCAGTTTGTCATGCTGAGTACATGTATGCAGTTTGTCATGCTGAGTACATGTATGCAGTTTGTCATCCTGAGTACATGTATGCAGTTTGGCATGCTGAGTACATGTATGCAGTTTGTCATGCTGAGTACGTATATGCAGTTTGGCATGCTGAGTACATGTATGCAGTTTGGCATGCTGAGTACGTGTGTGGTTTGTCATTGATATATATATATATATATATATATATATATATATATATATATATATATATATATATATATATATATATACATATATATATATATATATTTTATATATGCATGCAGTCAATTTTATTCACCATGGGATTGTAGCTGCTGTACTGCATTAAAGGTCAACAAACAGACTGTTTAGAAAGTTGTATGAAAGATGAGCAGAAAATGTGTTTAAGGTGTGCTTAGAAAGTATTCAGCAGTGATGTTGTTTCTCGACAGAACCGGTCGCGACCTCCACGTCCGCTGATGTCATGTGCCCATTCTGCAACTTCACCGACCCAAGTGCGGCGTGCTTGGAGGCGCACGTGCACATGCAGCACGCAGCGGATGCAACATGCTCTGTCGTGTGTCCGCTGTGTCAGGAGAAGTTCCGTCAACGGCCGACACTGGAGAGCCACCTGGTGGATAAACACAACGTCACTAAGGAGGGCATGCAGCGACTGATGCTTATTGTTGACCAGACTCCAACTTCCATGGCAACTGTTGCCAAGACGACGCCATCGTTGTCAGCAACCGGGAATGCTGCGGACATGAGTGATGCAGAGAAACAGGAATCTGTGGAGAACGAAGTGCTGAAACTGGCAGAGGAAGGTGAGAAAGTGATTCTAGAAACAGCAACATTGTTGATTGTCGCTGATGTAATAATGTGCAAAATTGTGAAGACACTAGAGCTGCTATGGACGAGGTGTTGCATGAAATAAATATTTATTGTTTCTTATATCTGATCCTTATATGTAAATGTTCTTTAATCATTATCAATGTAAGACTACCAACAGTTTCATAAACATACATCAAAAATCCAAATAACTGACATTGTGGTTTGATTTTGCAGCATCGAAAGATGGCGTCGTTCTGCCGGACAAGGATGGGGCTCAACCTGGTGGAGACGAACAGTACCGATGTCAGATGTGCAACAAGACATTTGTGAACATAGATGCGTTGTGCACGCATCAGAATGAACAGGGCCACCTGGAGTTGAAGGACACACCCCGTGGCCCGGGCTACCTGTGTTGGAAGAAAGGCTGCAATCAGTACTTCAAGAGTGCACACACATTACAGGTGGGCACAGCTAGGTGGTCACTTCTCATGTCTGCATAATATATCAGTTTAATAATCCAACAGAGCTTAATAACATGGTTACTGTCAAACAGCATAAGTAGAACATTTACTATCAGTTTTAATGCAGTTTCCACAGGAGTATTGAGTCTGATGTTGTCCCATTGTTTAGAAATATTTCTGGTATGTCTGCTGATTTGCTGTCTGATTTTAATTTGTTATGGTTAGGTAACATTTCATTATGTCTAAGTCAATAACTTTTAAAAGTTAATTTTAGCGAGATCTGTAAATTAGTCATGTCCGCTGCTAGAGAGGCCACTAATACGTGTGTGTGTTGTAGGTTCACTTCAGTGAGATCCACGCCAAGCGCCAACTGGTGGCCGTGTCTGAGCGCCACATCTACAAGTTCCGGTGCAACCAGTGCAGTCTCGCCTTTAAGACCCTGGAGAAACTACAGTTGCACTCGTACTACCACATCATCCGCGCCGCCACCAAGTGCAATGTCTGCGGTCGCAACTTCCGGTCGGTCGCCGCAATGCAGAAGCACATCGAGACAACGCACCTCGACAGCATGAGCACGGCAGAGGCGGAGAAGTTCCGGGCCAGTGTTGCCGCGACAACTGCTGCTACAATGACCGCTGCAGAGCAGTGCCACCTTGAGGCAAACACTGCAGACGATGTACCGATGCCAGCCGAGGTGAAGAAGGAAGATGAAACTGCAGAGTCATTAGCGGAAGCAGCAAAGATTGCAGACGGTGGAGACATTGCAATGGCGGATGCCTCTGCGTCGGATGTGAATGTGAAGAAGGAAGAGGCAGGCGTGCCAGGGAGTGAGTACAAGGAACAACACTTCTTTGAGGACTACATCAACAGTCAGGCGATTGCGGAGAACAGCTACACGGACCCAACACGCAAGTACAAGTGTCACCGTTGCAAGGTGGCCTTTACGAAGCAGAGCTACCTGTCGGCGCACAACAAGACGCTGATGCACCGGCGGGGTGACAAGCTAAGCTACCCGATGGAGAAGTACCTCGACCCTAACCGGCCGTTCAAGTGCGACGTGTGCAAGGAGTCGTTCACGCAGAAGAACATCCTGTTGGTCCACTACAACTCCGTCTCGCACCTGCACAAGCTGAAGCAGCAGCAGGGGCAGTCGACGTCGCCCTCCCTGCCAGACCAGGCCCCGGTCAGTCCCAAGCCGATGACCACGGTCACCGCAACGGTCACTCTGAGACTGCCCAGCCCATCTGTGCCCACCAGCCCGCCACAAATGTCGCCAGCAATCAGTCAGACACTGGCCGAGAGTCCGACAGTCAAGCCGTACAAATGTAACATCTGTAAGGTGTCCTACAGTCAGAGCTCCACGCTGGATATCCACATGAGGTCAGTGCTGCACCAGACCCGGGCGTCCAAGCTGCTTGACCTAGCGTCAACCGGTCAGTTAGACCTGTCCCAGCCCCTCATTGAGCAGCCAGATGGAGAGCAGAAGGAACAGAGGCATAAGAAGGTTCTGCAGGAGATGTTGCAGCAGAGACACCCTGTCGCCACGACAGCAGCAGCATCTTCTGCTGGAGCCGATCTTGCCCATCACGCGTGGACATCGCTGCTCAATCTCCCATCGGGGTCTTCGACAGTGTCGTCCAGCGAGCCCGCATCTAAGACAGGCGCATCATCAAAGTCTGTTGCCCAGAATGCCCCGGTAATCTCACACACCCTCCTCCAGAGTCCCATCATGAGCGTGCCGTTCTCACCCCTCGTCTCGTCAGTAGCGCCCCCTGCACAGCAGCCGGTGTTCATGTGCCCCAAGTGCAGCTCGATCTTCGGTTCACAGGAGACGCTGCAACAACACCAGAAGATGTACTGCTATATGTCGCAGGCGGCCAGCAGCAGTAGTGGGAGCAGTACGCTGCGCAACATGCCCCGCTTCAAGCCCCACGTACAGCGCAGTCTGCTGCAGAACATCGGGTTCGAGTGCGTGATGCAGTTCAACGAGTACTTCCAGAAGAAGTGGCCGAAGAAGAAGGAGAAGGAGGAGCCAAAAGAGGAGGCGTCCGCATACAAGGACAAGGAGAGCGAGAAGGAGAACAACCAGAACGCCGAGAACAACACCCTACTGCCGGAGCTGAACAAGTGTCCATGTACGATGTGCGGCAAGGAGTTCTCGAGCATCTGGGTGTTGAAGGCCCACCAGGAGGAAGTGCATCAGGACATCGTGCCCATTAAGTATGTCGAGCAGTTCAGCGACACATTCCGCGAGCAGTACGAGAAGAAACAGCAGGTGGCGCAGGCAGCGGCCATCACAGAGGCAGTTGCTGCCGCTGCCGCTGACACAGCGAATGAAGTTGCCAAGGCAACGGCCGCACAGCAGGCAGCAGAGAAGACACAGAAGGCAGTGACGTCAAGTCTAGCGGCAAGTCTAGCCAGCATGGCCCAGACCTCGTCCATGATGCCCATGCCAATGTTCAACATGATGCCAATGGGGATGTCGTTGTCCATGAACATGGCACCCCCACTCATGCCCATCATGATGTCGCTAGGCTCTGAGATGTTCGGGCTGCCCGGCATGGAGATGATCGACCCAATGTTCCTTGCATCGCAGCAACAGCAGCAACAGCAACAGCAGTCAGCTGCTGCAGCGGCACTGTCAATGGCGCAGCAGAACAAGCGGGCCCGCACGCGCATCAATGACGAGCAGCTGAAGATACTGCGAGCGCACTTTGACATCAACAACTCGCCGAGCGAGGAGCAGATCCTGGGCATGGCGGAGAAGTCGGGACTCCCCCCGAAGGTGATCAAGCACTGGTTCCGCAACACTCTCTTCAAGGAGCGCCAGCGCAACAAGGACTCACCGTACAACTTCAACGTGCCGCCGGCGACCACACTCAACCTCGAGGAGTACGAGAAGACATGCAAGGTCCCAGTAGATGCCGCCAAGTACCTGCCACAACTCGCCGTCCCCGTTCGTGAGATCAAGGACCGGTCTGTAGAGATGCAGGAGGAGGAGGCTGCGATGTCAGGGGCAGAGAGCGTCGTTAGCTCAGCCCCATCTACACCTGCCCCGTGTACCCCGATGTCGGCAGCAGGCGACGGCATGTCAGCCTTCACCAGCGTCGTCCCGTCGGCGTCCCTCAGCTCATCCCATATCATCTCCTCCTCAGCCATGCCACTCACCCCAGGCTCCAACTCCAGCACCAGCAGTCAGATGCTTGGCAAGCGTGCCAACCGGACACGGTTCACCGACTACCAGATCAAGGTGCTGCAGGACTACTTCGACCACAACGCCTACCCGAAGGACGACGACATCGAGCACCTCTCGCGTCTCCTCGGCCTCGGTCCACGCGTCATTGTCGTGTGGTTCCAGAACATGCGCCAGAAAGCACGCAAGACCTACGAGAACCAGCCGCTGCTGGACACCAGCAATGACGGCACGCGCTACAGTCGCACGCCCGGCCTCAACTACCAGTGCAAGAAGTGTCAGACGGTCTTCCAGCGCTACTATGAACTCATCAAGCACCAGAAGATGTACTGCTTCAAGGATGAGGACCGAGACGATGACATCAACCAGTCGGAGAAGTCGCCGACATCGTTCAAGAGCGACTGCAGCATGGACAGCATGCCGAGTAACCCAGAGAAACGACTCAAAGCCACGACATCGCCAAACCTTGACTACAAGTGTGAGCAGTGTGGACTTGCCTTCGACCACTTCGAACAGTGGCGCAAGCATCAGAACGTGCACAACGTCAACCAGAACCTCTTTGACGCGTTCCCACCGGACAGCGCCTTTGCCATGCTGCAAACAGTTGCCAAGCAGCAGCAGCAGAGGGCAGCACAGGAGCTGGACATGAAGGAGGAACCAGGGAGCCTGTCGTTGTCGATGTCGTCCAAGCACAAGTTGGAGGAGGATTCCGACGATCTGGAGGATGACCAGCCGAAGGACAAGCGCCTGCGGACCACGATCCTGCCAGAGCAGCTTGACTACCTCTACCTCAAGTACCAGCTCGACTGCAACCCCAGTCGCAAACAGCTCGAGTCAATCGCACACGAGGTCGGTCTGAAGAAGCGCGTTGTGCAGGTGTGGTTCCAGAACACGCGTGCACGTGAACGCAAGGGCCAGTACCGCGTCCACCAGCAGCTCATCCACAAGCGGTGTCCTTTCTGTCGTGCACTGTTCCGTGCCAAGTCCGCTATGGAGTCGCATCTCGCCACCAAGCACCCCGAGGAGATGGCCAAGGGCGAGCTAAATGTCGATGACATACCGGACGCATCGTTCGACATCACTGCCGCCACATCCTCGACCCCAGCAGGTGGCAGCACAAGCACCAGTGCCATGCCGTCGCTCTCAGGACTCGACATGTCAAAGCTGCTGAGCAACCCGTACAACATGCCGAACCCATTCTTGCCGCTCATGTCGCCTTCAATGCTTGGAGTGCCACCTGGTGGCAGCAAGCCGCTTGAGGCGAACATGCAGAAATTGTATGAGGATTCTCTCAAGTCGTATCTGGATGAATTGAGCACCGGTCAGCCACAGTCAGCCCAGGAGACCAACCGACCTCGGACGACGTCCATGTCAGAGAAATCTGCCCGACTGACGGAGGAGACACCCCTTGACCTCAGTCGACCCCTCAAGCCGGGTGACCATGAAATGCCCGAGGACCACAATGTATCCATGTCCCGTCTCGACGACTCATTCTCAGAGACTCACTCTGAGTCGATGGAGAACAGTGGCGCCGGGGGAGAGAGCAGTCCGTCGTCACCAGGTGGCAGCATCACGTCTCAGCAGTCGACTGCTCATGGGAGTCAACCACTGACTCCAACCACGCTGAAGCGATACCGCACTCACATGACGGAGCTACAGATAGGAATCATGAAGAACATCTTCGGCGAGTACAAGACGCCGACGATGGGCGAATGCGAGATCCTGGGCAAGGAGATTGGGCTGCCCAAGCGCGTTGTGCAGGTTTGGTTCCAGAACGCTCGTGCCAAGGAGAAGAAGGCTAAGTTGGCCTACCTGAAGACGTTTGGCAAGGAGATGGTGGTGCCAGAGCAGCGGGTGCCTGACGAGTGTAAGTTGTGTCACTTCCAGTACACACACAAGTACACCGTGCAGGACCACATCTTCACCAAGAAACACATCTCGCTCATCTCTAAGTCGATACCGGTCGACACGAAGGCAACCACACCTGTCAGCTTCACCACCACGTCACCAAGCACGAGTCAACCGGTGAAGCAGGAAGCGGAGTCGCCGGCCAAGAAGTGGCCCCAGGTGGAGCCACCGGCTGCCGCGTCACACCCACATCTCAGTCAGCTACATTCGATGGGTCTCCAGGCCATGTCGGCCTCGACAGGGAAATGTAAGTTGTTTGGGGATTGTTTCCAGTTATGTAACTGTGTAGCTGCTAGAGCAAGGGTGCCACCTCCCAGGTTTTTATTTTATATTGTGTTTGCTCGACTACAACAGGTTCACTGCCTGCCAATTTGTGTGTAGTTACTTTTTTAAGCTCGAAACAATGTTCGCAACTTGAAAGGTTCCACTTGCAACATGTTCAAATGGTAAACAAAACATCCAGTTTCAAAACAACATTTATAGGCAGTAATGCTGAGGTGAGCAGAGTTAACCACAGCAGCCTTTGATGTTTAACTTTCCCACGTTCTAGACAGCAAACTTCCCATTACAAGTTACTGCTCTGCCAATTCTGGGCAGCGGAGCTGGCACCCTCCCTTTAACTATCATAGATTTTGTATAGTTTGAGTAATCTGACATGAATGGCAACAGAAAGTATTTTAATTTGAACTATGAGAACTATTGCATAATTGTTTAGAATTTTTTTCACACACCCGCACACACACATGCACGCACACACACATGCATGCACACACATTTATCCCATAATTTACATCAAACAAACCATACATATAATTATGAAGTCCTTTAGTTATAAAATGTTTGGAAAAAAGAGTATTCATCAGGGTCCACTATATTTAATCCACCGACCATATGGTAGTAATTACTCCACTTGTCCACATATGGTATTAATTAGAGTATATTAATGCTTCAGAGACAACAGTTGTAGACAACATAACAGCATTTACAATGGCATAATTGTACTGTCTTGTAGCCTCCAAGAGCAGTGAGACGTCGAGCAAGTCTGCGTCCAGCAGTAAGATCAAGGTTGAAGACGACAAGAAAGACTTGACGAAGGCACTGGCGGGTGAGTGCAGTGTCCATCTACTGTCACAGTCACAACACATGTCAACAGTTTCAAGACACAAGTGTGTAACTAATGTGAATCTGATGATTTATTGTTGTATTTAACCCAAGAAACTGCTTTGCTCAGACTTGTGACAGTACTGCAATATCTGTGTCAATTTATTTTTTATTATTCCATTGTCCCAGATAGAATAAATTGATGATAACATTTACATATGTCCCTATTCCTAATGTAATATGTGATACAAGAAGCATTATTTAATGTCGGTTTACATGTGGAATTGCATAACGTTAGCTCATCTGGGGTATTTTGCGACAAAGTTATATATTAATGTTGCATGTGTTCGCTTCTAGGTCTGCCTGCTATCCCTGGTGTGGGGCCCCTCAATGCAGCCTCACTGTCAGCCGCCCAGATGATGAATCCCTTTGGAGCACTGCCCATGATGAACCCTCTTGACCTGGGCATGGCAGCTGCCGCCCAAGCAGGCATGTTCTCCTTCATGTATCCCGGCATGGGCATGATGTACCCCGGCATGGGCATGCCCATGATGCCGCCCGCTGCCATGATGCCAGGTTGGTACTTCTTTCCTCTTCCTTCTACATCACTCGTCTACGTACGCTTCTGTCTGATACTTTCTCACCTACTCAGATGTGCTATCTTTATATCTTTACAACCTTTTGGGTCTTCATCCTTACCATTTTGAGGCCATACCTAACCAACTTAATTTCTGTTGTCTTCACTTTGCTTATGTTTACCTTGTGGAGTCTTTTATTCTCTGGCAAGTCTGGACACCGATGTTATATTTGGGAATGTTTCGGTTACCATTAGGTTCTGTTCATAGTTGCTTGTAAGAAAAACAGATGCACTGTTGCCAGTTGCTAAACTATTTTGTTGCAGCTGTACAAGTAATCCTACTTGTGTGTCACATGGTTTTGCACAGTATTCACATTGGCAGCTGTTGTGTGACATTGTAATGTCACATCCATCTGTATGGCAGGAAGTCTAAACACTGTCATTCAAAATGCAATATCCACCTCCTCTTGTTTCAGGTCCTGAGTCCATGTTCATGTGTGACCCGATGACCTTTGGCACGCCCCTCACCCTGATGCAGATCCCGCAGGAGGCGATCCGTGACATAGAGTGCAAGTTGCAGGAGGCAGGTTGTACCATCGCCCGCTACACCCAGGACTGTATGATGCTGTGTGACCTCAAGTGTCGAGTCAGTGCCACTGACCTCGCCTGCGCACACGAGGCGATGGTCGACGTCGGCTATATCTGTAAGAAGTGTCACATGGTGTACCCAGCGCGTGACGCGTGCGTCAACCACCAGCGCATCCTGTGTTACCAGAACGAACCAAACGCCGACCCGGCGAAGTCGATTCTGAAGCTGGAGCAGATCCAGTACGAGTGCTGTGCGTGCAACGTCAAGTTTTCGTCCATCATGGACTACAAGGGACACTGCGACCTCGACGCACACAAGTCAAAACTCCTCAGCTATAAGCCACCAGGGGGATCCAGTGCGGCTGTGGCAGTTAAGTCAGAGAAGAGCTCGAGAAATGCGTTAGAAACGCAGAAGAGCAATCCCGGTGAGAAATCAAGTTCCGAATCAAACGTGTAGTCAACGCGATAAACTGCTGATTTGGTCGGTGAAACGTAATGTACCTTAAATGAATAGACTTACATAAATTGATTGTTGATATCGTGGTGTGTGTACAGAAGTGAATGTTGTTAGTCTACCCCAGTGTGTCATGCTGAGTTGTGTTGTCCGACGTATCATAGTACTTAAATCTTGGGAGTGAAGCTTCTAGTAGATTGTTATTGTTGATGATTATACAGAAACGACATGTGAGAGAACATTGCAGGATTCTACGACTAATGCTAATAATATTGTACATTTTGAGATGTTGGCGTTTGGTGGTCGCGTGCTTGTCGTCTATGCCTCTGTACCCTGTGGTGTATTTGGCGGCTTCATGTGGTTGGCTGATTTTAGTGTGTCGTGCGACATTAATGCAGACAGTTTGTCGGTGACGACAGCAGTCGATGCCATAATACCAACAAGTATTTAGTCATCGTAGGCCGTAGTTGTAGGATGAAACATGACTGAGACAATGACTTACTATACTAGAAGGGTAAAAGATACTTGTAGATATTGTGCATACAATGATTGAAGGGACGTGGTAACACATTGTGATGTTGACTGTGGCGTTGTTACGGCCATCAATGGTGTAGATAGGCCGATAATGTGTACGTAGAATAACGATTGATCATAGGAGGTAGCTATATTGACAATGCCAATGACGTTGCTATGGTAATCGAGGTGTATTTAGCGTCCCGACACAACCAGTTAGTTAAGGACATATTTACCAAACGTATCATAGATGAGTAGTGAATGCAGACAATATTTTCAACTGTGGAGTTTTTATTTCCGTTTTAGAGAGATAATTTGAGTATGAAATGATGCAATGTCGTCACCAACCAGGTCCCATTGCGTCATTCTACAGGCACAAAATGATTGGCACATGCTCTTTGTTATACGCATGCCAAACTTGTTTGTTACCATCACAAAGGATGTTTATATTTCGTGTGTGCGCATGTGTGTGCAAACTCCTGTTTTACATGGTGCTTTTAAAGTTGCTATAGCTGTTCCCGTATGTGGACTGCACAGAGTCGGGTAAGGATTGAATCGGTCGTCTTCTTAGTCGTATCAGTAACTTAAGCCGACGCGTCGCATACCGACCACCTGGTGGGTTTACTTGGAGAATGACAGGGTCATATTTCTTGAATTATGCAGTCTATAATATGCAAGCGACTGGTGGGTCTGTGTGAACTGGTTGTACCATGGTCAAAACAAGGGCACAAGTCCATCTGGTGATTAGGGCAGGGTGCTTCGTTGTAGCTGTAACACACGACTAGGTGAGGTTGGGTGGCAGGCGACCACTCCGACCTGACAGTAGGTGCTTGTACGACTGACTTTTGTTACTTTTAGACCTCATCGTATCATCATTGTTGTAATGTCATTTACCATAATGTGCTTATGCTTCGTCTTGAAACGACACTGCTCCCGCAAAACCTCTCACCTTTCAACTCGACTGCCTGCCCAGGCCCGGGGTAGAACTGAACCCCAATAGTTGCAAGGGTGGGGTGTTGTAGACCCCTCATGAGGGGGGGCGTTCCAGGTCCTACGGACCAGTCATCTGCTATGCTCTACCTCCGTACTGCCATGAGTAGCCACAGTCACGTGTCTGTCGGCGACTGACACAGACCGACGCGACGCGACTCGACACCAAACGACACATTACAATGCGTCATGTTTTATGATTGTCTTAACAGGATAACTTGCTGTTTATAATACTATTTTTGTTAACGCTTTTATTACCGTGACGTCGACATGCAAACTGTGTAAGATAATTGTATCTAAGCTGTAGATTTATTGTAGAAGTTGACTAACACGTAGGCTGCTGACATCAGGTGCTACAACATATTTAGACGATTGACTTTTTTCATTTTGTTGATCTGCAGGTCATTTACCAACATTGTTGGTGTTGTTATTGTGACAGTGTTGTCATTATCAGTTGCCGATATCCCTGTTGTGCTTGTGATCATATGTTTACCTTGTTTTGGGTCATATCTTTGTGCTGTAAATATCATATTTTTGGACCACTATGACAGTGATGGTATGTATAATTTTAGCTCTGTTAACCAAGACAGTTGGATCATCGTATGTTGTTATGAGCGTAGAGAAAGTTTATAGGTTATATAGGAATGCGGCCGGCGCCAGTCATTGACGCGAGTCTGCGTGGTATTAACTAGCTAACGGCAACTAAAACCAAATCCAATTTGTAGTCTGTTCCATTGCCTCATCGCATCGGTGGGCAGAACAATATTTTTGTTACCTTCCAAAGGGCAACTGAAAGTGCTGGTCAGTTTGTTACCTGCACTGACTGGGCAATGGTCATTGTCAAACTCTGTGGTCACTCTTGCCAAAAAGACTTGGTCTTTCAAAGTGGTCAGTAATTTAGAATTGTTGCTAGTTTCTAATTGGCCATTACAATGCTTTCGCTGCTGGGTGAGATGAATAGATTGTCTCGACAGGTTTACTTGGAAACTTACACATTTACGACCATCTTTTGTTTGATGTCATCAATCTATGATGACAGCTGCTGAGTAGGACCAGAAATCCAATGTATTGCCTTATTTTTGGTATTGTGGATGTCTTTAGATTTTCATACATCTCCTTCTACCATGTGGACACAGATGGCTTTCCCAGCTCTAATAAAATGTCAAAGCTAGAATCTGTGTTTCTTTTCCTTATTGCAACCCCACAAAATATGTAGGGGATGTTCAAAGTGGTAGCAGTTTGATGTCGGCTGACGATTTTAGAGCAGTCGTCATGAAGGTATGTTGTATGCAAATTATGTACAGTTTTTCATGATTCAGTGAAAAGAATTATAAATTATTATCGCCATTAATAGTTTTAACATTCAAAATAAATGTTGTTTTATTCATGATGTAAATACAAATGAAATTTACTTTACTTGTGTACACGTATCAAGATTAATATATGGTTGGTGCATGTAACTATTTTTAAATGAACAGAAATTGCTTCAGTGTGGTGATGCCACCTTTGAGGTTGAACATTTTTATTATTCTTTAAACATTTCTGGCAATAAACATTACAGGTATTTAAATGAGTTTTGAAGATTTACAGAAATAATTTTAGTTATCTTTCAACCTCACAGGTGTATCACCTGCAAGTATCCATTCTAGGAGCTCGTTTAGCTCACTTTGTGTTTAGAGGAATCTATGTAATCAAGACTTACTGATAAACCTAAAAACAAACAAATAGCAATCCATTTACCAAACAGCAATCAGTTCACTGTTGACCTACTGATTGTTCCCAAACTACACCGAGCTGTACGCACCAGTCAAATCACCCTTTAGTCACATCAGTATTACAAACACTGAGATGGTTGAATAAGACATTCATTTATACGTTCCCAAATAATTTCCTAGAAAGCAAGACATCAGTTTCGCTAATACAGTCACATCAGCATTCAGGTCACTCTCCCAATGTTGAGGGTGGCATTAAGTGAGGTTCCCCTGTTAGGCGAGTGGCAAAATCACCTAACAGACCGATTTAAATGCCCCCCCCCCATACACACACCCAAAAGTTATATATTTCGAAAGCCCTGCATCAAGATGTTCTATCTGATTATGATGGTGATGTCGATGACAATGACAGTGAATAGAAAATAATCAATAATATTTCTGGTAGCTTCACCCAATCGACTTACCTTTGTGTTGAATTAATATTTTGTAAAACAGAGACACATTACTTGCTTTGCAAGGTATAAACCAAAAGGTAGCAACATCGATGGTGAGCTTAGCTTGTTCAACTCGATTCCTATAAATGTATGTAAGCAACCAGAAATTGTGTAACGCGTGTGGAATGGCGCAATTTCTAATGTTCATCAATTTACGGTGACCCTGTTTGAATGTCACTCAACACAAACTACCTCACGTCACACCCCATTTTGCAGGGAGAAACTGATCTTTCATACAATATGACTTGTCCATATTTGTAAAGTAGACACAGTCAATATAACTTCATAGTATTTGCGGGATTGAGAACTCCAATAATCGTAATTTTATTGGTGACATTGTTTGACCTTGTTATCATTCTTATCTTTTCAGAATACAGCACAACGTTGTCCATTATCTTGGAGATAAGATATTGCGCTTTCCAACAATATATGGCTTGGCCATTTTCTAATAATATAAAATAGCTACTTAGCCACGTCAAGAAGTTTTCAAGTGTCATTTTCAAAAATCGATCGTTTTATGGTGACCTTGGATTAACACTTACTGCACCACTTGGCAACTCTATGACAGACATCATGACAGAGAGATGCAGGACTTTCCACAATATAACATTTGGGTGTGTGTAGGGGGCCATTTAAACTCCTAAAATAACAGACTTTTTAGGATTGGCCGCCCACCTATGTAGAAGTGCAGGAGAGTGGCACAGGTGTCAGAGCCCTCACTGTCACGAGGTTCCTGGTTACAACTGGCTGCAATGTCAAACCTTTGTCAACTTTGTTTACTCCACGCTACTTCAGTGTTCAAAGCTGTATTAACGAATCCTCTGCAATCAGGGACATTTAGGTATCAATTGCAGCATGGCTGAATGCTCCCAGAACTTGAGACTGTTCAAGTGAACTTGAACCACGGAGAGTGAAATGTAAAGGACAACAAATTACAACAGAAGGAACAAGTTAATTAGAAGACTACATACTGATGACGAGGCTGTTTAGTCGTTTGGGCAGAAGGTCCTACACTTCTGGTATCACTCTGCATCCACCGTGTGCCATCCGCCATTAGCTCCCATATCTCAGAAACAGTTTCGGATCTAATTTGGCCGACATATTACGGCATTGCAACAAGAAATTTAAAGTTTATTGGATCATTCTAAAGGTGCACTAGGGCCTTCAAGGGCTAAAAAACGATATTAACAACTTATTCTCAAATTTTGCAGACACTTATCTTTGGATAAAGAGGCAATACACAAGAAATTTTGCAGACAATTATCTTTGGATAAAGAGGCAATACACAATACATTTGTATCTGATTGGATATTTGTAAGGGCACCTGTTTACCTACCACAAAACTAACTGTTCACATTTGCCTGGTTGTGTCTAGCATGGCTCGTGTAGGCCTATTCATCGCCCCATGGCCTCTGGGTCCAACTGTCTATGTTGGTGGTCTCTCACTGATATATTATTAGTGGTTATAAGAAACGTTTCTGATTTTGCACAGGCCTTTCCTGTTGTAGTACCACACAAAAAATCTCTATTTGATCGAACCCTTCTGAAGGCATCTCAGTGCCACAACATTTTGTTTGTTTGTTATGGTAAGCCTATATTTTCATGTTTCTCCATGTAGTGATACAACTGATTCACCAAAATCACAATATAGTCCTAAGGCCTCCAGGATCTCTTGGCATCTTTCTATATCAAAATATCAGTGTGTTTTTAAGGTAACAAAGCGAGCTACTAGAGCCAGTCCATGTCCATATATATCGTGTGAGGTTATTGTAAGCATACTGAATGGTTGCTACATGACCACATATAACACAGGATACCATAATTCTTGTAGATTTTTATTATATATGCAAACTGCATCTAACACACTACCTAGAAACTACACACTATCAACACAAATGGTCCAGTGTTAAAACTTCTGCTCTGCAGCAGTCTTCGAAATAAGGCATGTGACCCGCCTTAAAATTGAAGTAGTTGCAAAAATAACAGATCCTTAAAAATGCAGCACAATGCCAAATCATACGCCAGTTGGACTGTCACTTGCAGTCGGCCCCAGCCACATGTACAGTGTTGTTTGAGGAGAGTGTCAGTGGATCTCGTGGACCTCGGACGGCTCACGCATCATCTGTGGTGTCGTCGTCTGCTGCTTCGGCTGCATACACGACCGTGCCACCGACTCAAACAGTCTGAAACACCACACACGCACTCAGTACAGACACGTTGACACTTATGTCACTACACAGCACTCAGTACAGACACGTTGACACTTATGTCACTACACACGCACTCAGTACAGACACGTTGACACTTATGTCACTACACACGCACTCAGTACAGACACGTTGACACTTATGTCACTACACACGCACTCAGTACAGACACGTTGACACTTATGTCAGTACACACACACACACACACACACACTCTGTACAGACACGTTGACACTTATGTCACTACACACACACTCAGTACAGACACGCCGACACTTATGTCACTACATATGCACTCAGTGCAGACACGTTGACACTTATGTCAGTACACACACACACACACTCAGTGCAGACACGTTGACACTTATGTCAGTACACACACACACACACTCTGTACAGACACGTTGACACTTATGTCACTACCCACACAGTCAGTACAGATACGCTGGAATTGTATAATCACATACAACATAAACAATCATAAGAATCAACAAAATGATATACAATTCCAGGTTGAAAGCGGAGCCAATCAAAGGCGGTAACCAGTTTATAAAAATCAAAACTCATCATCCTCAAAAGAACTAACTATGTTACTAACAAAATAACTCTTGCGTTCACATGAGGGACACAGATGTCATGCACAGTTGAGATTTATGTTAGTTCTGGTCTTATAGGGTTTCAAAAATGTCTACCAGACCAGAAAACCAGAAATAAGAATAATAATGAATGACGAACACAGGACAAACCATCATGATTTGTTCAAACGTGTCGTCATAGTAACAACCTGTGGCATAAACAAATAACTCACTTCTCAATCTCAGGTGCGCAGTGAACAAACTCGTGGTTCCAGAACTTGAACTGGGGGTTCTTGATGAGCTCAATGAAGGTGATGAGCAGACCCCAGGGGTGGGGGCGGTTCACTATCAGACGCTCCAGTAGCACCCTGCAACATCATTTGACATGTCACTGCATCCGACAACACAACCTGACATGTCACTGCTTTCTGACAACACAACCTGACATGTCACTGCTTTCTGACAACACAACCTGACATGTCACTGCTTTCTGACAACACAACCTGACATGTCACTGCTTTCTGACAACACAACCTGACATTCTGACAACATAACCTGATATCAACTCAACGACCATCAAAACACCACCTGACGATCTGTTCCTGGATGGCCGCTGTAAGGACCTAACTAGCGATCTGTTCCTGGGTGGCCTCGGTAAGGACCTAACTAGCGATCTGTTCCTGGGTGGCCTCGGTAAGGACCTAACTAGCGATCTGTTCCTGGGTGGCCTCGGTAAGGACCTAACTAGCGATCTGTTCCTGGATGGCCTCGGTAAGGACCTAACTAGCGATCTGTTCCTGGGTGGCCTCGGTAAGGACCTAACTAGCGATCTGTTCCTGGGTGGCCTCGGTAAGGACCTAACTAGTGATCTGTTCCTGGGTGGCCTCGGTAAGGACCAACCTGACGATCTGTTCCTGGGTGGCCTCAGTAAGAACGTGCCTGACAATCTGTTCCTGGATGGCCTCAGTAAGAACATACCTGATGATTTGTTCCCAGATGGCCTCAGTAAGAACATACCTAACGATTTTTTCCCGGATGGCCTCAATAAGAACATACCTGACGATCTGTTCCCGGATGGCCTCAGTAAGAACATACCTGATGATTTGTTCCCGGATGGCCTCGGTAAGAACATCCCTGATGATCTGTTCCCGGATGGCCTCAGTAAGAACATACCTAACGACTTGTTCCCGGATGGCCTCGGTAAGAACATACCTGACGATCTGTTCCCGGATGGCCTCAGTAAGAACCTACCTGGTGATCTGTTCCTGGATGGCCTCAGTGTTGGCCTCAGCGAACAGGTAGAGGAGGGTGCAGCTGAAGTAGTGGGTGTGACTGTTGGGGTAACGCAGCTGGTTGGCGATGGCGTTGAGGAACAGATAGCGCCCTGAAACACAACACGTCCAGTGATGTAACAAGCAAACCAATATGACACATCAAGTGAGGTAATGTAACAGACATGATACAAACCAGTTGACCGACCAACCACAGCGAGGGAGAGATAATAATAAAATACTTGTATAGCTGTTAAATTGAAAATTGCTCTCAGAAGTTTTACAAACACGTGCACATAAAAAATGCCACATATACAACAAAACGATATATTAGAAATAAACGTGTAAAATATAAAATACAGTCACTAAAACATTTTTTAAATACAGATAGTTATGAATAAAATTATTTTTAAAAAGCACTTTACATATAGTAATTTGAGCAAGATGACTAACCTAAAAACAAAAACTAGTAAAACAAAATCTATTGATAAAAAGTTGAAAGTCAGGGAGTGATC
Source organism: Ridgeia piscesae (assembly GCA_025642075.2). Classification (NCBI taxonomy): domain Eukaryota; kingdom Metazoa; phylum Annelida; class Polychaeta; order Sabellida; family Siboglinidae; genus Ridgeia; species Ridgeia piscesae. The sequence goes on along the minus strand of JAODUO010000010.1, from coordinate 1,175,141 downwards.
GCCATGACAACCCACCTTCAGTGTCAAGGTCGACAGCGAGGTTCTGAAAGATGTCCATGTGAGAGGAGTGAGCGATGGTGCTCATGCTCGGTGTGAGGCCCTTCGTCGTGATGTAGGCGATGGCCTGCGTGCCCACGTACAGCACCAGCGCGTTGATGAGGGGGATGTTGTACCTCATGCCTGGCTCACTCGACACCTGCGACACAGCCTCAGGTGAGAAGAGAACAATTCACACAGGTGTGTTCTAAGCTTAAGGTGAGGTGGCAGCTCCTAGGTTATATTTTCTCATTTAACATTACGTTCTTCTGACTCCAGCAGGCGAGTTGAAGGTTTACTGCCTGCCAGATTGTGTTCAGTTAGTTTATTAGCTCGGAACAATGTTCACAATTTGAAAGATTCTACCTTCAAATGGTAAACAAAACATCCCGTTTCAAAACAAAATTGATTGGCAATAATGCTGAGGCGAGCAGAGTTAACCAAAATACCTGTTGATGTGTCACTTTCATAAGTTCTAGACAGCAGACCTGCTACAAATTACTGTTTGGCATTCTGAACTTCTATTATGATTCAGAGTGTACATTGTGGTAATTTAAACACAGTTCACAGGTTTGTTCTACTTCCAACTGTTTATTTGGATGCAACCAAAGCCAGATGTGCTGAGGTGAATGTTTCTTACCTGCAGGTTACTTCTCAGTTCAGACAAGAACTTGACTGGAGAGCGATTCTTCAGGTACGAGTCCAAATCCTACAAGATGCAGAAAAACATGATAAGACACTCGGCTGAGAGATAACTCCTGGTCTGATACCAATGCACCACCACAAGACCAATATGCTGGATTGAATACATTATGACGAGGAATGTCAACAGAAAGACAGTGGAACCTGGCACAAAGAGAAGAAAACAGTTTCACCAGAATTGAACACAAATGCTGAAAAGTCAAAATAAGATAATTTGTAATCATTAAGCAGACTGGTTAACCTCCCATTCTAGTTCTGGAGATTCAAGTGTGTCTAAAATATACTTTACACTAACATATTTTTACCATGTATGCAGTTTATGCATGAAACTGCTAAGACACTGCATAACATTAAGTGGGGTTCATGCATTGGCTCCCGATCAATGCAATTCAAATTATGAGACACTTTTACCTAAGTGTCAACGCAGTATTCTGTTTTGAGAGGTAACACAAGAGACAAACACCCCACCTTCTGGAAGCTGACTGGCTGTATCATGCTGGCGAAATCAGTCATGATACGCGGAGGGTGTGCGATGTCCGAGAGCATGTCGACCTTCAGGTTGGGTGTGAATGGGTCAGGCAGACGCATGTTGCGTGGGAATGCACTCAGCACAAGGTTTCGCATCTGGATGCAGTTCGGTGGGATGACATCGCAGAAGGCGTAGTGGTAGTCACACAGGAACTCTGGGAAGTCGTGGAGCAGCACCAGCAGCACTCGCAGTGTCCCCTGGTGGACGACAGTCACAACTACACTCAACGCAATACAGCACGGACACTTCTACTACACCTGAGACACAAACTCAGCTGCATTGAAACAAAAATATTACACAGTTTAGTAATTGCATGTTATGAACAACAACATTGGTTTATGGTTGAATACTGAGAAGCCTTGAAGCCCCTGTTAGTTTGTTTAAACAGTTTAAATTGTTTCCTGCAGCAATAAGTGTACTAGAGGAAGGATTCTGCTATGGATTCAGTTAATTTGAAGGTTACTGTATCATCCAGCATTGGCTCACCAGAGGTAGAAACCATCATCAACATGACACAACAGTAGCCACAAACATCCTCAGAGGCCAGGGTAGTTGGATAAGCAAAACTAGCCTTGGCGGATCCCTACACGAAGTGCGGGAGTTAACAGAGTCGAACTAGCTGTGAGAACAGCACAAATACACACCCCAATTTGAAGTCAGGTAAACAAGTCCTGGGAATCCCTTTACAATGACCCATTTGCCTAATAGCAGATGAACAGTTTTGCGCATCTGAATATTTGCTTCCACATCCCAAACATTGGACGTAACATGGGCAGCGTGTCACTAGTCTCCCAATAATTATATCACATGGCCGGAGGCCTACCACACTTCTGGTGGGCAATTTCGTTGGCTGAGCTTAAATTCAGTGTTTTGCAAAAGGACCAGCCATGGGTATTGTTGGCTGGTACAGATGTAATCAGCAGCTGTGACCTCTGGCACATAAGGATGACCACACATTTGGCAGACCATATTCCAAACTATTAAACATCATCTAAATTAGCAACATTAAATAAATGCTTATAGCTAAATTTTTAAATCATTTGGCACAACCATGACGTTTATGATCAAAAGCTGAGGGTTTAGGGCTCTGCTTTGTGGATAAAGATCACACTACTGAAGTTCCGTCAGTGGGTTTTAGACCCAGAACTTGCCACTCACCTTGTAGAGCAGCTGGGCGGGCTTGGTGAGTTCAGCGTTCCTGAGGAACGGAGTGAGGAACTTGAACAAGTCCATCAACAGCTGAGCGTACATGCTCCAGCCCTGCACAACACAGGCACTGCTTACAACACAGCAGACACAGTGCACAGGCACTGCTTACAACACAGCAGACACAGTGCACAGGCACTGCTTACAACACAGCAGACACAGTGCACAGGCACTGCTTACAACACAGCAGACACAGTGCACAGGCACTGCTTACAACACAGCAAACACAGTGCATAGGCACTGCTTACAACACAGCAGACACAGTGCACAGGCACTGCTTACAACACAACAGACACAGTACACAGGCACTGCTTACAACACAACAGACACAGTGCACAGGCACTGCTTACAACACAGCAGACACAGTGCACAGGCACTGCTTACAACACAGCAGACACAGTGCACAGGCACTGCTTACAACACAACAGACACAGTGCACAGGCACTGCTTACAACACAACACACACAGTGCACAGGCACTGCTTACAACACAGCAGACACAGTGCACAGGCACTGCTTACAACACAGCAAACACAGTGCACAGGCACTGCTTACAACACAACAGACACAGTGCACAGGCACTGCTTACAACACAACAGACACAGTGCACAGGCACTGCTTACAACACAACAGACACAGTGCACAGGCACTGCTTACAACACAACAGACACAGTGCACAGGCACTGCTTACAACACACAGACACAGTGCACAGGCACTGCTTACAACACACAGACACAGTGCACAGGCACTGCTTACAACACAAGACACAGTGCACAGGCTGCACAACACAGCAGACACAGTGCACAGGCACTGCTTACAACACAACAGACACAGTGCACAGGCACTGCTTACAACACAACAGACACAGTGCACAGGCACTGCTTACAACACACAGACACAGTGCACAGGCACTGCTTACAACACAACAGACACAGTGCACAGGCACTGCTTACAACACACAGACACAGTGCACAGGCACTGCTTACAACACAGCAGACACAGTGCACAGGCACTGCTTACAACACAACAGACACAGTGCACAGGCACTGCTTACAACACACAGACACAGTGCACAGGCACTGCTTACAACACACAGACACAGTGCACAGGCACTGCTTACAACACAACAGACACAGTGCACAGGCACTGCTTACAACACAGCAGACACAGTGCACAGGCACTGCTTACAACACAACAGACACAGTGCACAGGCACTGCTTACAACACAGCAGACACAGTGCACAGGCACTGCTTACAACACAGCAGACACAGTGCACAGGCACTGCTTACAACACAACAGACACAGTGCACAGGCACTGCTTACAACACAGCAGACACAGTGCACAGGCACTGCTTACAACACAACAGACACAGTGCACAGGCACTGCTTACAACACACAGACACAGTGCACAGGCACTGCTTACAACACAACAGACACAGTGCACAGGCACTGCTTACAACACAACAGACACAGTGCACAGGCACTGCTTACAACACAACAGACACAGTGCACAGGCACTGCTTACAACACAACAGACACAGTGCACAGGCACTGCTTACAACACAGCAGACACAGTGCACAGGCACTGCTTACAACACAGCAGACACAGTGCACAGGCACTGCTTACAACACAACAGACACAGTGCACAGGCACTGCTTACAACACAACAGACACAGTGCACAGGCACTGCTTACAACACAACAGACACAGTGCACAGGCACTGCTTACAACACAACAGACACAGTGCACAGGCACTGCTTACAACACACAGACACAGTGCACAGGCACTGCTTACAACACAGCAGACACAGTGCACAGGCACTGCTTACAACACAACAGACACAGTGCACAGGCACTGCTTACAACACAACAGACACAGTGCACAGGCACTGCTTACAACACAACAGACACAGTGCACAGGCACTGCTTACAACACAACAGACACAGTGCACAGGCACTGCTTACAACACAACAGACACAGTGCACAGGCACTGCTTACAACACACAGACACAGTGCACAGGCACTGCTTACAACACAGCAGACACAGTGCACAGGCACTGCTTACAACACAAGCAGACACAGTGCACAGGCACTGCTTACAACACAACAGACACAGTGCACAGGCACTGCTTACAACACAACAGACACAGTGCACAGGCACTGCTTACAACACAACAGACACAGTGCACAGGCACTGCTTACAACACAACAGACACAGTGCACAGGCACTGCTTACAACACAACAGACACAGTGCACAGGCACTGCTTACAACACAACAGACACAGTGCACAGGCACTGCTTACAACACAACAACACAGTGCACAGGCACTGCTTACAACACACAGACACAGTGCACAGGCACTGCTTACAACACACAGACACAGTGCACAGGCACTGCTTACAACACAACAGACACAGTGCACAGGCACTGCTTACAACACAACAGACACAGTGCACAGGCACTGCTTACAACACAGCAGACACAGTGCACAGGCACTGCTTACAACACAGCAGACACAGTGCACAGGCACTGCTTACAACACAACAGACACAGTGCACAGGCACTGCTTACAACACAGCAGACACAGTGCACAGGCACTGCTTACAACACACAGACACAGTGCACAGGCACTGCTTACAACACAACAGACACAGTGCACAGGCACTGCTTACAACACAACAGACACAGTGCACAGGCACTGCTTACAACACAACAGACACAGTGCACAGGCACTGCTTACAACACAACAGACACAGTGCACAGGCACTGCTTACAACACAACAGACACAGTGCACAGGCACTGCTTACAACACAACAGACACAGTGCACAGGCACTGCTTACAACACAACAGACACAGTGCACAGGCACTGCTTACAACACAACAGACACAGTGCACAGGCACTGCTTACAACACAACAGACACAGTGCACAGGCACTGCTTACAACACAACAGACACAGTGCACAGGCACTGCTTACAACAACAGACACAGTGCACAGGCACTGCTTACAACACAACAGACACAGTGCACAGGCACTGCTTACAACACAACAGACACAGTGCACAGGCACTGCTTACAACACAACAGACACAGTGCACAGGCACTGCTTACAACACAACAGACACAGTGCACAGGCACTGCTTACAACACAACAGACACAGTGCACAGGCACTGCTTACAACACAACAGACACAGTGCACAGGCACTGCTTACAACACAACAGACACAGTGCACAGGCACTGCTTACAACACAACAGACACAGTGCACAGGCACTGCTTACAACACAACAGACACAGTGCACAGGCACTGCTTACAACACAACAACACAGTGCACAGGCACTGCTTACAACACAACAGACACAGTGCACAGGCACTGCTTACAACACAACAGACACAGTGCACAGGCACTGCTTACAACACAACAGACACAGTGCACAGGCACTGCTTACAACACAACAGACACAGTGCACAGGCACTGCTTACAACACAACAGACACAGTGCACAGGCACTGCTTACACACCAGCAAGTGCACAGGTTACACCAGGCAACAGGCACTGCTTACAACACAGCAGACACAGTGCACAGGCACTGCTTACAACACAACAGACACAGTGCACAGGCACTGCTTACAACACAACAGACACAGTGCACAGGCACTGCTTACAACACAACAGACACAGTGCACAGGCACTGCTTACAACTGTATCTTTATAACGGATGTGAAATCTTTAAACATTCTGGCGGATAGGATGGGTTTTACAAAGTGGCTAACATCATTTTTATATTGATAATCGGGCATGTGGACTTGTGGTATTAAAAGGAAAACCTACACAACAACACACTTATAACATTCCTGTCACGATATTGGTGGACTATATGTCCATCACACGACTGAAAAGATGTCAGATTTAGAAAAAATTATTTGAGTGTAATATTCATTATATTTTTAAAGCTAACTTTATACATGGCTGTAAATAAATGTGAAAGACAGTAAATTGTATTTGAGGTGAAAGTTGCAGGCGTGGAATGTGGGCCTACCCTCTGCTGTGTGGTGATTGCCAGCATACGTCCAATGAAGACGCGGTGAGATATGAGCTCAAGCCATGCATAAGAGAATGCTGGCGCCTTCGCTGGTCGCAAGATGTGGAACGTGTTACTGGAAATAAATGTAGAAACAGTTGCTGAAACCATCTTCATCATGAAATATCTGACAGGTTTAGTGAATCTGTTGACTTTCGATGTTATCTGACAGTAAGAAGCAAACACAGCAAGTCTCCGGCAAACAAACAGTTGTATGAAATTAATAGTCTCTGAAACAAGGAAATACATTCTGCTATTAAAAAAGTTATACTCAAAGAAGTATCAATACTGTATAACTTCACAAATTTTATTATACTCCGACTACTACCTCGCCATCTGCTGTTGTCAGCCTCAGAAATCTGAAGACTGATAATCTAAACCACCATGACTGAATATGTGTATAACAACTGTAGTGAGTAGAGTGGAGTGGAGTGGAGTCGAGTTGGACTCACCAGAAGGCAGTTAGCACTTGGAAGTTGATGCTCTCAAGCACATGTTCCGGGGCATTCAGCTCAATGAAGAGCATGATGAAGATGCGATGGTACGGCAGCTGCTGGAACTCTGTGTGTCGGACCTCGTGGTCTTGGAGCAAGACACCAGCCACAATGCCCAGCACCTGCAGCCGTTGGTAGGTTACACTTTACAGCCACAACACAGGGCAAGTAACTAGGGTTGCACAGTCATGGAAGCATGTTTGTTGCAGCAGGTAACTGCCAACAATTTAGAATAGGAATTCAATTTGAAAGAACAGCAATTTCAAACAAATAAGTCATTTTATTTTATGTAAGTTTTATGTAAAATCTAATTTATTTCTACACCTTAATTCATAAATTTTTATTTCATTTATAAATTTATCTTAGGTAATTAATAAAAAAAATTTTAGCTTATTTTTTATAGATTTAGTCAAAACGTCATGCTAATGTGAAGAAGCGCTTTGACTGGCATTTAATTACATAAAAAGTGCTACATTGAGAAATGGAATAATAATTGTTATATTATTACTAGAAATGATATACAGAAAACAAGAAGCCGGAACATTATATCACGTAGGCTGTCTTTTATTCTGATAACTCTGTCCATTACAAGACAATCTTGCAGTTTAGCAGGTGACAACGTTACTGACCTTATTAAGCAGGTTGATCTTGGTGACAATATTGTTTGTGTCGCCAGAGTGTTTCACGAGTAGTGCAATGAGCCTGACGAATGCGTCAAGTGTGTGGAAGCACTTGGTGCGCACCAGTGTGGGACTGTGTGTCTGCTCCGACAGTGCCCGGTAGCACAGGTCCACACACATCTCTGTGCAGAGACGGAAGAAGCGCGTGATCAGGTCGTCTGTCTTCAGGATGCCCTGCTGATGCATCTGAAGCAGCGAGACAGATGTGTCATCGTCACAGCCGCGTCACGTCAGCCAGTCGTCATCATGATATTCACTGACACCAAACTACCATCAGGGCAGTGTCAAATCTAAGTCTCTGCCACATACTGTACAATAATAAAAATCTTGTTAAATCTTGTTAAAATATAGAATATCGGTGTATAAAATAATTTTTATACGTAAAGTTTAATTTGGATAATATCTTAAATTGTATCATTATTTTATATCTAAGTTACATCTTATACTTTATCAAATATTGCATTGTATGCATTTCTGAACAGAGGCCTACTTTGGATTTTAGTGTACAAATAGAGATTATAAAATACTGGTCATAATTATAGCAATGCAGTTGTCAGACAGGGCATGACTCCACTTCATTCCCAGCTGTGTCACATGACACTAGTCATGTGACATGCCATAACAGCCAGTCCACTGACATAACCCACAACTAGAAAGAAAAACACGCACAAATGATGTTGAAGTGAAGAGATCTAACAAAACGATCCATTCATGTATAAACCTACATGATTTGCATAAACAAGTGTATATTTCACCCCCAAGAAGCCACTGTTGTGGCCTCACTTACCTGTCCCACGAAGGCAGAGAAGGCCTTGGTGCTGTCGCGGCCGGCGGCGGGAGAGTGGAACATGTTGACCCACTCCCTCAACAGGTACTCCGTCTTCTCATGCAGGCCGGGAGGGTCATCTATCTCACGCGCCTGCGATATCCCAGAATGCATCATTGATGTGGGGCCACCGGGCACGCGATCCAGCAAGTCGCTGTCGCTCTGCTGGCGGATCGTCTCAATCAGAGTGTTCAGGCTGAAAGAACAACGAGAATTTGCAATGTTGAATAAATAAATATGCTCAGGTGCATTATATATAATTGTATACATGAAATACATGTACTAGTCAAATAATAAACTGTGTAAACCATACAAATTGATCATTTAAATAGCAAAAATCTACAATTATTAATATTTAATTATTAAGTAAATGCACCAGTTTTCACATTACACAGCAAAACGCTGTAACAAACTCAGAATATTTGTTATTCGTAAAAATTAACACACACAATTTGTTTTACTCTAACTCTAATCTGGTATAGTGCATCCATTTCAAAATATTCCTATAGATGGCGATGTGCTGCGGAACCCTGGGTTTAATCCTGCTATTTCTCCAGCCACTTCAAGTCTGTTTCCATCTAGACAAATGCCTTTTGCTCCTGTAAAGTATGTAATGTGCCCCTTCAATATCATCATTGTTTCAGTTCCACTCACCCGTCTGGAGCCTGTCTGGAGTGAGCAGCGATACGGGCCAAAGTCTCTATCGTGTTGTAGAAGTCAGCCTGAAACACATTCCAAGACTTACAATGTTGCTGACACTGCTATAGTCTACAAGACTATCAGCTGCCAAAGGACAAGGTATAAATTGTAGTCATCTTATATTTGTTTTACAAATATTTTCATTCTAGAGACGATCACAAAATATAAAAGTTGCACCCCAACAGCACACGAATACAGACAAAACTGTCCCACATTAGCCACCCCACACCCCACACTTACACCCCACACTTACACCCCACACTGACCACTCGACAGTAACTGTCACACCCACCTCAGTGATTTGAGCTGTCTGTTTCTCGGGCAAGCAGAACCTCTGGACAAGCTGCATGGCGAAGGCGATGGCCATGTAGTTGAGGCCGTTCTCCATGGACTGGGCCAGGTGCAGGTCGTACTGCAGCATGTTGACCAGGTGGCTCCGGATGAGACCGTCCACAGCCTCCAGGTTGTACTTGTGTTCATCTCGACACTCAATCAGTACACTGTTGGTAGACACAGCAGTCGGTAGAACACACCACTTACAAACACATTCAGCTCACACAGTCTCGTCAACACGTTCAAACTATTACCTCGTGTTTTTACACAGTATTCTTACTTGTTACCTTATTAAACTTGTTCAATTTCAATTACTACAGGTGCAAATCATTATGACTAGAAATACTGTCTTGCCTATTTTATTGTTTGCAATTTCAAACTTGTGTAATGCTTTAATGGCGTTTCTTGCATGTTCCTGTTAATCAATTATGCCTACTAATTACTGCCTCTGAGCTTAGATTCCTGAGGGTATATAAAATATTAATTATATACGATTTAATAATCTATTACTTTTATTATGTTTGCTTTGTTATTGTTGTAATACAATTTCATAACCACAGTTGTCATATTAAATAGCTACAATGAAACGCATGTCATGCCAGGGTCGTCACACTGTGTATGTTTCAAAGACACCTCCCTGAGTGAACAAATAGTGGAATAATTTAAAACTTCAGTCCCAGTGAAGACAGAGCATACTGACCGTGTGACCTGTTTGTTGGTCCACTGAGGTCCATAAGCGCGGTGGTCCTGCAGTCCTTTCAGCACTGACAGATGACAGTCTCTATACAGGACCATCATCTGCTGGTCAGCGGCTGACATGGACGTGAACCCCTCCAGTAGCCCCTCCACCGCCTTCTGCAGCAGCACCAGGGCGGCGACGATCTCGCGCGAATTACGGGCCACGAGCACTGACTCGAGCAGGTTGTGCAGTGCTGCCACCTGGGGATGCATGATGGGAACGACGAGTGAGCGCAGCTTCTGCTCGATCTCGCGTGCCATCTTGTCGTAAACCTGCGTGATCTCGTCTGTCGCACTTGTCTGAAACAGGGTCATGTGATCAAAAACATGGTCATGTGATCGGAGAAACGTCCTCAGTTGAATACTCACGTGTTCAAACCTTCATGTAGTTTTATTTATTTCAGTTGCAACAGGTCTGAGGCCCCGGTAATGGGAATGACAATTTATTTCTTAGTATGCTTCTGTAAAGTTACCAAATCCTAAATATAGTTTTCCATTTCCCATACTGCATTCTTTTATTTCTGTCAAAGGCACAATTTATATATATATACACACAAACACACACACACACACACACACACACACACACACACACACACACACACACACACACACACACACACACACACACACACACACACACACACACACACACACACACACACACACACACACACACACACACACACACACACACACACACACACACACACACACATTATAAAAAAGATACTTGAATCTGTATTAAAAATACTGTTTTGTACAATGTATTGTATAATGAAAACAACAACTGTCATTTCATACTCCTTACAATGTTAGCTCAAATCTACCATCATTAAAATCTGGCCTAATCTGCCCTGAAACATTCTAAGAGAATAAAATTAGCAAATCGAGCTGAGATTAATAACGCTGATAATTAGCCGACATAAAACAATCACCTGGAGTGGTTTCATGACGTTCACGGTCGCCTGACTTGGATCGTGCGCAGTTGGCAGGAAGCCTGGGATGTTACGAGCGAACTCCTCATAGACTGCGATCTGCTGGTGGGTCACTCCCCCAACCTACAACAGTGTACACAATGCTACACACATCTGCCACAAAACAACATTAATCTAAAGTTTCTTAGTACCAGACTCCAACGTACATCATGAACCAACCACACTGTCCTCACCAAGACGTCTACATATTAGTTATAAACACCACCTGCAGCATTACTTCCTCAAGTTCATCAATGCTATGCTGGCTCTAAGATACTGATGTTACTAGAAGGGGGGTTGCAGTAGATGTTACTAGAAGGGGGGTTGCAGTAGATGTTACTAGAAGGGGGGTTACAGTAGATGTTACTAGAAGGGGGGTTACAGTAGATGTTACCTTGAGTCTGATCTGTTCTGGCATCCTCTCTGCCTGGTAGGTCAGCACCACTGGGTCGCAGTACCGCCGGTTCTCATTGCGTGCGTGTTTACGCAACTCATACTCCTGAAACAGTCGGCACACATTACTACTGACCACAGAAACTGGCACGACGATGACAAATCAAATCAATTCATTTCAGATTGTTTGTTTGCTCAATGCCACTTCTGTTATCTGCATTAGGGTGGTTGTGAAGTAAAGACCGTCACATACACAATGTACTTTAGTGAACACAAGCTTAGGAAACATTATGAACTTGGCAGTTATTAACAAGAGGACATCTCCTACTACAGTTGCTATGGTACTGATTAATGACGGTAACTATAACACGATTGACCCACAAAACAATGAATCAGAAGAGATCAAGGACTGTCAGGGGTGTCAAGTGTGACCCACCGTGGCTAAGCGTTTGTCCATCTCGGGGATTGCCTTCTCCACAGCGTTCTTCTGAATGAAGGCGCAACACAGCTCCACGTTGACCTGGGCCAGGATCTGAGCCGCTTGTTCGATCAGCTCCTTCTGGGGCGGTGTCGCCCCCTGTAGGCCAACACAACAACAACATTAGGAGGCAACTCACTGAATTATGGTTGTGTCAATAGTTATAACTGGCATGTTTTATAGAATTTCAACAACAGAAGCAACATCTACACATTGAATGAACACTGCAAGTTGTGACATATTTATGGATGTCAATACGTTCAGGCATTGTGCAGATCTAAATGATTTTATATGTAATGGGCCATGGTAGTTTTAAATAGGCAATGCCATACATTAACAATTAAATGGCACTCTCATATTTGTAAATGTCTAAAAAGAATCTGAATTAAATACATTATTACTTTACGATATTTTGCCATTGCCACTGGTTAGCACCAAGGAAGAGGTTTGGTTCCACCAAACATTCCTTGGTGTCTACACTTACTGTGGCCACCATGAGGGAGGTTGTCTTGCAGTTGGCAGAGACTGGTACTTACCCTGAGTGCCGAGAGGAATGCTGTCTTGAGGTTGGTGTTGATGAGCACACTTACCCTGAGTGCCGAGAGGAATGCTGTCTTGAGGTTGGTGTTGATGAGCACACTTACCCTGAGTGCCGAGAGGAATGCTGTCTTGAGGTTGGTGTTGATGAGCACACTTACCCTGAGTGCCGAGAGGAATGCTGTCTTGAGGTTGGTGTTGATGAGCACACTTACCCTGAGTGCCGAGAGGAATGCTGTCTTGAGGTTGGTGTTGATGAGCACACTTACCCTGAGTGCCGAGAGGAATGCTGTCTTGAGGTTGGTGTTGATGAGCACACTTACCCTGAGTGCCGAGAGGAATGCTGTCTTGAGGTTGGTGTTGATGAGCACACTTACCCTGAGCGCCGAGAGGAATGCTGTCTTGAGGTTGGTGTTGATGAGCACACTTACCCTGAGCGCCGAGAGGAATGCTGTCTTGAGGTTGGTGTTGATGCTGATGTGCAGTGGTTCGCGGCAGGTGATGAGAGCCATGCCGGCCGTCATGAAGCGCACCATGTGGTGTGCTGCGGCTCTCATGCGTGACTCCTCCGGGTCAAGAGCAAAGTCCTGAAACAAACTCACAACTGTCATCACAGCTGGTCACCTACGGACACTGATGTTTGTCTGTCTACACAGACGGTGGCTCAAATGGCCGGGGATCATTTTACTAATACAAAGAGCACTTTTAAGGAGAAATCATCATTTATATTTTTGATTAAATTAAAGGAATTTCATTCAAAGCTTAAATTTCCACTGCTGCATTACAGGACTTTATTTCCATGACACACCCATCACAGTGTCCTGCTGGCACCTTGTGGTGGTTAACAGTTTTCAGGTATTCAAAATCACAGTAAAGGATCAAATTTGATATTAAAGGGCAAGATCGGGATTAAGCGCCCTAAACAAAAATGTGTCTGCTGATCTTTGAGTAACATCCTGGTCTTGTCAGCCAGTCACAGACAACACCTTCACCAGTTCAACAACCTGGTCTTGTCAGCCAGTCACATACAACACCTTCACCAGTTCAACAACAACAATACAGAAATTCCATTTTTTTTCTGACAACTATTTCAAGAAAAGCAGAGAACAGCAGGAGCACCACACATACCTTCTTGACGATCTGCTCGCTGGTGGTCAGTGCAATCTTGATTGACCGTTCGACTACTGGAGGCAGCAGCTCCTGTACTGACCGCTCAATCGATGGCCGCACAAACTGTTTCAGCTGTGGATGGGCTTGAAACAGGGCCAGCTGCAATTGATGACCGTCTTATAGGGTTATGTCATGTCTTTATGCAATACAACAGTTGGAAGATTTTTTTGGCAGCTATATCTTGGTGTGAGGCTATCAAATAAGTGGCTATATAATGTAATGGTAATATATATATATATATACATGCATATATATATATATATATATATATATATATATATATATATATATATATATGATATATATATATATATATATATATATATATATATATATATATCATGTAATATATATTTTATATATATATATATATATATATATATATAGATCTTACATTTTACTCCCTGGCATATTTGTTCAATCAAACTCTGGGAGGCATCCAGCCATGCTGCAATTATTGCCACCAACGTCTGTAACCAGGTACTCATACATACAGCTGAAAAAACTAGAGCAATGTAGAGGGAGTGAATTTGCCCAAGGCTTGACAAAGCAGTACAGGATTTAAACCTGGGTTCTCTTGGTCGAGAGCCCGAAGCTCAAACCACTGCACACTGCAATGCTACATGCCACTACATCATGGCACGACTCAATACAGCACATGGCAGTGACAGGGGCGACTTCAGGACAGCAGACATATTGTATGCAACTACTTGAGGACAGGAAACAACACAACAATGCTTTATTAATCCTCTGACCTAACACTGACCTAACACACAACCCAACCAGCTAACACACAACCCATCCAGTTAACACACTCATAACACACCCACCTGCTCACAAATGGCAATGTGTGGAGCGAGCCCTGCCAGTGACATCACGTTGATCTCATGATATCCAAACTGAGGCAGGAGCGGTGCCACGACCGGCGTGGCACCAGTGGTGCTCAGTGGCGTCATGGATGCGGTGCTCATCACCACAGCAGTCGTGGGGGTGGGCATGTTGATCTGCAGGGGTTCCTCCGGCTGGGGCGTCGAAGCCGACTCCTTCACCTTGCTGGGGGCAGACAACTGCGGCTCCAGATACGCGAGACGATCGCGACTCTTCAGATAGTTCGCCGGGTTCAACTCCTGGGGGGCAGCACCAGTAACTTACAAGTGGTTGTCAAAGACAAGGGTAGTTCGGCTCATTCTTATTAATTTGTATATCATTGCAAAAGTAAAACAATGTTTGGCAATTTAGATTTCTGCATAATTCAAATGTATAAAAAAATATGCAATATTGTTACCACAATGAATATGAATCAGTGCCAAGTCACAACCTGTATTATTACTTAGCCCTTTTATTTCCTTTGCTTTCAAAGTAACAACATAACACACTGATGCAACTATATCGCTTGATAAAATATATTTCATAATCATCTTGCTGCAACCTCTGCACTGCTGATGTAAATATATGAGACGGGAAAGTTACGAAAAAGATGATGCCAACAATGGCAGAGAATCTATGGCACTACAGGATCGACCGAGGGGGCAAACACACTTACGATGATGTCAATGTTGAGGTTCTTACACAGCACCTCGATCTCAAACTTAAGGTTGAGCTTTAGGTCTGGCTCCTGGTGTAGTTCGGCCAGCACATTCATCAGCCCCATGGTCCACGGGTTCGGGGGTTTGAACACCTGAAACACACAACATCATCTGCTCTGAGGAGGCGTGACGATCAAATGCAGATACGGATAGGAGAAAGGTCAAAGCCAAGCACATCTTTAATTGTAAGGAAATAACCGTCAGTTTACATAACAAATGCTGTTTGCAAATACACTGCCAATTGGTAGGTCAGGGGATGAGTTGACCTCCATGCCTGGCTCTTAACTAATGATTAATTCACTGGTAGTTCCCACAGACAAGTTATACGGTGACAGGTTAGCCATACAATAATCAATAATCAAACACAATTAATAAGATGTATTAGCATATTCTGAGTGTTTCAAAATGGCAGTTATCCAATAAAAAACACCTAAAAACACAAACTGGACGTGATGTGACAACTTACCTTGCTCTTGGCGCATGACTCGAGCACTTTGGCAACGAAAGGAACTACATAAAGCAGTTCCTGCGCCCCCTTGTGGTAGGCCTCGTACAGCAGCGACTTCAGGTCAATGTCCTACAGACGAGGAAGACGCTCAAAAAGGCAAATGTTGAAACATTCGGAGTGTCCATGTATTGGTACAACATAAGTATTGAAATATCATTTGAAGATATCTCAAGGCAGTTAAAGTAGTTTAAAATAAAAACATTTATATGCAAAACTACTTGAGTGTTTAACAACAAGTGATATTAGCAAGATCTCAATAAATGTGAATATACATTACAAACTGTCCAGTCAGGTCTAAGTCAAGGTAAGTTAGGTAAGTTAAATCATACAATAAACCATTCTTGGAGACAAGAACAATATATTCAATAAAAATTTGCTTGTCTAAGCCAAACTTTCTTTGAGTCGAATCTGAAATGCACGTCTACAATTGTGAAAATGTTCGAATAAGTGAATATGTCTGACGCAAAATATGCTAGAAACTGTAAGTAATTGTTACACATACACTTACTAAGTAGAGTATGGGCTTGTTCTTGGCCAGGGTCAGCATACCCATCCAGTGACCAAGGTTCTTGAGTAGTGACCGGTCAGAGAAGTTGGCCACACCCTTGTCACTCCGGAGAAGCACCTGCACGAGATCATGTACTCTGTGACAAATGCTTAAACACCACAAAATGTCTTCAGTCTACCCTGACTAACAACTGGCCATCCACACACAAACAGCTCGTGACTAAACCAAAAGCTAAATTCCACATGGCTTGACTGAATGATGTGAACTGGTTAATCAATCCTGATGTGTTCTACTGACCTCAGCATTAACATGTTCACACATCCTTCAACTGTCACATCTAGTGGAGTATGTCGGGTCTAGGCCAACCTATGAGACAGCTGCAGTTTGCCACATAGAAGACACACACTGTGTAGGTGTGGCTGAGACTTGCACTATCACACACAGTCACCTACTCAGTCTCTACATCTGTTAGGATGTTAACTTCTACCTGAGTACCACTTTCCCATCTTCATCAAATGGCTCCAAGCAACGATGCCAAATCACAGATAAAGGCAACTGCCCAGTGTCCACCCTATGTACGCAGATGTACCAGTGACGCGTGTTCTATGGGCTGGTCCAGTCTTGTCAGACCAGTTGTAGACAAAGGTGAGTAAACAACTGACACAGGAGAAGAGACACTGGGCTTTGTCTGAAGTGACAGGTGTCAACGCCTGTCAACGACCGATCCCTCCAACCAGCCACTGCCCCCAACTGTCTCACTACAGCTCTATTTTAAGACTGGCCACCATCAGTGCTAACTGCTAACACTTACACACACCAAGGTGAGCTTTGTAAACAAGTAGACTTACTGCAGCTGCTCTTTTCTGTATCAATCAATTTATCGTGAACATTGGTTTCTTAATTCCTCCACAAGACAGGTGTCTATAGGAGGTAAACAGTGTGTTATTTAGTTCTCACAGCAGTTATAACTTTCTCATGTCCTAACTTTGTATGGAAGGTCCTCTTCAACATTTCTCTCGCGTCTTAATGGACGATTTCAAGTACACAGATCATGTTTTTTCTCAAACACATCTAGAACCTGTCAGCCTGAGTTGTTATAGACAACTTCTTGACTATGAAGTGATACCATCTGTTGAACTGTTGGGAATTTAGACAAAATAGTATGGCTTCGGTTACCTTAATACAAATTTATATTTAGTATTAAATTTCACACAATGCTTACTCTGATATTGTGGCAAGTTTCTCTCACACAATGCCTACCCTGATATTGTGGTGAGTTTCTCTACACAATGCCTACCCTGATATTGTGGTGAGTTTCTCTATACAATGCCTACCCTGATATTGTGGTGAGTTTCTCTCACACAATGCCTACCCTGATATTGTGGCAAGTTTCTCTCACACAATGCCTACCCTGATATTGTGGTGAGTTTCTCTCACACAATGCCTACCCTGCTATTGAGGTAAGTTTCTCTCACACAATGCCTACCCTGATATTGTGGTGAGTTTCTCCATACAATGCCTACCCTGATATTGTGGTAAGTTTCTCTTGCACAATGCCTACCCTGATATTGTGGTAAGTTTCTCTCGCACAATGCCTACCCTGATATTGAGGTAAGTTTCTCTCACACAATGCCTACCCTGATATTGTGGTGAGTTTCTCCATACAATGCCTACCCTGATATTGTGGTAAGTTTCTCTCGCACAATGCCTACCCTGATATTGAGGTAAGTTTCTCTCACACAATGCCTACCCTGATATTGTGGCGAGTTTCTCCATACAATGCCTACCCTGATATTGTGGTAAGTTTCTCTCGCACAATGCCTACCCTGATATTGTGGTGAGTTTCTCTACACAATGCCTACCCTGATATTGTGGTGAGTTTCTCTCGCACAATGCCTTACCCTGATATTGTGGTAAGTTTCTCTCGCACAATGCCTACCCTGATATTGTGGTAAGTTTCTCTCGCACAATGCCTACCCTGATATTGTGGTGAGTTTCTCTACACAATGCCTACCCTGATATTGTGGTGAGTTTCTCTACACAATGCCTACCCTGATATTGTGGTGAGTTTCTCTCACACAATGCCTACCCTGATATTGTGGCAAGTTTCTCTCACACAATGCCTACCCTGATATTGTGGTGAGTTTCTCTACACAATGCCTACCCTAATATTGTGGTGAGTTTCTCTCGCACAATGCTAACCCTGATATTGTGGTGAGTTTCTCTACACAATGCCTACCCTGATATTGTGGTGAGTTTCTCTCACACAATGCCTACCCTGATATTGTGGTGAGTTTCTCTCACACAATGCCTACCCTGATATTGTGGCAAGTTTCTCTCACACAATGCCTACCCTGATATTGTGGTGAGTTTCTCTACACAATGCCTACTACCCTGATATTGTGGTGAGTTTCTCTATACAATGCCTACCCTGATATTGTGGTAAGTTTCTCTCGCACAATGCCTACCCTGATGTTGAGGTAAGTTTCTCTCACACAATGCCTACCCTGATATTGTGGTAAGTTTCTCTCACACAATGCCTACCCTGATGTTGAGGTAAGTTTCTCTCACACAATGCCTACCCTGATGTTGAGGTAAGTTTCTCTCACACAATGCCTACCCTGATGTTGAGGTAAGTTTCTCTCACACAATGCCTACCCTGATATTGTGGTAAGTTTCTCTACACAATGCCTACCCTGATTTGGGTAAGTTTCTCTCACACAATGCCTACCCTGATATTGTGGTAAGTTTCTCTACACAATGCCTACCCTGATGTTGAGGTAAGTTTCTCTCACACAATGCCTACCCTGATATTGTGGTAAGTTTCTCTCACACAATGCCTACCCTGATGTTGAGGTAAGTTTCTCTCACACAATGCCTACCCTGATATTGTGGTAAGTTTCTCTCACACAATGCCTACCCTGATGTTGAGGTAAGTTTCTCTCACACAATGCCTACCCTGATATTGTGGTAAGTTTCTCTCACACAATGCCTACCCTGATGTTGAGGTAAGTTTCTCTCACACAATGCCTACCCTGATATTGTGGTAAGTTTCTCTACACAATGCCTACCCTGATGTTGAGGTAAGTTTCTCTCACACAATGCCTACCCTGATATTGTGGTAAGTTTCTCTCACACAATGCCTACCCTGATGTTGAGGTAAGTTTCTCTCACACAATGCCTACCCTGATATTGTGGTAAGTTTCTCTACACAATGCCTACCCTGATTTGGGTAAGTTTCTCTCACACAATGCCTACCCTGATATTGTGGTAAGTTTCTCTCACACAATGCCTACCCTGATGTTGAGGTAAGTTTCTCTCACACAATGCCTACCCTGATATTGTGGTAAGTTTCTCTACACAATGCCTACCCTGATGTTGAGGTAAGTTTCTCTCACACAATGCCTACCCTGATATTGTGGTAAGTTTCTCTCACACAATGCCTACCCTGATGTTGAGGTAAGTTTCTCTCACACAATGCCTACCCTGATATTGTGGTAAGTTTCTCTACACAATGCCTACCCTGATGTTGAGGTAAGTTTCTCTCACACAATGCCTACCCTGATATTGTGGTGAGTTTCTCCATACAATGCCTACCCTGATATTGTGGTAAGTTTCTCTCGCACAATGCCTACCCTGATATTGAGGTAAGTTTCTCTCACACAATGCCTACCCTGATATTGTGGTAAGTTTCTCCATACAATGCCTACCCTGATATTGTGGTAAGTTTCTCTCGCACAATGCCTACCCTGATATTGTGGTTTCTCTCGCACAATGCCTACCCTGATATTGTGGTAAGTTTCTCTCGCACAATGCCTACCCTGATATTGTGGTAAGTTTCTCTCACACAATGCCTACACTGATATTGTGGTGAGTTTCTCCATACAATGCCTACCCTGATATTGTGGTGAGTTTCTCTCACACAATGCCTACCCTGATATTGTGGTAAGTTTCTCTACACAATGCCTACCCTGATATTGTGGTGAGTTTCTCTCGCACAATGCCTACCCTGATATTGTGGTAAGTTTCTCTCGCACAATGCCTACCCTGATATTGTGGTAAGTTTCTCTCACACAATGCCTACCCTGGTATTGAGGTAAGTTTCACACAATGCCTACCCTGATATTGTGGTAAGTTTCTCTCACACAATGCCTACCCTGATATTGTGGTAAGTTTCTCTCACACAATGCCTACCCTGATATTGTGGTAAGTTTCTCTCACACAATGCCTACCCTGATATTGTGGTAAGTTTCTCTCACACAATGCCTACCCTTATATTGCGGTAAGTTTCTCTCACACAATGCCTACCCTGATATTGTGGTAAGTTTCTCTCGCACAATGCCTACCCTGATGTTGCGGTAAGTTTCTCTCACACAATGCCTACCCTGATATTGTGGTAAGTTTCTCTCACACAATGCCTACCCTGATATTGTGGTAAGTTTCTCTACACAATGCCTACCCTGATATTGTGGTAAGTTTCTCCATACAATGCCTACCCTGATATTGTGGTAAGTTTCTCTCGCACAATGCCTACCCTGATATTGTGGTTTCTCTCGCACAATGCCTACCCTGATATTGTGGTAAGTTTCTCTCGCACAATGCCTACCCTGATATTGTGGTAAGTTTCTCTCACACAATGCCTACACTGATATTGTGGTGAGTTTCTCCATACAATGCCTACCCTGATATTGTGGTGAGTTTCTCTCACACAATGCCTACCCTGATATTGTGGTAAGTTTCTCTCGCACAATGCCTACCCTGATATTGTGGTGAGTTTCTCTCGCACAATGCCTACCCTGATATTGTGGTAAGTTTCTCTCGCACAATGCCTACCCTGATATTGTGGTAAGTTTCTCTCACACAATGCCTACCCTGGTATTGAGGTAAGTTTCACACAATGCCTACCCTGATATTGTGGTAAGTTTCTCTCACACAATGCCTACCCTGATATTGTGGTAAGTTTCTCTCACACAATGCCTACCCTGATATTGTGGTAAGTTTCTCTCACACAATGCCTACCCTGATATTGTGGTGAGTTTCTCCATACAATGCCTACCCTGATATTGTGGTGAGTTTCTCTCACACAATGCCTACCCTGATATTGTGGTAAGTTTCTCTCGCACAATGCCTACCCTGATATTGTGGTGAGTTTCTCTCGCACAATGCCTACCCTGATATTGTGGTAAGTTTCTCTCGCACAATGCCTACCCTGATATTGTGGTAAGTTTCTCTCACACAATGCCTACCCTGGTATTGAGGTAAGTTTCACACAATGCCTACCCTGATATTGTGGTAAGTTTCTCTCACACAATGCCTACCCTGATATTGTGGTAAGTTTCTCTCACACAATGCCTACCCTGATATTGTGGTAAGTTTCTCTCACACAATGCCTACCCTGATATTGTGGTAAGTTTCTCTCACACAATGCCTACCCTTATATTGCGGTAAGTTTCTCTCACACAATGCCTACCCTGATATTGTGGTAAGTTTCTCTCGCACAATGCCTACCCTGATGTTGCGGTAAGTTTCTCTCACACAATGCCTACCCTGATATTGTGGTAAGTTTCTCTCACATAATGCCTACCCTGATATTGTGGTAAGTTTCTCTACACAATGCCTACCCTGATATTGTGGTAAGTTTCTCTCACACAATGCCTACCCTGATATTGTGGTAAGTTTCTCTACACAATGCCTACCCTGATATTGTGGCAAGTTTCTCTACACAATGCCTACCCTGATATTGCGGTAAGTTTCTCTACACAATGCCTACCCTGATATTGCGGTAAGTTTCTTTACACAATGCCTACCCTGATATTGAGGTAAGTTTCTCTCACACAATCCTACCCTGATATTGTGGTGAGTTTCTCTACACAATGCCTACCCTGATATTGTGGTGAGTTTCTCTACACAATGCCTACCCTGATGTTGTGGTGAGTTTCTCTACACAATGCCTACCCTGATGTTGTGGTGAGTTTCTCTACACAATGCCTACCCTGATATTGTGGTGAGTTTCTCTACACAATGCCTACCCTGATGTTGCGGTAGGTTTCTCTGACGACCATCTTGTAGAACTGAGGTTTCTGCAGGTGGTCGATGAAGGTGGCATAGAGCGTGTGAAAGTTGTGCTCAATGCTGGCGCGCTTCATCACCAGGTATTGGGCCACCCACATCAGGTAGTCCTCAGGGATCTGGTCCAGCAGCTCAGCAGCCTACATCATCACACGCACTGGTCAGTGGTCAATACTGACCACATAGACAGACACTATGCAGGTAGAACATGCAGGTTGTTTACAAAACATTCCAACAGTAAACATCCACTTTGTGGGACCTATTGCACTGTCATACATCCTGCCAGGAACTGTGAAGTTGGCTGGTTCACGGCTCTCACCAGGTACAACTGACTCAGTGAACTTACCACTAATTACCACCTGATTCCAGTTAACAGACCAGGGGACAGCTTCACTAAGTTAGAGCTCTTAGAGAAAACTCATCCTTAAACAAAACATATTGTCAAATTAACAGATTTTTTTCTTCAAAACACAAACATTCATTGTCATATTACAGAGAATACTGTTTTTATGACACACCAGCGACAATGATCGATGCCATTGTTGACATTTTTCAAGTATTCAAGATAACTGTTATGGATCAAAATTTATTTTAAAGAGCAAAATCGGGTTTAAGAGTTCTTAACAAAGTCAGTGAAATGGCCTCCAGACACCCTTATTTGAAGACAGCTGCTCTGGCACCCGCGGGAGTGACTGTCTCCCACCCAAAGTGGCATGCTGTGCTGTGCTGGGCCTACCTTGACGTCCATGTTCGAGAGGGAGAGGTTGTTGAAGATGAAGAAAGCCTTGTCCTGCAGACTCTCCGGGGGGACTGCGATCTCCTCGTGCCCCTTCGTTCCCGCCAGCAGGGTGTCAATGTTGGTCGCGTTCGCAATTGATTGCTACAAACAAACCCACAAACGCTACAGACATTAATAAATACACAGCTGGTGTGAGAAGTCTCGGTGAATACAGAACACAAACTGATACAAGTGTCATGTTACACAGTTGAATATTTCACAAGTATAACTTTAATATGTTGTTTAGTAAACGCTATGTCATACTAAGTTTTTATTCCGACAATAAAGCAGTATGTCTAATTGTCTATATAAAACAAAATAGGTTTCTCCAATGTTTACAGCATTTGGGTGCTGTACGTGTCCAACAGTCACTGATCAAAACAAGTCACAGTTGATGCCGTAAAACAGACGCTCACTGAAACAGGAGTTATACCAGACAAGCAAGAGCTATGTAATACACAGGCCCTAAGCATTATGTTGTAACATAATTTTACATTCATAATCTATTTGTTTTGCTTTGACATATAACCCCCCCGAATGTTCTTCGTAGAGATATGTGGTGTTAAAATAAAACTGATTGATTGAATGTACCTTTGATGGTATTGCAGATGTGGTAGTAGAAATAAAACTGATTGACTGAGTGTACCTTTGATGGTATTGCAGATGTAGTAGTAGAAATAAAACTGATTGACTGAGTGTACCTTTGATGGTATTGCAGATGTAGTAGTAGAAATAAAACTGATTGACTGAGTGTACCTTTGATGGTATTGCAGATGTGGTAGTAGAAATAAAACTGATTGACTGAGTGTACCTTTGATGGTATTGCAGATGTAGTAGTAGAAATAAAACTGATTGACTGAGTGTACCTTTGATGGTATTGCAGATGTGGTAGTAGAAATAAAACTGATTGACTGAGTGTACCTTTGATGGTATTGCAGATGTGGTAGTAGAAATAAAACTGATTGATTGAGTGTACCTTTGATGGTATTGCAGATGTGGTAGTAGAAATAAAACTGATTGACTGAGTGTACCTTTGATGGTATTGCAGATGTAGTAGTAGAAATAAAACTGATTGACTGAGTGTACCTTTGATGGTATTGCAGATGTGGTAGTAGAAATAAAACTGATTGATTGAGTGTACCTTTGATGGTATTGCAGATGTAGTAGTAGAAATAAAACTGATTGACTGAGTGTACCTTTGATGGTATTGCAGATGTGGTAGTAGAAATAAAACTGATTGACTGAGTGTACCTTTGATGGTATTGCAGATGTAGTAGTAGAAATAAAACTGATTGACTGAGTGTACCTTTGATGGTATTGCAGATGTGGTAGTAGAAATAAAACTGATTGACTGAGTGTACCTTTGATGGTATTGCAGATGTAGTAGTAGAAATAAAACTGATTGACTGAGTGTACCTTTGATGGTATTGCAGATGTAGTAGTAGAAATAAAACTGATTGACTGAGTGTACCTTTGATGGTATTGCAGATGTGGTAGTAGAAATAAAACTGATTGACTGAGTGTACCTTTGATGGTATTGCAGATGTAGTAGTAGAAATAAAACTGATTGACTGAGTGTACCTTTGATGGTATTGCAGATGTAGTAGTAGAAATAAAACTGATTGACTGAGTGTACCTTTGATGGTATTGCAGATGTGGTAGTAGAAATAAAACTGATTGACTGAGTGTACCTTTGATGGTATTGCAGATGTGGTAGTAGAAATAAAACTGATTGACTGAGTGTACCTTTGATGGTATTGCAGATGTAGTAGTAGAAATAAAACTGATTGACTGAGTGTACCTTTGATGGTATTGCAGATGTGGTAGTAGGTCGTGCAATAGCAGCCTGGGTCGGCGTCGCTGTCACGGTGGTTGTCGTCGTCGTTGTGGTGCTCAGTGGCGCCACCATGGGCATCGCCTGGCCAGAGGTCGTTGTCGCAGTGACGGGGGTCAGACTGCGGGTGACAATTGGCCCCTGTGGTTTGTTTGGAGGTTCCTGTGACCTCGCGCCAAATTCAACATACTGCAACCAACAGTGGTCACATATAAGATGACAGGACAGTGTGTGTATCACATGTTGCCATTTCCCCTTTTATTTTCTCACCATATACTTAATTTCATGCCAGAGGGTTGGTTCACAAATGTGGTAGCATTCTTCTAAATACACAAACCACGGAAGAAACACAATCATCCACCAATAACAACATTAGTAGTCACAAGAATTGCTGCAACCATTTGTAAACAGAATATAACTCTAGGAGTAATCAAAATTTGCACCCTAAATGATGCCAACATGATGATTCCTTAGTAGATGAAGTAGAGTGTGGATAGGGCATAACTTCAAGATACAATGAGTTGTGACGTAATTGTGACTGTCACCTGTAGCACTTACCTCCTTGAGGTGAGCTGGGAACTGACTGAAGTGAGGAATGGACGCGAGGTGACGGCAGTACTGGGGGTAGTCCTTGAGTCTACACAACACAAGGACACAGTCAGTCTACATAACACAAGGACACAGTCAAACACACACATACATCTTGCCTGTGAGTTCTGGTAGTCCTTGAGTTTACCAAGTGAAACACACATGCGCGTGTGCGTGCGTGCGTGCGCGCGCACGCACGCACGCGCACACACGCACACACGCACACTTCATCTGTCACTTTTATTACAGATTTAGACAACAGCTTTAGCAACAAAATATGTTAAGACTAAAGAGTGCCTGTATAGTTTGTTTGAGAAAAACCTATAAATATTTTGAGACTTCCTTTTTCTGTGATTAATCCCCTATAAGGAACTGGAAACACATTACAATGCCGTAATTGATGATTAAATGGACATGAGAATAAGCTTAGCTTCATAACCATGTGATTGTGACAATGTGTAAGTGTAAGCAAGCTAATAGACTGCCTGGAAGTATGCTGAACTCAACTCCCTACTCCTCTCCCGACAGTCCAACCAGTGAACTTAGGGCGTGGTATGACTGGGTTAGGTCAAGATAGGGGCATTTGCACACAATTACTATTTTAATCATTAAGGCCTACTCAAAACATAGTAATACTGAAAATAAAATCTTTGTTATACGAGAGAAGTATCTAAGATCTTTTACAAAACATGGTAACCAATAACCAGAATACCAACTGCAGTGGCAACACATGGTAACTTGCCAGAATACCAACTGCAGTGGCAACACATGACAACTTGCCAGAATACCAACTGCAGTGGCAACACATGGTAACTTGCCAGAATACCAACTGCAGTGGCAACACATGACAACTTGCCAGAATACCAACTGCAGTGGCAACACATGGTAACTTGCCAGAATACCAACTGCAGTGGCAACACATGGACAACTTGCCAGAATACCAACTGCAGTGGCAACACATGGTAACTTGCCAGAATACCAACTGCAGTGGCAACACATGATAACTTGCCAGAATACCAACTGCAGTGGCAACACATGGTAACTTGCCAGAATACCAACTGCAGTGGCAACACATGACAACTTGCCAGAATACCAACTGCAGTGGCAACACATGACAACTTGCCAGAATACCAACTGCAGTGGCAACACATGACAACTTGCCAGAATACCAACTGCAGTGGCAACACATGACAACTTGCCAGAATACCAACTGCAGTGGCAACACATGACAACTTGCCAGAATACCAACTGCAGTGGCAACACATGACAACTTGCCAGAATACCAACTGCAGTGGCAACACATGACAACTTGCCAGAATACCAACTGCAGTGGCAACACATGGTAACTTGCCAGAATACCAACTGCAGTGGCAACACATGGTAACTTGCCAGAATACCAACTGCAGTGGCAACACATGACAACTTGCCAGAATACCAACTGCAGTGGCAACACATGGTAACTTGCCAGAATACCAACTGCAGTGGCAACACATGACAACTTGCCAGAATACCAACTGCAGTGGCAACACATGACAACTTGCCAGAATACCAACTGCAGTGGCAACACATGGTAACTTGCCAGAATACCAACTGCAGTGGCAACACATGGTAACTTGCCAGAATACCAACTGCAGTGGCAACACATGACAACTTGCCAGAATACCAACTGCAGTGGCAACACATGGTAACTTGCCAGAATACCAACTGCAGTGGCAACACATGACAACTTGCCAGAATACCAACTGCAGTGGCAACACATGGTAACTTGCCAGAATACCAACTGCAGTGGCAACACATGACAACTTGCCAGAATACCAACTGCAGTGGCAACACATGGTAACTTGCCAGAATACCAACTGCAGTGGCAACACATGACAACTTGCCAGAATACCAACTGCAGTGGCAACACATGACAACTTGCCAGAATACCAACTGCAGTGGCAACACATGACAACTTGCCAGAATACCAACTGCAGTGGCAACACATGACAACTTGCCAGAATACCAACTGCAGTGGCAACACATGACAACTTGCCAGAATACCAACTGCAGTGGCAACACATGACAACTTGCCAGAATACCAACTGCAGTGGCAACACATGACAACTTGCCAGAATACCAACTGCAGTGGCAACACATGGTAACTTGCCAGAATACCAACTGCAGTGGCAACACATGGTAACTTGCCAGAATACCAACTGCAGTGGCAACACATGACAACTTGCCAGAATACCAACTGCAGTGGCAACACATGGTAACTTGCCAGAATACCAACTGCAGTGGCAACACATGACAACTTGCCAGAATACCAACTGCAGTGGCAACACATGACAACTTGCCAGAATACCAACTGCAGTGGCAACACATGGTAACTTGCCAGAATACCAACTGCAGTGGCAACACATGGTAACTTGCCAGAATACCAACTGCAGTGGCAACACATGACAACTTGCCAGAATACCAACTGCAGTGGCAACACATGGTAACTTGCCAGAATACCAACTGCAGTGGCAACACATGACAACTTGCCAGAATACCAACTGCAGTGGCAACACATGGTAACTTGCCAGAATACCAACTGCAGTGGCAACACATGGTAACTTGCCAGAATACCAACTGCAGTGGCAACACATGGTAACTTGCCAGAATACCAACTGCAGTGGCAACACATGACAACTTGCCAGAATACCAACTGCAGTGGCAACACATGGTAACTTGCCAGAATACCAACTGCAGTGGCAACACATGACAACTTGCCAGAATACCAACTGCAGTGGCAACACATGATAACTTGCCAGAATACCAACTGCAGTGGCAACACATGATAACTTGCCAGAATACCAACTGCAGTGGCAACACATGACAACTTGCCAGAATACCAACTGCAGTGGCAACACATGGTAACTTGCCAGAATACCAACTGCAGTGGCAACACATGGTAACTTGCCAGAATACCAACTGCAGTGGCAACACATGGTAACTTGCCAGAATACCAACTGCAGTGGCAACACATGGTAACTTGCCAGAATACCAACTGCAGTGGCAACACATGGTAACTTGCCAGAATACCAACTGCAGTGGCAACACATGGTAACTTGCCAGAATACCAACTGCAGTGGCAACACATGGTAACTTGCCAGAATACCAACTGCAGTGGCAACACATGATAACTTGCCAGAATACCAACTGCAGTGGCAACACATGGTAACTTGCCAGAATACCAACTGCAGTGGCAACACATGGTAACTTGCCAGAATACCAACTGCAGTGGCAACACATGGTAACTTGCCAGAATACCAACTGCAGTGGCAACACATGGTAACTTGCCAGAATACCAACTGCAGTGGCAACACATGATAACTTGCCAGAATACCAACTGCAGTGGCAACACATGATAACTTGCCAGAATACCAACTGCAGTGGCAACACATGGTAACTTGCCAGAATACCAACTGCAGTGGCAACACATGGTAACTTGCCAGAATACCAACTGCAGTGGCAACACATGATAACTTGCCAGAATACCAACTGCAGTGGCAACACATGGTAACTTGCCAGAATACCAACTGCAGTGGCAACACATGGTAACTTGCCAGAATACCAACTGCAGTGGCAACACATGGTAACTTGCCAGAATACCAACTGCAGTGGCAACACATGGTAACTTGCCAGAATACCAACTGCAGTGGCAACACATGGTAACTTGCCAGAATACCAACTGCAGTGGCAACACATGATAACTTGCCAGAATACCAACTGCAGTGGCAACACATGATAACTTGCCAGAATACCAACTGCAGTGGCAACACATGATAACTTGCCAGAATACCAACTGCAGTGGCAACACATGATAACTTGCCAGAATACCAACTGCAGTGGCAACACATGACAACTTGCCAGAATACCAACTGCAGTGGCAACACATGATAACTTGCCAGAATACCAACTGCAGTGGCAACACATGATAACTTGCCAGAATACCAACTGCAGTGGCAACACATGACAACTTGCCAGAATACCAACTGCAGTGGCAACACATGATAACTTGCCAGAATACCAACTGCAGTGGCAACACATGATAACTTGCCAGAATACCAACTGCAGTGGCAACACATGACAACTTGCCAGAATACCAACTGCAGTGGCAACACATGACAACTTGCCAGAATACCAACTGCAGTGGCAACACATGATAACTTGCCAGAATACCAACTGCAGTGGCAACACATGACAACTTGCCAGAATACCAACTGCAGTGGCAACACATGATAACTTGCCAGAATACCAACTGCAGTGGCAACACATGATAACTTGCCAGAATACCAACTGCAGTGGCAACACATGATAACTTACCAGAATACCAACTGCAGTGGCAACACATGATAACTTGCCAGAATACCAACTGCAGTGGCAACACATGATAACTTGCCAGAATACCAACTGCAGTGGCAACACATGATAACTTGCCAGAATACCAACTGCAGTGGCAACACATGATAACTTGCCAGAATACCAACTGCAGTGGCAACACATGATAACTTGCCAGAATACCAACTGCAGTGGCAACACATGATAACTTGCCAGAATACCAACTGCAGTGGCAACACATGATAACTTGCCAGAATACCAACTGCAGTGGCAACACATGATAACTTGCCAGAATACCAACTGCAGTGGCAACACATGATAACTTGCCAGAATACCAACTGCAGTGGCAACACATGATAACTTGCCTGCTCTTGAACTTGTCGAGTGCCGCGATAC
Organism: Ridgeia piscesae; assembly: GCA_025642075.2. Classification (NCBI taxonomy): domain Eukaryota; kingdom Metazoa; phylum Annelida; class Polychaeta; order Sabellida; family Siboglinidae; genus Ridgeia; species Ridgeia piscesae. The sequence goes on along the minus strand of JAODUO010000010.1, from coordinate 1,144,619 downwards.
CAAAGAAGTACATCTTGCTGTTGTATGGTTTCTTGAGGGCCTCCAAGACGTAGCGCAACGCAATGCCCAGGTCCATATAACTGCTAACCAGAACCAACATTGTGCCCACCATGTACTTGAAAGAGAATGCTTGTAATATACTTTTCCAGAACTTACATCCTCAAGGATCCGAACTCATATTTTAACATGGATGCACAAAAGTCATCACTGAAGCACACCAATGACAACAAATTATCGTGGGAATGTGATTTCAAACATATATATATATATATATATATATATATATATATATATATATATATATATATATAATATATATATATATATATATATATATATATAATATATATATATATATATAAGTTCCTTCCCTAAACACATGATTATTAGTACATAACACAGTGCCTAATCACAAAATATATATATTGCAACTGACTCCTGTGTGGCTTATTTGAAAAAGAGATTAAAAGAAAGAATCCTTTCACTTCAATTCAATATTGTCACTGGAAGCAAGTAATAACGATGCTGGATGTCAAATAGATTTACAACTAATCAGCTATGTCAGACACAAATGATGAGAAGACTCACGTGACTAGCCCCTGTTCAATGATGCCTCCGAATAAGACGGCTGTCGTGTGCAGCTCACGGTCAGGGTATTGTGGGAAGAAGCGATACTCCTCAAATAGGTTACGCAGCATGCACGCAAACACCTCCTGGTGGCGACAACAGGCAAAGTGAACACTTCAACAACAAGTAGTAACAACTAAAGTCAACACTTCAACAAGTAATAATGTGTGATCACATACAGCATAGAAGGGTCTGCATTTGACAGGTCACTTGTGGCGTTTGTCCCATTTACAAAGTAAAGTTTTCGTGGCAGCTAGTTGCATGTATACGTTTAAAAGCAATGTAATGTGGACTGCATGTGTAAACAGTCCAGTGATATATACGAAGCATAGCACAGATACACATGTGACCCCTTCTAGATGTCACCAACATATCAAGGATGACGCCGTCTACATACTGTGACATCGGGAGATTGACTGTGCAGTAACAAGACAGAGACAAACACTGCCATGACTAGTGCCACACACAACAACTCGAGGCCCTGGTCTAAAGATGAACAGCAAAGAATGCCACTGTCTTCACATACCCGCTCCTTCTTTGAGGGTGAATCCTTGAAACGCTTCAACATTTCAATGACGTCATCCGTGGAAATGGTCGGGTGCGGCGGGTGGTTGTAGATTCGCTGGAAGTACGAGTTCGCCTCATCTTCGATCTCCTTCGAAAACTGCTGGTTCATCGACGGGAAGACACTGGTGAGGTCAGCTGCCATGGCAGGTGCCACTGCAAGGAAACATGTGGTCAAACCTCAACTTCAACAAGTGCAGTGGACGGTCAATACGAGGATAAGAGACATCTGCTAAACATATCAGTCTCAATGAAATGCCTTCTGATTTCCCTCAGGGTTTACTTATAGTCAGCAAGGTATATCTTGGGTAATCACTTCTTGAGATGGGATATATGGAGATTCTCTAATCCACCAAACTACTGGGCACATTAAAACACTGACTGCCACAAGCACTTTAAATAAATGCAAATGTAACTGTTGACGTAAGTTACCTTGTCGCAGTCGGTCTGGCGTTGTCTGTTGTTTGAGAGCTGCCTGAGCATTCATGTTGCCCAGCGTTGGAGTGACCCGACTGCTTGGAGCAATACTTGTAGCTGCTGTTGGCTGCATGCTCAGACCTACACCAGGAACAGTCTCACTCACATCACCACCGACTTCTTCAATGGAATTACACAATGACTAAAGCAGATAACAGTGAAAAACAACAATGGTATATCATAACTGAATCTTCTCACACTACACTGCAGACACACAGGAATGAAATCATAAGCTGTAAAGTATATTAAAAGTAAAAACATGTTCTGTTTCTCCTGATTGAAAAAGCCTATAAATCTATAACTACAGTGGCGTTATTTAAATGATGTACTCTCTCTACACAACAAAAACAAGCAATCATGATAAACTATGCAGTAAGCGAACAAGGGCCGCACCTTGCAGCTGATTGGACAGCGACTGTACTGGGTTGAAGGTGGGTGCCTGACAGGTTGGTCCAAGGCTCGCCGGCCCCAGGGTGGGGACCAGTTTGGCGGGGGATCCAGGGGTGACTCCGAGGGAAGAGAGGCCCCCCGTGAACGGGGTGGAGACTGCCGGGGAACTGTTGGGAAGTCCACCCAGTGCATCCATCTGTAAGTGAACAGTCCACTCAGGGATCAGTTGCAGCAGGGTCAAAAAACATCTCGGAATTGCTTCAAACACCACAGCGCACTTTTTATTAACCTTTTTTGCTTGCACCACTGTTGCAACTTACCGTTTCCTTGCTATGACTAATATTACTTGTCACTTTGCAAAGTTACACAACCGCCCCCGTATGATACCAGATTATGTCAAGCACAAGTGACTCAGCATAGTCAAGTAACATGTCTACATGTTTTTAGATGAAACGTTTGGTCTGTACTAGATTTAGAACTGACATGTGCACTACAATACAAGTGTTTCATCACAATTCCTTGTATTTGTTCAATTAAATCAATCATATTAATAATATTAGCGAAATACCTTATTACAAACCAGTTTTCAAAGCATTTACTTTACATGGGTGCTACCATACATTATTTTTATGTAACATTTTTAAATAACAGAGTATGAAGCAGGTGATTTAATTTTCGTGTACTTATACGAGACTTACAACAAAGAGCAGTGTCAGTTAGCATGAGTACTACAGGTAGCTTAGTGTCATAAGTCACTTGACAACAGCCATTTACTCACAGGGTTCATTGTGTTTGGGGGTGGGTTAGACAATGCGGGAAGTCCAACCACGCCGATCGGAGGCTTTGCACCAACCACACCAGGGGGAGCTTGCCGCACCTTGTTCATGATTACTCCGGCATTGGCCACAAGCGTAAAGATGGCTTCAGACAGATCCTGGGCCACACTGCTGTCGAACAAACATAGCACCTACTGTAAGTCTGTAACATAATCTCTGCACAACTTGTAGATGAACAAGTTAAAACCCATATGACAAAGAATTAACAGATAAGCCATCTAATTCTAAGTAGGCACAACCACTTTGATGTTGAGTTTACCATATACATATGCTGCTCTTCAAAGCTTAAATAATTCCATATCAAGTCATATATATAACGACTACATAAAACTAATCACAAAATAACCACATTTCTTAAAAAAACTTTAGTGCAAGCAAACTCCTCCATGAAGTACGACAGTAATGCTACAATCAATGTAATGAATGATCTACATCCCACGACAGATGAAGACGACATATGTCCCATGACAGATGAAGAACGATGTATGCCCCATGACAGATGACGTATGAAGTATGCCCCATGACAGATGAATAACGATCTATGCCCATGATAGATGAAGAATGAAGTATGCCCCATGATTGATGAAGAACGATCTATGCCCCATGACAGATGAAGAATGATCAATGCTCCATGACAGATGAAGAATGATCTATGCCCCATGACAGATGACGAATGATCTATGCCCATGATAGATGAAGAATGAAGTATGCCCCATGATTGATGAAGAACGATCTATGCCCCATGACAGATGAAGAATGATCTATGCCCCATGACAGATGAAGAATGAAGTATGCCCCATGACTGATGAAGAACGATCTATGCCCCATGACAGATGAAGAATGATCTATGCCCCATGACAGATGACGAATGAAGTATGCCCCATGACAGATGAATAACGATCTATGCCCATGATAGATGAAGAATGAAGTATGCCCCATGACTGATGAAGAACGATCTATGCCCCATGACAGATGAAGAATGATCTATGCCCCATGACAGATGACGAATGAAGTATGCCCCATGACAGATGAAGAGTGATTAATGTCCCATGACAGATGAAGAATGATTAATGTCCCATGACAGATGAAGAATGATTAATGTCCCATGACAGATGAAGAATGATCTATGCCCTAAGACAGATGAAGAATGATCTATGCCCTAAGACAGATGAAGAATGATCTATGCCCTAAGACAGATGAAGAATGATCTATGCCCTAAGACAGATGACGAATGATCTATGCCCTAAGACAGATGACGAATGATCTATGTCCCATGACAGATGAAGAATGATCTATGCCCTAAGACAGATGAAGAATGATCTATGCCCTAAGACAGATGATGAATGATCTATGTCCCATGACAGATGAAGAATGATTAATGTCCCATGACAGATGAAGAATGATGTTTACCCTAAGACAGATGAAGAATGATCTATGCCCTAAGACAGATGAAGAATGATCTATGCCCTAAGACAGATGTGAGGTGAAGACTCGTACCCAGCACAAGCCTGTAAGCAGGTGAGCATGGTGGCCAGTGTCTCAGGGGGCAGTTGTTGACTCTTGCTCTGAGGGGGCGGCTGATCCTCTTTGAGTGCGTCTCCCACAAGCTGGGGGCAGCGGCGCTTGAGGAAGTGTACACACGCCTGTACAAACGCCTCCTACAACACATCACAAACACACACCTGTACAAATGCCTCCTACAACACACCACAGACACACATCTGTTCATATACTTACAACACATCACGAACACACATCTGTACGAACACTTACAACACATCACAATTGGCTTAAAAAATGTATTGATCTTTTAATAATTTATTTTATTTTATACCGTTTATATATTGGAGAACATGAAATACATACATATATCATATATATATATATATATATATATATATATATCCACACACACACACACACATAATAGCATGCTCTCCAACTTCTGTAACACTTAATGACTGAGAAATGTATCGTTCAAAAGTGAAACATAACATAATTCTGCACTAGGTGGAGCCACTTACACCATGTTCCCGAATCTTGTCAGAGAGCCACTTGTCCAGTTTGAGGTATTCTCGACGGAATGCGAGGCATGCAAGGTCGATCACAAATGCAAATGGCGTCGCATTCAGCAGCATTGACAGTGCCTATGAGAACAAACGCAAACACACGACTTCACACAACTGCAGAAAATATTCAATTGGGGCAAGCAACTTGTAACAACCATGTCAGCAAATATTTTTAGTGTACACGACACTGAATGGCTTTTCTAACCAGAGCTAAAGCTGATGAGTTACTCAAGAGTTACATGATACCTTGAGATCTTGTGCAACATCGAGGATGCGAGAGAGCCGGCCTTGGTCATGATGTTCTCCACGCATGTACCACTCTGCCATCGCATGCATCACAAGGGTGCGGATGGTGGTCGACTGGCCCTGCCAACACACAACTAAACTTATCTACGGCTACTACCAACATACATACACTACATGTTTAAGTTTCACACCCAAATGTCAATTTTTCCTGTGACCTTGTCAATGTAGCATCATCTATATTTTGACAGTGTCTATATATTTTTCTGGATTACTTCTCGATTTTAATCAAATGTAAGAGGTGATGTTTGCCTATTACTGACAATTGGCTGACATTAATGGGAACATTGTTGGCATTGTAAGCAATTACACTACATAGTGTGATAAACTCAACACTATTTCTGCAAACGATTGTCAAATTTTATTTATGCTCTGATCCTATAATCTCCTGTTCACTGGCACTATAGATAAACATGACATCTGTCAACTGTCCCACCTGGCAGTGCCATGCGTAGTGGAGGACAATGGCAGAGTTGGGATGGTTTCCAAGGAAGATAGGCATCAGGTTAGAGAGCAGCTCTCTCTTCAAGGTGTTCCAAGTTCGCTGAAACAAAACAGGTCGTTTTAAAACAAATGCGTAAAGGACACTATATTTACCATGCAATAGTTCACACAAGCTTGGTTAGTGTTTAATGCAAAGAATTCAGATTTGTTATCGCTGTCCTGAAAGATAAAACTGAGCTTCCATATTATACCAGCTGTGGCTCTTTATGTTTTTTCATAAATTTACCAGTTTCACGTGTATTGTTATAAGATTTGTGACCATTGTGATGATACATACATTTTAACTTTCTAAATTCTCCTGAAGGTAAGGCTCTTTGGAAGTTTTAAGTATAAATTATAATTATAAATGGGTGTCTGTGTTGTGTGTGCGTGCACATGCAGTATATGTTGTGTATATCATCATTCGGAGGTGATGTGGACAGAAGTTATCATGTAGTGTTAATTGTCTGGCAGAGTTTACTCCCCGAGCCCTTGTTTCCCAGAAGGTAGAGCGACTTACAATCTGTAGGAGGGACAGCACCAGCATGTCAGCGCAGTGCTGCACTGGGAACTTGAACAACTCCGACACAGGCTGATAGTGACCCGCCTCAGACAACCGCAGCAACAACTCAACCAGGTCAAGGGACTTCCTATAAACACCATCAACTTTCAGTGACATCAAACCTACAAGTCTACATGACGCAATACCTCAACCAGGTCAAAACAACTTCCTATAAACACCATCAACTTTCAGTGACATTTTACTTACAATAAGTCTACATAACATAAAAGTTCTTCATATCCATAACAATTAACAAGATATCATCCAGGAAATGTTTTATACCCATGTACATGGAAGAGCTAAACATATCAAGTCCAACAATTTAGTCTATGCGTTACCTCTTAACAACATATAAATTTTATATAAACATCCAATTCTGACATAAACACATAATAATTGTGCTACATTTATTTAAAGCCAACCACTCATGAGAACGCATACTGTTTAACTATGTCAGTGGTATCACAGTTGCTCACCAGGTGGCTATGTCTCTGTTTTCTTCGTCGGGTGGAGTCTTGAGGATGTCGACAACAACGGTGTGACATGCGTAGTCGGCAAAGCAGAAGACGTCAGGATTCTTCAGTGCCTGGTTGATCCATGACAGCTGGTGACAAGGCAAGACAACATTCAGTTTAGTCAGCACAGGACGACCAGAGTATCTCAAAGAGACACTCCTACATTTGACACCTACAACTTAGTGTGTGACCCGCCCTGAACACAGTGTACATAAGGTTCAATCTTCTCTCCACATGGTCAGTAGGTACATGCAGTATAAAGTACACCAGTCTCCCTATACACACAGCAGTTGCACTCTTGCCAGCCCCATCACTCTTCTAGTGTGTGTCACTTATAGACGACAGATCGCAATGGGAGGCAGTAGGGAGTCGTCCAGCTAATCACTATCAATGAAGAAATAATGATCCCTTAATTCTCCTCTTAGTAACACTGCAGTGAAGCATTATCCAACAAGATCTACCCCTGATAACAAGGTGTCTATCTACACTCCCTCTATTCCCGCTCCCAATGCCTTCCCCACCCTGCCTCACCTGTCCCTCTGTGTTCTTCCACACGCGGTAGAGCAGGTCGATGGGGAAGATGTCTTGAAGACCCCTGAAGATCGCCTGCATCAGCAGCCGCAGCCCGCCCTTGTTGTTGATGATGAACTGAGGATGGTCCAGCTCACTGACCACGTCACGCCACTTCATGTGTGGGATCTACAACACCCAGTACACACCTCATCACCAGCTGTGTCATCAATACACACCTCATCACCAGCTGTGTCATCAGTACACACCTCATCACCAGCTGTGTCATCACTACACACCTCATCACCAGCTGTGTCATCAGTACACACCTCATCCACCAGCTGTGTCATCAGTACACACCTCATCACCAGCTGTGTCATCAGTACACACCTCATCCACCAGCTGTGTCATCAGTACACACCTCATCACCAGCTGTGTCATCAGTACACACCTCATCCACCAGCTGTGTCATCAGTACACACCTCATCACCAGCTGTGTCATCAGTACACACCTCATCACCAGCTGTGTCATCAGTACACACCTCATCCACCAGCTGTGTCATCAGTACACACCTCATCACCAGCTGTGTCATCAGTACACACCTCATCCACCAGCTGTGTCATCAGTACACACCTCATCCACCAGCTGTGTCATCAGTACACACCTCATCCACCAGCTGTGTCATCACTACACACTTCATCACCAGCTGTGTCATCACTACACTTCATCACCAGCTGTGTCATCAGTACACACCTCATCACCAGCTGTGTCATCAGTACACACCTCATCCACCAGCTGTGTCATCAGTATCACTGTCATCGTACACACCTCATCCACCAGCTGTGTCATCAGTACACACCTCATCCACCAGCTGTGTCATCAGTACACACCTCATCCACCAGCTGTGTCATCAGTACACACCTCATCACCAGCTGTGTCATCACTACACACCTCATCACCAGCTGTGTCATCAGTACACACCTCATCCACCAGCTGTGTCATCAGTACACACCTCATCCACCAGCTGTGTCATCAGTACACACCTCATCCACCAGCTGTGTCATCAGTACACACCTCATCACCAGCTGTGTCATCAGTACACACCTCATCCACCAGCTGTGTCATCAGTACACACCTCATCCACCAGCTGTGTCATCAGTACACACCTCATCCACCAGCTGTGTCATCACTACACACCTCATCCACCAGCTGTGTCATCAGTACACACCTCATCACCAGCTGTGTCATCAGTACACACCTCATCACCAGCTGTGTCATCATACACACCTCATCACCAGCTGTGTCATCAGTACACACCTCATCACCAGCTGTGTCATCAGTACACACCTCATCACCAGCTGTGTCATCAGTACACACCTCATCCACCAGCTGTGTCATCAGTACACCCCTTTCATCCACCAGCTGTGTCATCATACACACCTCATCACCAGCTGTGTCATCACTACACACCTCATCACCAGCTGTGTCACACACCCTCATCACCAGCTGTATCAGTACACACTCATCCACCAGCTGTGTCATCAGTACACACCTCATCCACCAGCTGTGTCATCAGTACACACCTCATCCACCAGCTGTGTCATCAGTACACACCTCATCCACCAGCTGTGTCATCGGTACACACCTCATCCACCAGCTGTGTCATCGGTACACACCTCATCCACCAGCTGTGTCATCGGTACACACCTCATCCACCAGCTGTGTCATCGGTACACACCTCATCCACCAGCTGTGTCATCAGTACACACCTCATCCACCAGCTGTGTCATCAGTACACACCTCATCCACCAGCTGTGTCATCAGTACACACCTCATCCACCAGCTGTGTCATCAGTACACACCTCATCCACCAGCTGTGTCATCAGTACACACCTCATCCACCAGCTGTGTCATCAGTACACACCTCATCCACCAGCTGTGTCATCAGTACACACCTCATCCACCAGCTGTGTCATCAGTACACACCTCATCCACCAGCTGTGTCATCAGTACACACGTCATCCACCAGCTGTGTCATCAGTACACACGTCATCCACCAGCTGTGTCATCAGTACACACCTCATCCACCAGCTGTGTCATCAGTACACACCTCATCCACCAGCTGTGTCATCAGTACACACCTCATCCACCAGCTGTGTCATCAGTACACACCTCATCCACCAGCTGTGTCATCAGTACACACCATTACAGAATACAGAGTAATTAATCTATGATATAATGTGATCAGTTTTATTACATCACAAATTCAGGACAGCAATACTTTTGTCACTGTTTGTTATAAGCATAATAATGTTGCACAATTGAAATGGGCTATATTCCCAGTAGTGTTCAGTATCAACAGTTGTCTACATGCAGTTAAGACTGTATCTATAACAATAATAATTAGGTAACTTCTGTTGCATCTAAATCCTTAGAAATCAAGCTCGGAGGCACATCAATACAAAAGGGTTAATCAATCTCAGAGTCAATAAACAATTCCAGTTATCATGGACAGGTTGACACACCAGGGAGCTGTGGTGGATAGGCAAGGTTTTAAAGGTATGTCTATAACTTACAGTGCAATTTAGCAATATTTTCAGCTGATTTAACACTAGAAAGAAGCATATTCCAAAGAATAGGTGCACCCACAGCAAAAACCATAGTCCCAATATAAGTACTAACTTTATGGACAAAAAGTAAATAACAACTAGATGATCGAAGCTGGACAGTTTTCTTACAAGAGTAGGCAATGAATGAAAATACAATGGCTGCTTACAAGAAAGTACCTGGAAAGAAATCGTACAGATCTTATTAAAGATGATACAATATCGGACAGGAAGTGAAAGCAGAGACTTTAGAAGCTGTTCAACACGAGTACATCTGCACTATAGCTTCGTGTGTTTAAACTTTAAAACGGACAAACACAAGTGTCGATGTCTATAGTACACACAGTTGCACCTACCAGCTCCTTGAGAACTTGCACGAAGATGTCGACATTCCAAGAGTTTGGTCCACCAACCTCCGGCTTCACATCATTCCAAATGCCCCCGCCACTGTTCAGCATCTGTGCCAGTCGTAACAACACACGGCTAGTGAACCACATCAAAGTAGCAAAGTAGCACAGCTGTCAAGTCTTGTTGTAGATACAGTCTTGACAACTCAACTATGAATAAGTCTATTTTCACAAGTTAATAATGTAATTATTGTATGTAAACATTTTCTTCAAATCCTACATGTGACCTACTTGCTTGCTAAAGAACTTTTACCTGACGTATGTATTGTATAACTTTTATGTGCACACACTGTTTGCTTGTAATGGTTATGTACATGACCATACCTGTGCAGATTTATCTACAAAAATCAACTAATTTCATTCCATAATCATTTGTTTCATAAACATGTATATAGCATCTAATTTTGCGAATGAAAATCGTAAAAACGCGACTAATTGTTTTTCCCAAAACAATACAGAGGGATTATCGATTACAACTGAGGAACAACAGAACAGACAATCCAATAACAATTCAGCACGAGAATAATTACTCATGACAAAGGTTTGTTGAGATTACCTGCAAAGATATGGGTTCGACGAGGCCTGATGTGGTCTTGACCATGACGCCAAGCATGCGTGCCACTGCCGCTGGTGTCATCTCCTGGACACCAAACTGCAGCAGGGAATTGCGACATTCCTCCACACTGCAACATACACACACCGGTAAACATATGACTCAACAGATTCAACATAACTAATGTATCAACATCACACAATTTGAAATAGGCACTGTAATTAGTAGCATGTTTTCATTTTCCACTGATGTACATGTATATTGATGTATATTGTGCATGTATGAATTGTATCATGAAACAACAAATATTTAACTACCTGGTGTTACCTTGTCAAAAGGTTTATTTTGTAGTTGGACCACCACTACTAAAAACTTAAAATATGACGGAAACAAAACCCAAACATAAGACACTGTCGCATTGTGGAATAATACAAAGGTCTTCAGAACTTACCTAGATGTTAGTCCATACCCAATTTCAACCACCATGTCAGCAAATGACCCCTCCATCTAAGTAACAGATCAACAAAACTGCTGATGTATTTGTCCAGCCAATATGTAATCACACACAAACATTAAAGCAAAATCAAACAAGTCACAGAAGCACAGGAAATATCAATCTCCATGTTCTGTTGTGCTACACACATTGTCGACACAGAAGGGTGTATTCAAATGAATTATATGTAAATTGGCTGTACAACTTCATACGGCAAAATATAGACAAAGAATCGCTCCTATCCATTATTAACTTGTTCAGCCTTCTCTGACCTATTTAGTGGTTAGATGATGTCACAAGAATAAAGCAAGTTTTTATGTAGTGCTGTATCCAGTGATTCCATTCGTATTTGAAACATTTTACACATCACCTTTGGTTAACTAGTTCACGCAGACTTATCTGGCCATGTTGCAACTAATGCATGAAGACAGATTTCCACCACTGTAATCGCCATATGGCAAGAAACAAGCTTCAAAATAGCAGCAAGAGCCTAAACCTGTTCTGTGTGAACCAATGTTGTAACTACTGGAACACCCCATGGATGAACAGTGAATGCATAAGTTCTAACAACCCAATGGGTGAACAGTGAATGCATAAGTTCTAACAACCCAATGTGTGAACAGCAAGTACATAAGTTCCAACAACTCCATGGGTTAATAATGAGTACGTAAGTTCTAACTATACCATGGGTGAACATCAAGTGTAAAAGCTCTAACTATACCATGGGTGAATACTGAGTGCATAAGTTCTAACTATCCCATAACGAGTGCATACATTAAGTTTTGTCACTGACCATGGAAGAGGGCAGAACTATGTCTGACTGCAGTCTAGCAGTAGGTATGTCCTCGGTGGCCGGGTAAAGCAATGGTGCTAGAATGACAGGCACTTGATCACGAGGGAAATCTGAAAATACAATAATGTCTCGTAGAATGTTCGCCAACCATTGCAAATCAAATCCTACAACCACCACATTCATGTCCAACTGGCATGTATAGAATAAAACCTTTGGCTTTAGGCACTATTACACTTACACTACATGATGGCTTAAATTTATCAAACATTGAAGCGACATAATAAACGTAATAATGCAAGAAATAAATAGTACTAACTTATAACACACCATAATATTGACATCATGGAAGAGAAAGGGCGAGTGGAAACAAGTGGTGCAGACTGTATTCACTAATGCAGGAAAACCAAAACAACTGCCGACAAATACTCTGGCCTGCCTCACCCCCAGCGTAGGGATGAGGTGGAGGGTAACATACGGCAGTGAGGGCACATACCTTTTGTGAGGGCACGGAGAAAGGCGTCTTTCTGCTCGATGGTGACACCAAACTGGTCAGATGCCTGGAGCAGCTGGGTGAGAATGAACTGCAGGACTTCGGCGGAGATGTCGTGGAGACCGGCCTCCTGGCTGGTGGTTGGGTCTGTCAAATACACCAATGTTGATTTTACGTTAACAGTACACAAATGCTTCATGCAACACAAACATTAATATAGTTTACTGTGAAAATAAAATTATATACCCGTGTATGACTAGCCAAATGATTTTGTTTGTTGCACCTCTGAGCTTGAACATTTTAAGGATATAGGTGCCATAGAAGTTTTACAATGATTATTTATTATTATGATGCTGCATGCAACTAACCTGAGTCGATGTAGATGCCCAGTAACTGTGGCAGCTTGGTGCGCACGAACTGAGTGGCGTACTGGCACGTGTCAGGGTTGGACGAGTGGAGGAGCGCTAGACCAAAGACGACTTCTTGTACATGAGTGAGCTTGAGGATGCGACTCAGCTGACTGCACAGGTGTGGCGATGGCTTCAAAGTCTGGGCGCAGAAACAAGATTTTGCTGATTCACAAGTGGCAATGAGCTGACAACAGGTTTAGCAACAACACAGATTCATTTTAAATCCTAGTCCGTTATATTGTCACAGGGTCTCAGCACATATCTATAGGTAATACATTTATTTTACATATTAAACTTTGGGTCATTCACACTAAAAAAGTAAAGAAGTCCCACATTTCTGCAAATTTGTCACAGCACTGTGAGCAACAGATGTTGCAACAGTGCTATATAAATTCATGATTACAATTATTACTTGACTCTCTTGGCCGAGAATTTAAACGGGGTTAACAAGCAGCTCTATGCACTGAATAAATTGTCTTTATTCAGTAAAAAAATGCACACAAAATATGTTAGGTCCATCTAGAGTGCTGTATGATGAGATCACCTTCTGATGATGCAAGGGACTGTCAACTGCGTAGCACAGCACTGATGCAAAGTTGGGTTTGACAATCAATGTCACACACTCCTGGATCAAATACTGGATCTGTAACAAAATAAATAGTTATTAAAGTTAATTTTCAACAGTTAGTGCTTGACTATGCAGCGTTCATGATTTTGTCAACAGTGTTGATGTAAACTTGTGCAAAACTACATTTATATGAAATATACATACATTACAAAAAAGTATTATTACTGATTTCTGTAGAAACTTGTGAAATGTGATTATAATCATCTTTCCATGTTCATAATGTAATATTGAAGCTCTAAAACAACAGAAAATAGGAGGAACAAATATAAATTATTAAAATATGATGTGATAGCATAGAACCCATTGTACAATTCACTGACCTGGTGAAAATCTTTGCCACTACTTTTACCATCACCGCTGAAGTCGACGTGAGAAAAAAGACACCTATAAAGATGTCTGTCTGCTTCACCTCCGTATCGCGCAATCAACTGCAAGAAATTGAAATGGCTGTTTACTAGAATCACTCTAGGGACAATATACTAAGAATGAGAAAAAATTTGATTTGTATTCAAGAGTTCTAATATTTGAGCCCTTTACTGCCATTTGATTTGGTATTCAAAAATGTGCAGCTAGATAAATGAATATCGCTTGAATATTTTACTTTGAACAGTTCTCTGCCGCAAAATCAGTCCCAGGCAATCTTTTACTGTTTGACATAACTATGAAAATGACAACATACAACCGCCAAACTACTCCTCACATATCTTATATACATATACACACACTAGGTTACAAAATAAAACCACTAACATTACTAAAACAAATAAAATTCACAAGACAAACTCACACAAAACTCAAGACATATTGACAGCGTTCAATATTCTAATCGAATTCGAAGCAACTGAATATTTGTATTCGATTCGTATTTAAAGATATTCGATTTGAGTGGAATTTCATATTCGTTTCATCCTTACAAGATACACAGCTACTACTAGATATCCAGAAGGCTGCCCCTTCAGGTGCCTTGTACAATTGTCTATTTAACTTGATAATCGTTCATATGACACATTAAAAAAAATTACAACCAAAATAACACCACACAAATTACAGGTACAGAATATTCCACACATCCTGATTAAGGATGGGACGAATATAAAATTTCACTCTAATCGAATATCCTCAAAATTTCGAATACGAATCGAATATTCAGTTGCTTTGAATTCGATTAGAGTATTGAACGATGTTGAGACGGCTTGCTGGGAAGTGTCTACACGAACGTGAGCCATACCTTTAGATCCATGGCCTAACTGTACATGAGGATGCGCGCATCTGTTTTTAAATTCTGTGCATGCATCTGTTTTTAAATTCTGCGCACGCATGTTGCGTCCAACTCGTTGCATCAATACAGCTGAATGACACGAGGGAGCGATGTTGTCGACATTGTTAGATTTACTGACAGCCATAGGCTATGTCAACTTGCGAAAAAATAAAGGTCGAAAAATAAAAGGTACAAAACTCATGTATATTTAGAACCAAGTGCCAAAAGAGCTTCCCTTTGTACATAGTACTACATACATCAACATGCACGCGCGAAAAAAAATCATACTTTTAGATTTGTTTGCTAAAGATGCGGCATGTACGTGTGGAAAAACTCACGTAGGCGTACTTTTTTATGTTAGTTTATGTATATAAACATGCATGTGCGGGGAAACGCACATACTGTTGGAACCGAAACCTACTAAAGCTAAAGCTCATGTATGAAAATCGTGCATGCGTTTATTGAATGCTGTACCTTTAGACAAACGATGCTAAAAATACAGCTCACGTAACCGAGAATAAAAGCATATGCATGCGCAGAATGATTGCAGTACTTTTAGACTGGTGGCTAAACACACGGCTCACGTACGCGTAGCCACTGCCTAGTTTATTGGATTTATTAAAATGGTATACATTCTGTCGGTTGGTCGTGTGCATTGTTACTGTAAGAGTCTTAATGTTTTTTTGTGGATACTCAAAAAGAAATTACAACAAGCAATCAGTGTGGGGCAAAGGTCAGTAGACACCTGTAGATTACTCAGAAACCCTTTTAACAAGTGCTCATATTTCATTAGAATTTAATCAACACATGTTATTACAATGTTGCATATAAGATAATGTGGGACTGTTTGGTAGCAAGGCTGTTTGAATTTGCTGTGAAAAATATGGCTAGCAATTTCATTTTAACCAGGAATAGTTAATAGGATGCGATCACGAACAGATTGCGAACTCAGAACTGGCTTGACTACTGTATTTTTTCGTTATGGCAGAATTGGCTAAATAACCGATTAAAACCAACTATATAATATACAAACATGTTTAGATATAATTCGTCATAATATACTTACGTGTGATATTTCTGTGTTGCTAGACTTGAAGTTTTTCTTTGTCAGGTTCGCCACCAAATAACTTATTTGAGACAAGGCAAAGGACAGCGAGTCCAGATTCATAATTCCATTTAGGGCCTGAAAGCCCCAAATTGCTTGGAAGCTGCACTAATACTATACACACTATGAACACAACCTGTTACATTATCCCGAACGAGTGAGTATTTGCTTCTCCATTTGCGAAAATTGTCTAAATCATGGCGTCGGACACCACTCCGCAGCCATGTTGAATTCGGCCGACGTCGGATATTTCCGTAAGGTTGACCTCGTTCCGGTTACTAATCCTTCGCCTATTTCTCAGACATTCGTGATTATTGGAGAACAGCCCCGTCACGCGATGCTGAACACATGGAATACCACACAAAATAAATGGCGATGTTTTCAAAAACGTCTGAATTTTATAAAGTCTTCTATTAATAGGCCAAGTGATAGAGAGGAACACGGTAAAATGATGATCAAGTGACACGAATACGTCACAGCAGAAATTATTCAACATAATTTTCAACAGATGGCGACACTATCCGCTAGAACGCCAATACGGGAGCCAGTCCGTGAGATGGAGCCGCTATTGGTTGCAACCTTCGTACAGATTATGTATACAGTACACAGTACTAAGCACAATTGCATAATATAGTCTATGAACATAATTATTATAAACAAATATTTTGAGGATGATTTGGTCTACCATGTGGTTCTCACGAGGTCAATGGCACGTAGGCCTACGCACGACCAATAGCGTTCATTGTAGGTGGGTAGAGGCACCGTGAACAGGTTTTTGTTTGCCTATAGAACCATAATATAGATCAGTGGGCGGAGTTTCTCATTCTCACGATAGTCTGCGATTTGCATCTAAAAAAATATTTTATCCTTAAATTAGAACTTGGGATACACTAGGTAAAATTAGCATCAAAAGTGGGTATCGAAGGAACACATTCGATCTTTACATTTACAGGACACTCGTTAACGTAACACATTCACTGATGAAGAACTGTGTTAGTAACTTGGCCGGCGAGAAAGGTTTTTTTATTGACTATGAGGAAATCAGAAAAATTGGCTTTGTCGCTAATTGCCTTCGAAATCCAGTGCGAATGGTGAACAAATCCACAAGAAAATATTGAACTGCTCCAATTTCGAATAATTTCAATAAAAACTCTACCAGTATCGCATGCACACGCAAACGCACACGCACAAACAAATACATGCACACGCTCACGCGCATGCAAACACAGTCACACATACATGCACGCACACACACTCACACGCGCGGGAATATGTCGATGAAGGGCAGGCATATTGATTCCCCTGCTAATGTAAATCAGAAGTTAAGATGAGACGGCAGCAAAAATGTGTCAACAGCATGCACGCATACACGCGCACAAACAAATACACACAATCGTTTGAAATATAGTCGTCCTCCATCACTTGTCCTCCATCCTCCATCGATCCTCCACCCTCTGCGCGCACGCACGCGCACGCACGCACGCACGCACGCACGCACGCACGCACGCACGCACGCACGCACGCACGCACGCACACACACACACACACACACACACACACACACACACACACACACACACACACACACACTAAGAACCGCCATTATTAAATTATGAAACAGTGTTATGGAATATTTATTCATGAACATTTATACATAATACCAGTGATGTACCTTTATACAATCGCAATATTATACAATCCGTAAAGAGAACAAATACACATGATCACAATAACAAGTGAATTATCTAGATATAGGTCATTTGTTGTACTTACAAGTTTATCATCATTATTATCAAAACCATTATTTGCATTTATGTAATGGTATAGATCATGTCATTATTGCACCAATATACATTGTTTGCATAGTAAAACATACAATTACATGAATGTTGCATCAGGAGGTAGATATTGACGTCCTCCACACAGACGCCGCCGCCAGTCGCTTCTCCTTCCAAGCGGCCTTCCATCGCTCCAAGCGGTTTTGGCGGCGGGCCTTGCGTTTCAGATGGCGCAAGCGTTTCTTCTTTGTCGCGTCGCGGAAGCTGCGTTGCCACTTAAGGTCCGATACCTCGCGCTGATCAGACTTTCTGTTCCCGGTGACGTTGGCGGTATACAGTCGATGCAACAGCCAGCATGGCGATGGCGAAGCCATGTCGGGCCTACGATGTCCTCCGACTGCCCACCACAGCATGTCCAGCCCCCGGTTGAATAAGTGTCCACCGTTTCCCAGTCGTTTCATGACGACCTGTTGTCTTCATCTGCCCGAATCGTCCCGTTGAAATGTTGTGCTAACCGGCTGCTCCCTGGTAAAACGCGCATGTTTCTGGTCTCGATCATCATCGTCTCAGACTGTAAGAAGAGAAGTGTTGAAATATAATTATGATTCCTTTATAATCATACGGCAATGGACGCGCCGTTGTTGAATCTGTATTATCTAGTCAGAATGCATTTTATCTAGTGAGAATGTACTTTTCTGGTCAGAATGAATTTTGTCTAGCCTGAGAAGATTTTATATAGTCATAAGGGATTTTGTCTAGTCCGAGTGGATTTCTATAGAATTAAGCTCTCCAGTATACGTCAATTGGTAAGCCATGGGACATTTGATGAGACGTTGTTGAATTCCAGAGAAGTTTATCTGAAGATCCAGAAGGACATACAATGGATGATCTGCATAGTCCTTCCCTAAGTGAATCCCACAGTCAAGTGAGGTAAAGACAGACATGATATAGGGCTACATTCTGTCACTATTTCTCTTTGTGGTGGCTATTCCGAACAGCAACGGAAGGAAGGCCAAATGACTTTCAGTGGACACTTTGAGGAAACTAGATGATCTGGCTGTCTTAGGTCTTAGGTGGTTTATCTCCAAACAGCCCAAACTTGGGCTAACGCAGGAGTTGTCCTTCTCTCTAGAATTAGAGTCCACTACAGGTTACACATTTACCGCCTGTGTGGGACATTTTACTTCCCCTTGCATAAACACCAGATAGAAGGGACCACCGGCTTTTAATGTCTCTTCTGACACAGCCAAATGTGGGGTGAACAAAATTGCCTAAGTTTCGAAACTGTGGTAGGTGGGATTAAACCACCGACCCCTCGATTGACAGTCCGGCGCTCTACCGCGCGTCCACCGCTCCCTACGGCTGTGCTGATGATGTGGCACTTCTATCACAAGATCTCCAACGCATACTGTCCGGCTTGGGGCAAATTTACCTTGACGACCAGGGAATTGACGGAGACATCGACGTTCACGCATTGTTGCAACGCTGTGCTGTCCACGCCGTTTTTATGCAACTTGCACAGAAAGTGCAGTTTGGTGGGCAATGCAAACTTCATCTCCAGGTTGCCATTGACTTTGACAGCACCGTCTTGGTGAGTGAGGGCTTTGAATCCGAAAAGTTGCTCACCTCTTCTCGGCCCCCCACTCCGTACCCGCACAACAGGGCAGCGGAGACGCCTTGGCGACTGGCGACTGGCGACTTGCACACGATCTTGAAAGAGCAGGCCAAATCCAGTGAGTCAGCCGTAGGCGCACCGGCGAACAACTGCAGTAGGAACGAGGCACGCTTCGGTACTTGGACGGAGTACAACGCCAGACCATCAACGACCGAGTGGAATACAAACTGATTGAGGTTCGTGCCACTGAATTCTGCGCTGTCTCAATTTTTGGCATCAGAGTAAGTTAACCTTTGTGTTAATTTGACACTCTCGGCCGAGGACAGTCGTACTTTCACGTCCATGTTGCCTTTGCTGTCGGTGTTCAACACGGCCGCCGTCGGTTTGTCGAACTTGAGACCGTGGACAAAGAAAATGGACTTGACGAAAGGCATGCTGACGAACTGGTCGAGCGTGACTGGCTGCTTCAGCAACTGTTTCTCTTTATCGTTCGCCCGGTGCATGAAGATGAACTCGTCCGGGTCGGTGATGAAATAGAACTCCTCGTACCGATATACATGCTCTTGTTTTTCATTTTAATGGCTTCATTCTGTTGAAACCTGAAACATGGAAATCATGATATATATATATATATTATATATATATATATATATATATATATATATATATCATAGCATTATCAGAAAATTTCACCACTGTTCCGTGGGTGTTAAACTACGTCTGTTTCATGCATATTGGTGTACAACTTATTGTTGCCAATTATGGGTTAACTTCAATAAGGGCTCTTATTCAAAAGCTAAAGTTGCCTACAACAATATGCGTAGACGGATTTTGGGATATAACCGACGGGACAGCGCAAATAGCATGTTTGCTAATAATGCTATTGATACATTTGACGCCATATTGCGTAAGAACATTTATGGTTAAATAAAACCGCATTTTTAACATAAATAATGACTTGATTAGGGTTATGTACAATTGCTTTGAAATAGTAAATGGCCCAATGTGGATTAGCTGGGCCAATTCGTTGTACACAGTAAATATGTAAGATAGTCATCATGTCTCGCATTTAACTTTATTATTTATTTCTTATTATATATTTTTAAAAGTCAGCAAGTTGTTTATATAACTTACTTTTCAAACCGTGTTTATTTACATGAATTAATTGCATATTTATTATACAATCACATCCTGTATATTGCTCATTATTTTATCTGTTTTTCTACAATTTTACATTTATCTAACTTATAACCTTATTTATTTTTTATCTTATTTATTTTTTTATCTATTCATTTTTTAAACATATTTTATAGGCTACTTAGATGTGCTAATGTATGTACCACTTGTATATGGGTTTTTACCTGAAATAAATATATTCGTATTCGTACATATATATATATAATGATGATTAATGTAGGCCTATGCTATCCAGCGACAGGGTTGTAGTAAGATTGTTATCTGCGTAGTGATGTAAAAGGATATTAAACTCGGCGATTGCAATTTCATATTCAGCCTTAAACATCAACCTGCACAGTTTCGCCATATTGTGTAGATAGGCGAATCAGCCGCACTTACTGGAGTGACGTCACCAACATGCTCCAGGTGAGCAAACACTGTACCGTAAAGGGTATAACGAAAACCGCGAATAAATGGGGCATTTCAATTTGGCAGACACAGTGTAACGTAGTGTTTAATATCGCTTGCACAGTAATACTAACTGGTCTGTAGTATATGAGTAAAACGGTGTACATTTGGGTTCGCCCTACTACATGAAGATATATATATATATATATATATATATATATATATATATATATATATATATATATATATATATATAATTCTCATGCATCAGCTGAATGTCATCACCGAATACACATTCGCCACAAATTGTGCAGTCTCTCATTCCTAGGCATGTTTGAGATAATTTATGTGTACCTATTCTGAATTGAAATAATGTTTTTTAACTGTTCAGGAAGGATTTCGCTATACATTTCTTTACAATGGGGTATTTTAAATAGTGGCTTTTTGCTCTCTTTAAGACAATGCAATATGGTAAAATAGCTTTTTGTTATTTCTTATGGTAGCTTGCCATCAAGCGAGCAGTGACCATTCAGTTCCTGAAGAAGGCCGCCGATGGTGGTTGAAACGTTGAAGTGAGTAGAACATTGCTAGTTGTGTAATTATCAAATTTGTTTGAATGTCATACTGTTGTTCATCAGTGACCTCAAACTCCCCTGCAGCACCGTCTGTTGAAGTTACCGCTGCTGCCCGTGTGCGGGCAACGAAGCGGGCTTGCCTGGCCTCCTTTGAGGCGGCCACTGTCTGACGCTTCGCCTGCTGCAGGCGCCGTCGGTCGGCTTTCTCTGCAGATGCCAACAAGTGGGCACCTGATGGCACCTGCATCACTTCACACAGGTTCTTCATCGTCACCTTGAAGCCAGCGTTGAACTGTGACACAGTACTGCAGGTGGCGGAGACTACGCGCTCAAGCCCAACGAAAGTCGTCTTGGGGCATTTGCTCCACACAACAGAATAGAGGCTTTCGTTCGCATTCTGCGTTTTGCCCAGTGTGCACCGCTTCAGGAGGTCGACGTGGGCCAGTCGAGTGTACACCTCCTTCATATGATCCGCAATAGTGTGACCCCAAATTTCTTCCCAGATGATGCCAACTTGCGCATGGCAGTGTTGAGGAGTTTGGCGACGTGGTACACACACACCTCCTTCTGCCGCTCCATGTCGCCGTACACTTGCATGTTGGTGAGGCGGGTGAAGGTCCTGGTGTCACCGTCGGAGAGAATGGTGGTGTATCTGAAGTTGCGTTCGGTGGAGCAGGTCCACAACAGCTGCGCATCCTTCACCTCCATGCCACCCGACGCCCCCTCGTAGTTCTGGATGCACTCGGGCTCGTGTGTCACATACCGTTCCTCGAGGCTGCAGTGTGCCTGCCGCCGTGTCGGGTGTTAGCATAAGCACACCGATGGCAATATACGGACATCACCTGGAGGTCGATCACCAAGCCAGGAGTAATAACCTATTGACTAAGTAGGCGTAACATACTGACTAAGTAGGAGTAACAACTTAGTGACTAAGTAGGCGTAACAACCTAGTGACTAAGTAGGAGTAACAACGTTGTGACTAAGTAGGCGTAACAACCTAGTGACTAAGTAGGAGTAACAACCTAGTGACTAAGTATGCGTAACAACCTAGTGACTAAGTAGGCGTAACAACCTAGTGACTAAGTAGGAGTAACAACTTTGTGACTAAGTAGGCGTAACAACCTAGTGACTAAGTAGGAGTAACAACCTAGTGACTAAGTAGGCGTAACAACGATAAGTAGGAGCTGGATAGTAGGCGTAACAACCTAGTGACTAAGTAGGAGTAACAACTTTGTGACTAAGTAGGAGTAACAACCTAGTGACTAAGTAGGCTTAACAACCTAGTGACTAAGTAGGCGTAACAACCTAGTGACTAAGTAGGCGTAACAACCTAGTGACTAAGTAGGAGTAACAACTTTGTGACTAAGTAGGCGTAACAACCTAGTGACTAAGTAGGAGTAACAACCTAGTGACTAAGTAGGAGTAACAACCTAGTGACTAAGTAGGAGTAACAACCTAGTGACTAAGTAGGCGTAACAACCTAGTGACTAAGTAGGCGTAACAACCTAGTGACTAAGTAGGAGTAACAACGTTGTGACTAAGTAGGCGTAACAACCTAGTGACTAAATAGGAGTAACAACATAGTGACTAAGTAGGCGTAACAACCTAGCGACTAAGTAGGCGTAACAACATAGTGACTAAGTAGGCGTAACAACCTAGTGACTAAGTAGGAGTAACAACCTAGTGACTAAGTAGGAGTAACAACTTAGTGACTAAGTAGGAGTAACAACCTAGTGACTAAGTAGGAGTAACAACCTAGTGACTAAGTAGGTGTAACAACCTAGTGACTGTAGGCGTAACAACCTAGTGACTAAGTAGGAGTAACAACCTAGTGACTAAGTAGGCGTAACAACATAGTGACTAAGTAGGCGTAACAACCTAGTGACTAAGTAGGCGTAACAACATAGTGACTAAGTAGGCGTAACAACCTAGTGACTAAGTAGGCGTAACAACCTAGTGACTAAGTAGAGTAACAACCTAGTGACTAAGTAGCGTAACAACTAGTGACTAAGTAGGAGTAACAACTTAGTGACTAAGTAGGCGTAACAACCTAGTGACTAAGTAGGAGTACAACTTTGTAACTAAGTAGGGTAACAACCTAGTGACTAAGTAGGGTAACAACTTAGTGACTAAGTAGGGTAACAACTAGTGACTAAGTAGGAGTAACAACCTAGTGACTAAGTAGGCGTAACAACATAGTGACTAAGTAGGAGTAACAACCTAGTGACTAAGTATGCGTAACAACATAGTGACTAAGTAGGAGTAACAACCTAGTGACTAAGTAGGCAGTAACAACCTAGTGACTAAGTAGGCGTAACAACCTAGTGACTAAGTAGGAGTAACAACCTAGTGACTAAGTAGGCGTAACAACCTAGTGACTAAGTAGGCGTAACATACTGACTAAGTAGACGTATACGGAAAGTGTTAATTATTTCAATCTGTGTCTGTGTGCCAATAACAAGAAACTATGTTTTATCAGCAGGTAACTTTAACCTACTCAAAGAATATTTAGCATCCGGAGTCGACAAAGATATACAAATTTGTGTATTATCAGCTAAAAGGCTAGGTGACGCAAATGGTGACCAATAACAATTGAACTCAGTTCACATACCCATGCGCTCACGCACGCACACACGTACATACACGTAAATACACATACGCACGCATGCACCCACGCGCGCACACCACACAGACAGAGAACACACACACACAACACACACACACAGACACATAGACAACACACACTTTACACACACACACACACCAACAAAGTAGGAAACAACACAGACAAGACAACAACCAGGACAATACTACAACCAACAAAAGAGGAGTAACACTGGGAACTAATTATGGAAGAAGAAACTTTTGAATATAAAACCTAGTGACTAAGTAGAGTAACAACTTTGTGACTAAGTAGGCGTAACAACCTAGTGACTAATAGCTACAACTATGACTAAGTAGGTGTAACAACCTATGACTAAGTAGTAACAACCTAGGGACTAAGTAGGAGTAACACCTGTGACTAAGTAGGCTAACAACCTAGTGACTAAGTAGGCGTAACAACCTAGTGACTAAGTAGGAGTAACAACCTAGTGACTAAGTAGGAGTAACAACCTAGTGACTAAGTAGGAGTAACAACCTAGTGACTAAGTAGGAGTAACAACCTAGTGACTAAGTAGGCGTAACATACTGACTAAGTAGACATATACGGAAAGTGTTAATTATTTCAATCTGTGTCTGTATGCCAATAATAAGAAACTATGTTTTATCAGCAGGTAACTTTAACCTACTGTGAGTCAGCCAATGGTAGGTGTCATCTAGATATTTTCTAAACTGGCTCAAAGAATATTTAGCATCCGGAGTCGACAAAGATATACAAATTTGTGTATTATCAGTATAAAGGTGGTGACGCAAATGGTGACCAATAACAATTGAACTCAGTTCACATACCCATGCGCTCACGCACGCACACACGTACATACACGTAAATACACATACGCACGCATGCACCCACGCGCGCACACCACACAGACACGCAGACACACACACACACACACACACACACACACACACACACACACACACACACCACACCACACCACACACACACACACACACACACACACACACACACACACACACACACACACACACACACACACACACACACACACACAAAGCATGCGAGTCACTGGGCAACTGAATTATGGAAGAGCACTTTTGAATATAAATGCAGGATACATTTGATGATTTGATGGATTCGAAATAACTCGTTTTTATGAAACGTTATGTTTGTTGTTCTGCTTCGATGTGTTGATTTTAATGTACTTCTTTTCATCTTTGTCTGGCAACTAACTTATTCTTTACGTGGTTAGTGAACATGTCAGGGTTACCCTTGAAGATGTCGCGGTGCTTGGTTCTTCTTTCAATCTCACTGTAGTGGTTTTTGTCTTTGGCGCTGTATCGTAGGTTTCAGTGTTCTCTCTGTACAAGGTGTTCACATATATTGGTGTGTCGTCTTACAGCATTACCTTTGTCTTCGAATTGTTCGCCTTCACACCTTCAC
Source organism: Ridgeia piscesae (assembly GCA_025642075.2). Classification (NCBI taxonomy): domain Eukaryota; kingdom Metazoa; phylum Annelida; class Polychaeta; order Sabellida; family Siboglinidae; genus Ridgeia; species Ridgeia piscesae. The sequence continues at coordinate 1,118,921 of JAODUO010000010.1, read as the reverse complement.
TTTTAGCTTTCATATATACCGTGAATTTTTTTTTATATTCTACTATAGACGAAACCAAACAAAACTATTGGACATCTTAAAGATACCATAAATGCATATAGAGAACGTTCGTTTGCTATTCTGTGATATAGGATAGACGGAATGATTAGAATACGCAACGCTTCATATACGGAGGTATGTAGCAAATACACGTTCTGTGACTTTTCATATAGATTATAAATAATTGTGTTTTTCTTTTAGATCGACGCTAAAGAACGGGAAAAAAACAGTTTCCATTTTTATTCGTCTACTTTTTCGTGGGAAAATTCAAAATGGCCGCCGCCGGTCACCAAAAGTCTTATAGCCGCTATATATTTGGCAATAAACGGTGTAGAAACTTGAACTCGGATTCGTTTGATATGTTTTGAAGTATGAGGAATCCAATGCAATGATTGCTTTGATGAAATAAATAAAAATAAAACTATACCAGCAACAAATGCGTTGAAATGACATTAGCGCGTATCTTGTTAATGCTCCCTAAAACATAGACTAAGTCGGTGTGCTAACCTCGTTCCATTTCGTAACGTTTCATCGTTTCATTGCGTTAGACAGGTGGTGTTTTCACAAATTTAACTAAATTAGTCTTGCAACTTGTAGTGAAATGGAATATTGTTTTGTTTCGACGCGATAACTTTGTCAAGTTTTCATATTTTACTAAGTCGGTGTGCCAACTTTGTACCATTTCGCAACTGTTCAGCGTTTCACTGCGATAGCTTTGTCACTTTGACGTAATTTCTAAGTCATCTTGGTACTTTCATCACCTTCTGTGGGAAAACATTGGCACTTTCTACCATAAAACGAGAACCATGGTAGTTTTTCTTACGACATACATAATTTTCTTAATCAATTCAAAAAAATCTAGAAAAATCTTGGGTTGTAACGTCACTTCTTTAAAAACGGGTGCCATTTAAAGGATAACTCTGACACTACGTTAGACGCTAGCCCCATCTAGCGAACAAGAGAGACACTAATTAGGGTGTGACATAGAAAACGGTGGCTTCGAATACTTCCATAACATAATTTCTTGTAAAATGGGGGCTTCGGTCACAGACATAACGTACCTTTTATGTGACCGAAGTGACTTGTCAAGTTTTCATATTTTACTAAGTCGGTGTGCCAACTTTGTATCATTTCGCAACGTTTCACCGTTTCATTTCATTTCATTTCATTTCATTTCATTTCATTTCATTTCATTTCATTTCATTTCATTTCATTTCATTTCATTTCATTTCATTCAGTAAAATACGCCAAAGTGACAAAGCCATCTCAGTGAAACGGTAAAAGTTGGCACACCGATTTAGTAAAATATGAAAACTTGACAAGTTTATCGCGTCGAAACAGAAAAATATTCCATTTTACTACAAGCTACAAGCTAACTTAGTTAAATTTATGAAAACACCACCTGTCTAACGCAATGAAACGATTCCGTACTCACACGAACGCCCGCATGCACGCACACAAACACATACACACTGACACGTACGGACGCATGCACAAACACATGTACTTGCATAAAACAGGGAAAAACATCCATAAACGCGGAATCAGGTGATCTGCCGCCACCCCCCGTAATTTCGGTGGGGCAGACATATGATTTTGCCCTACTCCTGTGTAAATCAGAAGTTAGGAACAGACGGCAACGAAAATGTGTTAACAACACGCACGCATGCGCACACACACACACACAAGCCAATGAAAATAGTGTCGTTTTAAGAATAGTCACGGGAGAATTGACAGGCAGGGATAGCTACGCCCCGCAGAAATGTTGGCAGCGGGCAAACATACATTTTGCGTTTCTGCCCATTACGCCAATGAAATAGCATAGAAGCAGGTAAAATTGAGAGTGCTATGGTGCGTGCGAAAAACAATTCAAAAGCATACCCCCGTCTTCCATCCCCCGTTTTCCACCCGTCCACCCCCGTCAACCACCCTCTCGTCCTCCGCCCGCTGTCTTCCATCATCCCCATCCTTCGCCCCTCGTCCTCCGCCCCTTCGTTCTCCACCCCCTCCTCCACCAACCCCCTCCTTGTCAGGTTCTATATGAAAGGAATTCCCGCGTCACTGAGAACATCATCAGTCAGGGCAACGTCATGTTTTAATGTTGGACAAACGTGGCAGATTAAAGCTATGTAACTATTCACAATCAGTTTACTCTTGGCAACGTTTTAGTGCACATATTCAATATACCATACACACGTTATGAATTTCCATTACGAAAGTAGACAACAATAATTATGGAACATTTATTCAGGATTATTTATGCATAATAACAGTAACGTACTGTTACAAAAATCGCCATAACATGCAATTATTACATTCATATAAGTATCTAGATTCAATCAATTTAATCACAAATACGCATGATCACAGCAACAAGTGAATTATCTATACATGGTTAATATGCTTACAATAGTGGACAGTTAATAAGCTTATAACAACATTGCTAACGTGCAGCATACAAACAAAATTATTCAAGTGAAGACAGTATTATATATATATATATATCGACAGTTAAAAAAAAAGCTAACAGTAACGTTGTTAAAATCCATCGTATATTTCAAGTGAAGTCAGTATTATACATTAATTAATTAATTAGCATTCATGTTGTAGGACAATCCTACATAATTATAATTATTAGCACATCAGATATAAGGAATGTTCCAATTGGAAGAGGATGTTTAAGATGTTGTTAGAGACGCCGCTAGTCTCTTTTCCTTTCTGGCGGCCTTCCACCGATCCATGAGTTTGTAACGATCCACCTTGCTCTTCAAATGCCGCAACCGTTTTTGTGTTTTCTCGGTCCACACGTCGTCCATCAGGTCTCGGAAACCGCGCAGCCACCGCAGGTGCGACACCTCGCGCTGGTCGGCGAGTCTGTTGCCGGTCTTGTAGGCTTTGTAGACTCGACTGCACGGGCAGCAGCACGGCGGTGGCGGTGGCATGCCGGGCCGGCGACGTCGTCCGACTGCCCATCGGATCATCGACGTCACCCGGACGAGCAGATGACCTGGATATTTCAATCGTTTGATGGCGACCTGCTGTCTCCATCGCCATGGATTGTCCCGCCGAAACGTCGTCACCAGCGGCGGCTCGGATGTAATTCGCGCACGTCTGGTCGATTTGATCTATAAGAAGAGAATGGAGGTGTTAAAGTATAATTACGATTCCGTTATATATATGCGTCAATGCGTGCGCCGTTTTTTTTTATAACATATTGAAAGGTATTCGATGGAGACGAATCAGCCGTGCATCAATATTAATACTAATACTTGATTGCCAATCGCTGTTCGATCAATGCAGTAAGTGTGGTTTTAACTAATCGGAGTGGATTGTTTTAGCCAGAGAGGATTTTTCTAGTCAGAGTGGATTCCATAGAGGTTGACCTACGGCTGATGTAGTATTCCGGTACCAGTGGTCGTGTGCAAATTCACAGAGATATCGCGTCGTAATCGACATTATTGGCATTGTCTTGAAACCGAAGGTTTAATATAGTCTTGTTACAAATGTTGATACAGACACTCTCCAGTTTCCTTGACGAGTGGGACGGAAATTTGAATGGTACAACTTCTCCTTGCAAACACCTCAATCAAACCATGTGAATCGGTCAGTGGATTCAACGTCATCGGCGGAAGTCAGACACGCAGAGCAACCGGGCGCCCAACCACTGCGTCCCACTCTGATAAACTCTAGACTAATGAAGATCGGTCAGTCAGAGATATTCTCCAGTGAAAAAGGCCTGATTGCCAGTGAACACATACTGCAACACTGCCCACGACGTGATGGCCACAGGCAGCCTGTGTGGTTAGACAAGACCCCCTGAACGAGAAGAAGGTGATTCTGAAGGCCATGAAGAGGACTGCCTCGTTTGTGAGAATTCCGAGTCGCTCCACATTCAGTCACTGACATCGGCTCGATATTGAATACAGCTTACGCTGGCCATACAGACTTCGTCAGCTGTTGCTGTACTTTCCTGGACCAGACTCAAACAACTGTCTCACGCAGCAAAACATAAGAGTTCCTCACTATCAATGAACCTAAACTATTAGACCGAGCGAACATTCGCCTAAAACATGTATACGGGCGTATAAACCGCCATGATGGGTCCAGCAGTGAAAGACGCAGAAGATGTTGTAAGCCATAAGCAGCACATGAAAGTAGCATTCATTTGGTAACTTGTCAACAATCTGGTTCAAACGATAATCAAATTAGTTTCGTGTCATGGCTCCGCCTATACCCAGCATTCGTTCTTCCTGTAATAGCGCAATAGCTCGAAGGCCAGCCCTACGTCCTCGCTGTGGGAAGTGGAAACGAGTCAAGCCGGCCAACAGGGCACTGGTGAAGCCATGTTCCGGCATGCTTAATAAATTCAAAGGATTACAGACGTATCAACGACATCTTTAAGTCAACTCGACTTATTGGGAGAAGCACTTTCAATTAAGTAGAATGACTGTGTATAGTGACAGCCACAAGGAAGATAAGCAGTGGAGCTTTCTGACACCAACAACGACACCGAGAATAGGGACATGGGAAGATGTTTGAGGCGAGTTAAGCAACTGTGTTTGTACACGAAATATACACGTATAAACTAACGTTACTAGGACTTTGGGAGTCAAGATGGAATGATTAAGGTCAGACCAAGCGTGTATCAGGAGACAGTATTATACTCTGGCCATGCATCTGAAAATGCTGCACATACACACGATGAATGGGACCTATGCTATCCGCGAAGCACAAAACGCACAAATCAGTGGGAACCAGTTAGCGCAAGGATCATCAGCGCTAAACTCAAGACAATATATATATATATATATAAAGCTTCATTTGCCATTTCCAGTATGAAAGTACATTTCATGATAAATAGAAATGTGTTCTGGCGTTGAGTCACGTAGTTCCTAATTCATATAAATAGAAATTGTCTTTATATATTATATATATATATATATATATATATATATATATATATATATATATATATATATATATATATATATATATGTTGTATATATATATATATATTTATTTTTTAAATAAAATATGTACATGTATATGTTTTTATATAATAAATAAATGATAGATCTCAGATGTTTTTTCCGCATAAAGCAGCACATAAACCTATAAGGGTATCACCAAATCACGTCACACAGAATTGAACAAATGACTGATAGTGATATTGCGCCTATTATGTGTGAGATTTTTGACTTTGCTGCATCAGTTGATCCCAATCAAGGGTTAAAAACAAATGTTATTTATTTAGTTTTCATTCTTTTCCAATGATGTGGAGATATTTCGACACCCATAACTTCAAAAAGCCCACGAACTTCTTCAGTTTTGGCATAGTTCCAGCCTTTTGTAAATTGGTACCTTCAACAAATCGTCACGAACGAAACGATGCGCAGGTGCCTGCTGAATTGTTTTATTATATGGGCAGTTATTGGTTTATTCAAATGGCTTACTGAATACGATATATGAATTTTGTATGGTAAAAACATTTTGCGATTTCTGCTTACTCAGAGTATTGCTTCTATTTTTGCGAGTTTGTTTCATAAAATGTTTTTCCTGTACGCATTACACCCTTACCCTCCAGTCACATGAACGCATATAATAACAGCAGTACAAGTTTGCGTATAATTCTTTTTAAGTACCAAAATATATTTTCCTTTAATACGTGAAAATATACTAGGACTCAATTGGTTTTTAACTGTGTATCATAATTAAAAAGACAACACTGTTTTCGTTCTGTGTGTGACACGTTTTACAAAATAGTTTTCATTAATCTGTAAGTGTCTTTTTATGACCTTTATCACATTTTCAAATACTAAATACTCATTTTCAATGGGCATTGACTATGAAATGACAAGATTACGTGTATATGTTGGGATAATCAACAATACTGGGTTATTTGTGGTGTTGTTGCCCATAGTTACAATCCCGTTTTGTAACATCATATAATTGCAATGTTTCATTTCATTGTCAGTTTTTGATATATTAAACTACATGTAGCGAAACAACGTTTAGAGCATTTCAGATTTCTATGTGACATGCCCACAACTTGCTGAGCGAAGACGAGTTGTCACGGGTGTGACGGTATTTTTGGGAAATTTTTGGGACATTGTTTAAACAAAATATTAATAAACCTAAAATATATCCCTGCAGTAAGAGACTTGGCATGGTGACTAATATCGGTTTGAGGTATTTTTAGGACTGTTAATGTACATGCTTATAGTAGGACGGCTCTGCATCATTAAGTCAGTCATTCTGTATGTGATGCGAAAAAGACTTTAATAACAACATGAATGTACATTTGTATTGGTATTTTTTATATTTTTTTATATTGACATACCATAACAACAGGATCAAAAAGACAAATTGAACTAAAGTTATACAGACTAGTATTCTATTTTATGGACATTGCAGTAATTAAAATACGAAAAAGTCACGTACATTTATTTATTTATTTATAATATGTAAAAATTTTTTTATATATATATATATATATATATATATATATATATATATATATATATTATTTGCCATTTCCAACATTGAAATACGTTCATATAAATGATGTTCTGTGATTATCACGTAGTTCCTATATACAATCAAATATAACATATATATATATATATATATATATATATATATATATATATATATATATATATATATATATATATATATATATATAATGTTCTTAAAATGATCAATAAAAATATTGATGTTGATTTTATCAATAAACGATTTTTCTCAGATGTTTTTCCGCATAAAGCAGCACATAAACCTACAAGGGTATCACCAAATCACGTCATACAAAATTAACTGCAGTACACAAATAAAATTTACAAGTAAAACACTGAATCTGCTACAATGGTTTGTTTGCATATCAGTTTCAATACACATAGTGTCACACATATAACCTACATTGCATCGATATTCATACGTTTCGCCTTCCAGAAACTGACAATTAAAGTTGCATAAAACAACGATGATATGACAACTGGCAGAATGACATATCACCCTGTTTTATATAGTTACTTACAAAAAGCAATAAGAGAATATTGACCAGCCGTGGCTAGTTATAAGACAGGAAGCAACTTGGGCGCTGTCCTGTACCCCCAATCGTATTGCGTGCGTGGAAGTATGCATACGTGCGTGCGTGTGTGCGTGCGTGCAGGAGCAAATATCTCAGATTCATCCGTGCGCAAGAACTACTGTCCACACATATTTTTCTTCGTCACTTTCGCAAAGGTTACAAGAGCAGGGATTGAGAAAAAACCGGTTCATGTGTCAGTATAAGATCGCCAACGACAATTGCAATGTAAATTCAGAATTGTGTATAATTATAGTAGACAGTTTGTAAAAAGTCGATTCAACAACGGCTTCGGGTATGACGTTCTATCTGATACTGCGCACAAGCGCTGGTTATCTGGCAGTGTTTAAACGCAATAAACATATGAGAATCCAGTAGAACGTACCTTCGTCTCCTGCTGGAGTACTCCGGCTGCAGGCGGGGGTGCTCGGCGTGGCGGATGGTAACGAATCCACAGCCGGTACACCCCGACCACCGCACCCAACACGGCCAAGATGGACAGGCCCAAACCACCCATCATCAGGCCAACGTACGCCTCATCGCACATGACTGCAACAAGAAAACTGTGTTGCCTCATTACGCCTCTACTACTGCTGAACTACGCATGCAACCAGTTGTGTAATTAGAAAATTTCACTTGAATACTATACTTCCAACTTGGTGAAACTTTTCACGAATAAAGGGAAATAGTGTCAACCGAAAATTAATTCGTGTGCTGATGTGAGTGACAATGAGAACATGTGTGCTGGTTATATAAGAGTTATTCATTGCGATTAATTTATAACGACTAGGTATATAATAAAGATGCACTATATATATATATATATATATATATATATATATATATATATATATATATATATATAGTATATATATATATATATATATATATATATATATATATATATATATATATATATATATATATATATATATATATTGTAAAGTAAATTGATGGTACGTTTTAGTCACTTATGCCAAGTAATTTAATTTTATCCTTGCATAGAACAGCAAGTACAGATTTAACATTTCTGAAAAAGTTGTATCTTAAAATGTGTATTTGTGTAGAGCATAGTTGGCTGGTTGTTGGCACCAGTAAGGCACATTTTCTAATGTGACTTTAGGTTACGTTATATGGCATTTTAAACCAAATGTATGCATGTATTTCCCTACGAGCACCACTCTCACGTGTAAATAATTTACGTTAACGAACATAGCCCTGTACGTAGTTGATCGGGCGGCCGTAAGAGTACCGGCATGTAGGTGGCGCCACCAGTTTTTACAACGTGAAAGTGTTTACACGGGCTTCCAAACAGATAAATGAAAGTATTCACCACCCAAAACATGTAGAACTTCGTACTAAAGAAACCAACACGCTGCACCCATGGGAGTTCCCACGTATACAGACATGTATGTACATACATCCTCGTAAGCCAGGGCTGTCTGCCTTGAAAACTAGCCCTGGCGGATCTGACGTAATCAACAACAGACAACGGGCGCGCAAAGATGTGTGCATGCAATATTTGCCTCACTCTGACATAGAGCTTCTTTCGCATGTGCGAATGTGGGCACGCGTCAACGCATGCGTATTGCGTAGACCACGTGCGGGCGTGGCTCTTAGTGTGCGCGTGTTAAGTGTATTGCTGTTTGCCTGTATGTGCGTGAGAGCGTGCATGCGTAGGCGTACGTGCTTTCTGTGTGGGGGCTGCGCTCAACTGAAAAAGTAAACCGTAATATTATGTGACCTGATATGTTTCTAATGTAGACTTGTGTTCACTCAAAATATTTTCAATATTTCGTCAAATCACACCCGCGATTATAGCCGCGTGCTAAAATCGCACCGCAGAACGAGTAATTATTTCTTAATGATTAGATGGTTCAAAGTTGTGATCAACAGGTTTGTTAGAGGTGCCACCACAGCGATGACGTCAAATGACGGGATAGACCACCCAAGACGTAGGACTACACGACGTATGCTTTTCTGTCACCTGTGAGGGTTAATCAACATAAGCCCTCGGGCACCAAGCCCTCTGCTACTAAAGTTTAAACCAATAATTTGCATTTACAAATGTGGATGTTATGCGCTTTAAATAAGAATATGAAATTAAGCTCGTGTTATATTATGTCACCTCACATTTTTTGTTTTTGTTTTATTATTTGCGACAAACCATAATACTAATAATAATAATTGTAACACTTCTGTACCACCTACATCCTTAAACCGTTCTAGCTCAGTGACGCAACAAACAACATCGTTTGGCTAGTTATACACGGGGCTAGGTTATAGTTGTCATTGGAGCATGGAACCACCGAAAATTTAAGGTGGAAAAGCAATTTCAAACAAATATGTTTTACGTTTTTTTAATCTGATCTAAAGTCACCAGGAGCTAGGTGTAGAGCTTACCAGTTGGTGTAACAGCCCTTATAGGCGCCATTGCTATAAACAACTTTCCCAAATCGCTCTCTTCGACAGAATGTCTGATAAGCGGCAATCGCTATTCGAATTAACGAATTAATGCGCAGTCGCACGCTCGTGACGTCAGAGCATTGTTTTCGCATATGCGGAAGCAACTTATGCACATGCGCATATGTTCCCGTATAAAGGCAGTCATAGCGGCGCCTGAAACCTTTGAAAATTGCGATACCCGAGAACCCATTCACACCGCCCTGATGTGAATAAATGTCTAGCAAAAAGGCATCTTCCCGCCAAAAACGTTTGATTGTTTCAAAATTAATCGCGAGGTTACGTCATGACGCAACAAGCTGCTAAGATGTGGCAGAACCCACTGGGCCGGTGTCGCGCTTACATTTTTCCGGTAGTTATGAACTTTCCGATTGACGTTTGTGCGCATATATGCAATAAATGTAAAATCATCAATGTACAGCAAAACTTAAAAACATTTTTAGTATCAATGCCATGGGCTGTTTGTTAACTCTCCTGTGTTGATCATTGTGAAGAGTTGCTTAAAATTTCATTCAATACAATTAAATATTAAATTTGTTGAAATCACTGTCACGGATTATGGCGCACTACAGTCACGTGATTTACGCTTGCCATCAAAACATGCTTCAACACTTGTTTGCCTCTTGTTAATATGCGACAAATAACTTTGCTGAGAGGTTATATACATTCTAACGAACAACATGTAGTATTTATACCATAAATGTTTTGTTCTTTCGCTGCACATTGATGATTTTACATTTAATGCGCATGCGCAGAAACGTCAATCGGAACGTTTATAACGCCGGGAAAATGTAAGCGTTCTAGACTTTTTAAAATGCCTTGAATGGCTTAATCATCACTCATGTTCGTTGACCATTCCCATTGATGATCATTATAATGGTTCTTTATAAGAGAGCCAACTAACGAAATAAATGAACTTTTTATTTCGATGTAACTGTTTATAGAATTTTGTAACATGTTATATTTAATGTGCGATTTACCTTCGTGATACACGTTGCCAAATACTAAAAGTATTTTTTTATATTAATTGACTATTAATATGTCATTTGTTTATGCCAAATACTAAAAGTAATTTTTAAAATAATTAATTGACTATTCGTATGTAATTTGTTTAAATAAATAGTACACTGTCCTATAGTGTTGTTTTTCTGTGGCAAATCTGATTTTGTTCATCCCCTGGGCATGGAGTTACAATTTTTACGACTAGAGTTGGCCCTAGTCACAACAGTTAATTAAAGCTGCTCCCTCCACTCGTTTGCTAATCGCCAAACCGGTTCTTTTATGACCAGATGTGTAAGGTGTTAATAGTTTAACTAGTATGCACAGTCAGTAATTTTTTTAAATGCGTACTTGTCATTTCTTAAAGCTACTCCCTCCACTCGTTTGCTAATCGCCAAACCGGTTCTTTTATGACCAGATGTGTAATGTGTTAATAGTTTAACTAGTATGCACAGTGAGTTAATTTTAAAAATGCGTAATTGTCATTTTTTTTCGTAAAAAAAGAATCGCCGTTATACCGGGTATAACTGGCGAAACAATCAGCAGCTGCCGACGTCCTTTGCTTTTTGGGTCACGTGCTTTATGCGAGATCGACCTACTGCGGCACAATAACAAATCGCACGTGCTTTTGCGCGTCATGACTAAGATTCCAAAGCAAAGGCAAAGTGATTCTTCTATGAAGGTACGCATTAAGTGCATTAACGCAGTTAGCAACAAGAGCGAGTAGTCGGGGGCTAATTCACTCTTGTGAACGTCTACTCGACGCAGGTTCTCTAACTTGTAACATTATAATAATTATAAGTCTGACAGTGTCACTGACAAGGCAAGCCAGTTTGAGTTGACAGTCACCATCAATATCGCTCGGCATCACTCAGCCAGACACAACCTGTGTTGATATGTACCGGTATTGTATTTGATTACGCAGGATCTTATTAATAAACTTAGTAATTGCGAAAGTACATATCCATAGAGAATAGATGACGTGAGGGACGAAATGATAAATAAAATTGACATGGACTGGAGGACTGGTAGTAGCAGGCTCTTGTTGGTCGGGCAAGAATCGTTGTATTTTTAGGGGGAGCATCCGTTATCTCGTTAACAGAACGTCAAACGGAGAATTACATTAATCTCACAATTATTAAAACAGTGTTTTGCGACTCACATTTCAGTACTATTACTGAATGTTGTTATTTCCATTAAATTTTATGCAAAATTATTTAGATTTTTATGACAGCGATGATTGATTAAAATGTTAATACAATAGAATAGGTGTACACTATTATATCAGGCAAGTATTACATATAACATTCTTGCACTTGTTTCCATTGTAGTCAATGATGCCTGGCTGTAGCCTATGTGGTACGTTTCAACTCACACGTGCCAGATGTTTTCAAATATTTATCAACATTTTCATCACAGCAGTATACGAATGCATAATATATTCGAATTATAATATTGCTACAGGCAATACAATACAATAAATTATTATCATTCTCATTACACATTATAAATGTAATGCCACCTTTCTCTACGACTGTATTTCGTCTTAGAAAAAGTAACATTAATAACGACAATTACGTGTACTGTAGCGGTTGAGCGCATGTGGTGGGGCGCTGTGGCCTGTGCCTACGTGGCAGGGGGATTGGCACGCTTCGCGCATGCGCAAAAATCAGGTCATATTGTCGAACGCCTGTCGTTCTGTTTATAACATTCGCGATTCGAAGAAGGTGCTCAATATGATAGCGACTTCTGTTTTTTACCTTAGTCCATATATTTATTCTGCGCTAATAGCACTTGTGATAATTTGTCAATTATGTCTTGTTCTTGTTTGTATGTGAAAGCGCGTTTAGCGCACATTTAATTTCTAACCGATCGATGTGTAATGAGCTTTGAAACAACGCGAGACGCATGGTGTACATATTCAATCAATATTGGACTCTGCTTTCCCAGTGGCAATGTTGACAAAGCTGTCGTCGCCAATGTGGATCACAGTGCGCAGTTCGTCGTTGATACAGGTAAGCCGAATGCTGGAAATAACTGGAAAATATATTTATTATTATTTAGTTAGGCTAGTCGTCCGGTTTCACCGAGACTTAGTCTTAGACCGTGCCAGCCAGGGCAGGGGCATTACCACTTCATTTGCTCTTGGCGTCTTGCTCGGTTTCTGCTTCATTTAAATTGTGGATTGTATATAGCTGGATCTCGCATTGAATACATCTTTAGTAAGATACATTGGACACATTGGTCAAAGGACATCTACGAAATTGCAGCAAAGTTGTCTGTCTCAAATATAAACTATGCAACAAAATTCGAGACGCATTTCGAGAGCAAACGCAGATCACGTGACTTCGTACGCTATAATCCGTGACAGTGATGTAAACGGCGGTATTTGTTTTATTTATCGGACGAAATTGTAAGCAACTATTAACATTAATTACTATTGTAAAGTTAACGAATACCTCGTTGCGTTTATGCAGTAAATGCGTCACACAGTGATGATTTGGAATACGATGAGGCAATAACCGAATGGTTTAGTTTGGTGCGTGAAGCGTGTGTTTTGTATCGTAAATTAAAAATATTTATTGTATTGTATTTAATTACAAACAACTAATTTGACACTATATTTGAAGCATGTTATGATTGATAAACTACAGAAACTAGAAGTTCCAGACGCACTTGTTCATTGGGTTTTCAATTTCTTAAGTAATCGCCCGCAGTGTGTTCGAATGGGTGACATAAAGTCACCAGTGCTTGTTAGCAACACAGGTGTGCCACAGGATTGTGTTCTGAGTCCATTTTTGTACACTGTGTATATAAATGACTGTCGGAGTGTTGATCCATCTACCCAATTTGTGAGGTTTTCTGATGATACAGCCTTGCTCGCTTTTTTGAATTGATTTTGCCTCATACCAGTCACATCTTTCTTCAGTGGTACATTTCTCTAGTTGGTGTTTCCAAAATGAAAGAAATGTGCATCGACTTCCGTCGTAATAGAACTGTCATTAGTCCTATTGTCATTAACGGTGAACCTGTGGAATAGGTTGATTCATTCAAATACCTCGGTGTTATGTTAGATGAAAAATTGTCATTTACAGAGCATGTTACAGCCGTGCAAAAGAAGTCTCAGCAGTGACTGCACGTTCTTCGAAAGTTACAAGCTTTCTACGTTGATCCACTACTTCTTCTACGCCTTTACCGTAGCATAATTGAGCCTCTCTTAACCTACTGCAGCATTTGTTACTACCCTGCTCTTTCTGTGAAAAACCGTAACAGACTTCTGAAAATCTCATATGTTTCTGCCAAGATCATTGGTTTACCTACACCAAAGCTCTCCAAAATAATCGATCATGCAATTTTGAAGAAAGCTTGTGCTGTCGCTACTGAGTCTGATCACCCGCTCTCTACGTTCTTCCATGTACTTCCGTCTCAAAGGAGATACAGTTGTATAAAATGTAAAACATCTCGCTATAGCAGGAGTTTTGTGCCTGTGGTCATTAGAATCTTGAATGCTAATTGCTAAATGAGTCATATTGATGTCATCCGGTTGAATTGTTCTTGTAGTGGATACTTCTGGAAATTCATTTGCATTTAGTTGTGACCATCCCATATATTTTAGATGTGATCATGAGTTGTAAAATGCATATCCTTTTTAAGGACAATAAAGTGATTTGATTGATTTGATTGATTGATAGGGCCTATAAGTGGGTCACGATACATGGCTAGACTGATTGGGGACTGGACATAAGAATAATATTCTAACAATGGATGACAGTTGTAGCTTCCGACTGATGAATACTAGGAAAATCAGGTCATAAACATCTTGTGTTATACTTTTCTTAAATGTCCGATTTAATATTGAGTTTACCACACTATCATGGACTTATAGCGATTTACGTAGTGCAGATAATAGACACGATTTTAGGCTGTATGTGTCTTTTATGGGATTTGCATTTTACATTGCTGTACTTTGTGGTTTCGATAAGCACTTATATCTGACAAGTTGTCTAAATGCACATAATCATAACACATGTATACGTTTGCCCCAAACAGGTTGTACTGGGCGAAAGATGGCACTCTTCATTATTAGTCACGATCGCCAAACACAAGTACTTGCCGCTAATGCCATGGCAACCACCATAATAAGTGATTCAAATTCATGATTTCCGTGATCATTGCCAACGGCAAAGTGTTCCATTGCTTCTGCTTGTAATAATTCTTCGGACAATATAACTGAAATATGCTATTTGGGAACAATTCGATTATTACAACCAAAAATAAAACAAAGTCCTATATGTAAACATGGAGAATATGGACTTCCTGCCCCCAACTGCCCCAGCCTCGTTTTTGTATGCGAGACTCCTTCAACTACATTCTACAAGCCTCAATGTATTAAATCAAAGGTAGCCTAGTATAGTATAGTGGCCAGTAGTACATTTACAGTTACATTATTCATGTTAAATTAACACTTAATAAATGGTATTACTATAATAAGCCAAACAGGTTATTGTGACACATTTTAGTAGAAAATGGGAGATCACGTGACTTCATGTGACATAATCTGTTAAGCTGATGTGAACAAATGCAATCGTAGAAAACCATAGGCACAGTCTATTCTTGATATGACATAATAACGTATTTCATATATAAAGTCAGCAACGATGGTGTTAAGTTTAACGAATAATGTATTAATAAATATATTGACACAATTATTGAGTGAGAATGAAGTAATACATAAAACAAGTGTACATTTTCATATAAATTATGATAACTAATAGCATTAATGGGGGTCATCCCCTCTGCAACCGGACCTTAGGTAGCTGCCTCGACCACTCTGCCATTTCAATTATACCCTATCCATGGGGCACGTTTCTTGGACTATATGGTACATTGCAACTGTTTTTATAATTGTTCAAGCATCTTACTTGACTTTTCTGGTTCACAACCAGGACCTGTTACTAACTGTTAGTGCATCAGACCATCATTCTGAATGAGGATGTCACATGGACGAGTGGCATGCACTGTGAGGGTGAGGACGATGACATATACAGCATTGTCATTTGCTGTGCTGGATGTTCGTTTGATCATTTTCAGCCACTGCTCAATACAATCCATAAGTTTGGTGAGAAAAAGGGGGAACTGACAGTCGTTCTGGAGCCAGAGCGCGATTATGTGAGGGTCAAACAATGCTGTTCTAGCTAAAGTAGAGGTGGACGGTGCAATGATAAGGCCAATCATTTCAAGGGACACCTCGAGGAGTGGAGGTTGAATCACCACGTGGCTAGTGATCAGTATGGCTGTGCGTACTCATGTTGTACTACACACTGTACATGGCTGGTTGTATTCTCAGCCTAGAAATTGGGAAATTGGCCACTGAAACATCCTTCATTTTCTTACAATCAAAAATTGTAGTACTCATTCTCATCTGGCCAACTTGTTAAATCTATATACATGTCATAGTTTTTCAACAGATGCATTTAAGCAAATTTCAGATTTCACATCGTAAAGGTTATAAAAAAACATAATTCTAAAGGATTACAGCCAGTCGACAAAAGGGCACCACAAAATAAGATGTACATGTGCTTATATTATAAAACATTAACCTATGTTAATAGTGTGCCAAATTAGTTTTTAACGTGATATTGATGTTTGTTAAATAACTCATTTAATTTTTAAGTGGCTACTTTTTTTGCATTAAAACTATCTAGATAACAATTTAAAAAAATGGAGAAATTCTTATTATTTAAGAGATTATCACCCTTTTCCCCAAATATTGTTGATAAATAAAAATGTAATTGTCTGTACATTTCTTAAAGTTGAAAATGGTAACATTTCAGTTAGAAACATTATTATTTTTTGGTGCTTAATGTGAGTTCAGTGTTCCTCTTCACTTCCACACTGTCTTACACAATACCTCTCAGGTAATTTAATAAACGTTTCTTTTTTAATAAAGGTAAAAAGGCGACACCAAATTATTTAATGATGCATCTGTTGAGGTAACATGAGTTCAGGCACAAGGGGTAGGACTGCTACTGATGAAACTCTGAAACATCTGTCTAATGGTTTGTACGTGTCTCTGCGGCACATGCACACGATTAACAGAGACTATAATCCCATCCTCCCTTCTATTTCGCACAAGTCTGTGCAGCTGCAAGGGATGGTTTTCTGGGGTGACATCCTCAGGAACATCGACCTGCGCATTGAAGTCAACCTCTTCCTCCTTGTAATGTTCATTTGCTGTTTTATAGTAGATGACAGTTCTGGGTCCTTTTTTTGCAGAATTCAGTGAAAACATGACAACATTGCAGACCTCTATATATATTAACCATGGTTATGGATGACGGTAGTCTCGCTTAACTGACTTGTGCTTAGCTGCATTTCTTTGCGGTTAAGAGACTCCAGTGACTTACTCGGCTTTTGAATTGTCAGTGTGAGCTGCCACCTCAGAGAGTCTGGGTAATTGATGCTAATCGTGCCATAATTCCTGCTTCAGAAACAACTGCAAATTGGTATTTATGTTTATTTTTGGTGAATATAAGTTTAACGTTGAATACTTTTAATAGTATAGTATTATCTGATAAAAGTATATCCTTATTTCAGAATTTATTTCATAATTGGCCTTACTTCACAATCTTCTCATAATTGGCCTTACTTCACAATCTTCACCCAGTGGTATTTGAAATTTTACAATGTGAACGTTGTTCCAATGTAGCGGTTGCAAATTGCACAGAAACTTTCATTGTCATCCGTTGTTGATGCTCGGAATGTTCTGCTCCACAGCCAACACTCAGCAACCTCCTCTGTTCCTGGCCCTATGTTTGTTGTTGTCACATCAACAAATGTCTCCAGGGAAAAGCCCCTGATTGCATCCATCAGCCTGTTTTGTTAAACAACACATTTCACATTTAGGACCTACTTGTTGCAAATAAAATTATTTATCAAAGTAATATGTTCATATCAAAGTTCTTAATTAACAGCTTTGCATTAAACGTTCGGCCACCTGTTGATGTCAATCAGGCTGTAGCCTCGGTTATCGGGGTCAATCCATGGCACCCAGTCGTTGACTAAGTAATCCAGCTTGGTGAGATTATACTGACGCCGCTGCTCCTCTGATAATTCTCGCCCGTCGGTCGCTTCGTGTCAGTCAGTAATGTGTCGGACATACTCAGGCTGCACACAGAACTGGTTGTCTTGCATGAAGCATGCAACTCCACGGGACAACAGTCGTTGAGCGTCCACAACAGACTGTTTCCTGACACCTTGAAGTGCCACATGTGTGAGCCCGGTGTTGCTGCTCATCATGGCCACAACAAAGGCTTCCCGCGAGAGGGCCTGGTACCTCAATTCCCTAGTGTGTCCTGAATTATAATTTTTATTTACACTGCAAAGAGGTATAACAGATTGCACATAACAAATTTCCCTTTGCAGTTTATTTCAATATTTATCAACATTAATTCACTGATAAACAGTTATCAGTTATATTAGTAATGTATGAATACTAATGATGACATAGTATTAATGTAATGACAAATTAATGAGAAAATAATCAATTTAGAACATTATTAAGAATCTGTAGAGAAAACTGTATAAGTAGGTTTCTTATGAAAATAACTTGATGCAAACATGTGAAGTTAAATAATGTTGAAATGAACATGTATACATCTACTATTACACTTATTTAAATAAATAATTATTAAATTACCTGCTATGCATTTGAACAGATGACCATGAACTGCCCGCTCATGGTAGCCTTGGCCATGCCATCTTTCTTCAAATCAGCAACAATACGCCGGAACAGGAATGTGGCCGCTATGGTTCTTAATGTGTCGATATAATTATTAGCGATATGTCTACACGACGTTGCCTGACGAAAGCCAGGTGGGATCAAGGTCTGTCGGATGTGGTCTGCCACTTGACAGCTCCATCCAGCTATGGCGAGTCAGTACATTAGCTGGAGCAATACAATTGATGAATTTCAGTGACAAGCAAAATAAATCAAAACCAAGTTTACTAATAAAGCCAAGTTGTTCAGCAGAATAGCGTACATTATTTCCTGCAGGAGCTTTGTCTAGGGGTTTAATTATACATTGGGGTTTTGCCCATTGAGATTTTTCTATTGGGCTAAAATGTGAAATTAACTGCTTGCCTTTACGTGCTGTCTTAGCACAAGTTGTCTCCTTGGCATACATGGCTGCCTCCTTGCAGTATGGAAGTGAAGCATGCATTGTTGGCCATTCATCCTTTGCATGGTAGAGATCTTGATGCGTGGCGACAAACTGCACCAATCCCTTTGTCTCTTTGGCAGACCTTGGGTGATCATACTGGAATTTGTTAACTATATTCTCTGCTGCCTGTAAATGAATGGTTAAATCAACTAAGGCATCACAAAAATAGTTAATAATCATGTCACATAACTATTATTATGCATTTAACTATTTCTAAAAAACACTCAAAATATTGTGCATGTGGTCTGTGTCTGCATGATACAATGACAAACAAATGCAATACAATTGTCTAAATATTAAGCAGATTCATGGTTATATTGACCTGATGCATGGTAAATAACATTCTCTAATACAATCATTATTACTTGTATTAAGCATCGATTAATCAAAATGCACCATTATGGAATATAGATAAGGAAAATCCATACATTTTTCTCCACTGGATCAACTGAAATACACACAGGCAAACCCAAAGCATTATTGAGCTTTTAACTGTTTAGTTTTCCTCCTACAAAATAATGAACATTTATCATCTTAAATATAACTACAATTGTGCTCATTTGTTATTATGTTTTTCATTATATTGTAAAATTACATATAATAATTTTTATTTGTATAATTTGAAAAGATTTGAGCAAACCGTCTCAAGTCTCACATCTACACAGATGACTTATCCAATTAGTTACAGTCTGCGTACAATCAATTTCACTCCATGTAAACTGCTCTTTTAAAAGTACATAATGACATTAGCTTTAACAATGATAGTTACTGCACAGGCCCTGCCGCATTTGACACCATTGACCACAACGTTCTCATTAGACATTTATCAACTTGTGCGGCATCTCTGGCACAGCATAATGCTGGTTTTCTTCATACCTAACTGACTATTGATAGACGGCAAACCATTAAGATGGGAAATTGTTTCTCAGATGTGCTGCCCACCTCAGCCACAACTGAAACTTGTTGCTCCCTAAATCTGCTCAGGGATTGTCTCCAAGACGTCTCCTTTTGGATGAAAAACAGTAAATTAAAGCTTGATACGCAACGCAGCGAAGAAAACTTCATGGCTTTTCCCCCGACACATATTTTAAGTCAGAATATCACACCAGCCGCCGCCGCAGTGTTAAATCTCGGAGTATCGTTTGAAGAAAATTTCAAAATATATCGAAAACATGTCGCTGCTGTTTTTTACCATATCGGCGATCTTTGCCGCAATCGCCGGTATATCTCACTTTCCGCTGCCAAGCCCATTGCAACAGTTGTAATAAGCAGCATACTTGACTACTGCAATTTCCTCGTTTACAATGCTGCAAACAAGGATATAGCAAAACTTCAACGTGTCCATAATTGTTTGGCAAGGGTACTAATGCGATTTCTTCTGGTTTTTATTTTTCGCTCAGTGGCGCTTCTGAAATCATTGCATTGGCTTCCTGTGCACTATCGCAATATTTTCAAGATTTAAAGCCGTGCCAGTGTTAAATTAGAAGGAACTGTAGTTTCATTCCGCCGGCGTCTAAAAACCGATCTCTTCAAATTTGCATATCCTGCTTAGATTCCTAGCACCTGTTGTGTTTTACGGGTGGATTGATACGATGGAAGAGGCAGACACAGGTGCCATTGAACAGCCGATAAATCACTCCTCTTCATTTCTCCGTTTGTGTCGCCTGGAAGTTGCCCACTTGAATGCTCAAGGCATATTATAATAGGTGACAGCATGTAACAGTCACTATATTACACCCCCCAAAAAAACAAGTAATGTTTATGAGGTAGGAAATTATGAGTCCTGGCTTTGTTCAAACTTTAAACACAAAATGTAGTCCCATAGCAAGTGTTTCTGGGATGTGTACTTCGGCCATGACTCTCGTCTCGTCTTCGGTATCTTCATCATCGACCACTGGATGGTCTTCTGCTACTATGTGTGGCAGCCTGTGGAACATGGACGTATTCCTCGTAACGAGTGACCCATCTTGACGACGTGCCGTCACCAGGGAGCCTTTTCGGATGGTTACGACCAACGGCCTGGGATGAAACGGTGTAAATAGTTTCCCTGTCTTGCGCTGCCGAATGAACACGACATTGCCGATGTCGACCAAGGACGCTTTAGCCTTAGCCTTCGTGTCGGTATAAGACTTCACGTTGCCTTTGGCCGCTCTGTCATTATCTCTCACTACTTGATCGTCAGGGTAAAGCTCTTGTACCGCTTCTGGCAACTTCGTACGCGGATCACGGCCAAAAGTTAGCGTGTGCGGTGTGAAGGCCATAGTCACGTGTGGCATACTGCGATAGGCTTGCAGCATCCGTTGCATCTCAGTGCAGCACGCTAGCCCGTTGACGCTAGCGGCCACAAGAGCTTTCATTAGTGGTTTGTTGAAACACTGCCTGCGCGTTGGCCTGTGGCCAAAGGGGTGTTATCCTGCGATGGTGAACCCCACACCCCTTTAGAAAGGACTTTCTCATGTGTCCGTTGAACGGAGGTCCGTTAGATAAGATAAAAGATAAATTTATTATGTGGCAACTTTACAGTTGGATTGTACATGTACATTCATACTAAAATAAATAATTCCATACAATATGATATTAATGTACAATGTTAGCATATCTGGTTAAAAATAAAAATCACCATTGGAAACCTACGTAATAAATTTAAAACATACATTAAGATATACTTTACATAAACATTGTTATAAAATAAAAAAAATAAAAAAGTTAAATCAAATTAAATTGCCTGTTAAAATACATGTACTTTACTAGCCTATCTGAAAATGCTCTAAACACCACGGAATTAAAGAATTTTTGTAGCGATTAGTGTTTGCCCTTGGGATAGGTAACTTGTTACACAACCTCAAGGCATATGGCACACTTCGACCATTTGGTACTAACGCATTCAGTTTGTGATCCCTACTCTTCATTTTAGCGAAATACGCTCTACACAATTAATCGCGTCTGCGGTGCAACGTCGGCAGGTTTACCGTCTGCAGGATATTTTCATACTGATAACCTGGAAATATAGTTTTGAGACACCTTTTTTGAATTATTTCTATATTGTCCGATAAATATTTAGGTAAGTTCGTATGCCATACAGGGCACGCATATTCGACTACAGGTCTAATTACAGATACATACATTCTAATCAAATCATTTTGGTTAATACCAGCACGTTTCAACTGATAAATCATGTACACTCTCTTTCTTGCCTTTGAAATTATTTCATCTACATGTGCATTCCAACTTAAGTCAGATGATATAGTTACACCGAGAACCTTTGCTTGAGACACTCTTTCAATATAATTTCCATTCATATAAATATATGGCAGAGAATCTACAAATGTTCTGTCTCTTCTGAAACATATAACCATTTCTTTGGTCTTAGTCGTATTGATACGCATGTCATTATTACAAGACCATTGCTCAACAACGTCAGCAGAATGGATAACAGATATCATGTATTGGTTGCATATTTCAAATATAGTGCTGTCGTCAACATATTTATAAATAGGATAAGGCGTTTGCAAATCATTGATATGGACTAAGAAGTGTTTTGGCCCCGATAAAGTCCCCTGGGGAACGCTCCCATTGGGATACCCTGGTTTTGACACAGCGTCGCCGACTTTTACTCTCTGTAGGCGATCTAGTAAGAACGATGCCATCCATCGAACCAGATGTGCAGGTACTTCCATTCCAACCATTTTGTTTAACAGTATATCGTGGTTAATCAGATCAAATGCTTTGTTATAATCAAGAAAAAGCACTCTTACAAAATTACCAGTTACATCGGTGCTTTCATACCATTTGTGGAGCATTTCAACCAGAGCATCCGTGGTACAAGTCCCTGCCATTCCTCCATACTGCTTGTCATCAATTTGTGGTTTAACATAAACATCGACCCATTTTAGCACTAGTGATTCAAACACCTTAGCTATAATTGGTGTAAGTGATATCGGTCTTATGTCATTATCAATAGAAACTGGAGGATGTTTCTTTGACAAAGGAATAACAGTTGCCGTCTTCCATAGTTTTGGCAGTACACCTTCCATAAGAAAACTATTAAATATAGCAGTTACCGGTGCTGCAAGAAGGTGTGAACACTCTTTCAACGCCCATGGGGGTATTCTGTCCGGACCCGTAGCTTTGTTCACTGTGATGCTATCAAGTGCCAACTTAGTGTCACTCACATTAATGGTGAATTTAGCTGGCAGTGGTTCTTTAATGTCAAAGATGGGGTGTGTAGCTCGTAGTCTTGGCATTCATTCATACGGTTAGCTAGAGTGTCCATATCTCCACCAGTAAATGCATTTGCCAAACGCAGCATCTCATATTGACCCCCAGGTGAGTTACCCCAGAGTGTCTTCATATGTTTCCACCAATCCCGTGATGATGTTGCTTCTATTGATGCAGTATTGGATTGATAGAATTGGCGTCGTAATTTCGGCGCTGCGCGATTCACTTGATTGCGAAGTGTTTTTGCCCGTTCCACGTCACCCACCATGCGTGCACGTTGCCTCTGCCTAATCAAGTGGCGAAAGCCATCGGTGACCCATGGTTTATCTGTGCTGTGACGTGTTACAGTCTTGAACGGACAACATATATCCAATAAATGGTCCACAGTTTCTTGGAAAAACGTAAACTGTTCCTCGCACGTAGGCAGTGTGTACAAATACTCCCATCTGATCTGTGCCAGGGTCGAAATAAACACTGCTCGTTCAGTTTTACGCATGCGCCTGGTAACAATGTTCTGGACCATTCCGGTATCGAGTGTTGGATACCATGCTGGGACAAGTAATACCATCTTGTGGTCTGATGTTCCTAGTTCATCAATCACTGACGGTAAGCCGTACACAGGTGACATGTTACACCACATTTTGTCCAATATTGCAAAATTGTTAACAAGCTGCTCGTAACCATAACGTGTACGTAAAAGTGTGTCCTTGAATTGATTAAAATCGCCACTTAAAATAACACTTCAGTCTGGGCTGCCACGCAAAATTGTGTCCAGACTGTTTATCATGTATTCTCGCATGGACCAATTCTCAGCACCGGGTGGGTGCTATATGCATGCTAATATAATGCACGAGTACTTTCTTGGTAGTTTTTTGGATTCAATTTTTAGCCATATGACTTCGCGTCCCTCTTCTTCAAGATCATGCAAAAGTTCATAGGAATAGTCTCGGCCACATAACATGCCACTCCCCCGCCTCATTTTTCAAGGCGGTCTTTTCTCTCACAACAGAACCCTGCCAAACCGACAGATTCCGTCGACATGTACGGTTTAAACCAGGTTTCTGTGACTCATACGCATCCAACGTCGTTCGTGCGTACCACAGCAAGTAACTCATCAGATTTCTCAATATAGAGTGACCGAGCGTTGAGACACATAATCACTGGTAAGCTCCATCTTAGCTTGTTCGTAAGCATAATTAAATTGTTTGCATTTGCACCACTTGTTCTATGCTGTGTTATTGCCCGGCACCTGGTGATTATTGGCCGAATGCTAAGGTCTTCGTATTATGTACATGGCATGGCCGTGTCATTTCGGCCTGTTTCCTAATCCATGTTAACATGATGTTTACTCTTGTGTCCCTTTTGCCCATACACAAAACACGAAACTGCATTTACATGTCGGCAAGTCTGGGTGACGTGATTTGTCTCACCACACTTGTTACACTGGCCCGCAATACGCACGTGTCCATCGGCGGCACGGTGACCAGCACAAGTTGGGCGAGTATCTGGGGAATTCCGTTTGTGTTTCGGTGGTCGCTTCCCAGTTGCATTCGGCATATTGCGGCCCCCTTGAGATAAGAGATGACCAGATGACATCTTCCGTCGTTGTTTCGAAGACCTGTTGCCAGTCGGCCTCGACGTGTTGCATCCCGTTCCGACGTCACGATGTCTGTCTTCACCACTTCCGAGAAACTAAACAGGCTGAACACTTTGTCAAATACAGGGATCACTGTCTCCGCGAAAGTACTCCTCACGACCTTTACCATTAGGTACCGTGAGAGTTCGTCGACTATGACGAGCAGATACTCTTCTAATGGTAGCGGCCCACAGAAATCGATGCTTATTTCTGACCTTGCCCTCCTTGTAGCGGCGACATGGATAGTGGTTCTGTCTCTCGACGAGTAGTATTCGCCTGACAAGGAATGCAGCACTTCACCGCTTCCTCTGCTGCAGTGTCTACACCCGGGAACCACACCTTGATACGAAGCAATACTTTTCTCTTAAAGATGCCTTGGTGCCCTTCGCGCGCAAGCTCTACTACCCGGTGTTGAAGGGTTCTAGGAACAACTATCATGTTGGCTCGCATCACCAAGTCCACACTCTCGTTGACTGTTAGTGTGTCTCTCACTCTGCTGTAGTTAGAGAGAGCTGCTTGGTTGACGCCAGTGCCCTGGTACTGTGTAACAATTACCCCCTTGAAGCGAGCTGTCCCTGACTGTTTCCCGCTTGACTTCCTCGATTGTCATGGCAATCGGTGTAGCGGCAGAAGCTACCAACGTCAAATAGTGCTCTGCCATATCTTGCTCACGGCTGCGCAAGATCCCCTGCCCTGCCAGATGCCGGAACATATAGTCGGCTGGGTAATCTGCACCGGGCTGATACTTGATGACCATCCGTTATGGAGACGAAGTGGTGGTCTCGGCTTCTTCCAAATGGTCACTAGTGGTTTATGGTCGCTGGTGGCTCTGAAGTGAGGCGCTCTATTGATAAACTTCACGAAGTATCGACAGGGCCAGAATACCGCCTGAGCTTTACGCTCCGTCTGACTGTAGCGTGTCACCACGTCAGATAACGCTCGGCTCGCGTACACTACGACCCGCTTCTCCTGGATAAGGAGTGCTGCTAGCCCGACTGGACTGGCATCAACCACAATCTCTATCGCCTTCTTCACATCGAAGTAAGATGCTAACTCCGCATTGAAGGCCTTGATGCATTTCTTTCCCCATTGCCAGTCATTGACCTGCTTCGTGAGCGCTCGCAAGGGTTCGGTAATGGTCGCGAAGTCATTGATGCACCTAGCACTGTACTGCGCCATGCCCAAGAATGAGCGAACTTCGGACGCGTTCTTCGGTGAAAAAAAGCTACCTTCTTGGGGTCATGTGAGATGCCCTCACCCGAGAAGTTCAGCCCAAAGAACGCGATTTTCTTCTTCCGGAATTCACATTTCTCCAAGTTAGCCTTAGGCCGAGCCGCTTGGAGCTTGTGCAGTACATCATCCAGTGCTTTGTCGTGAGAATAATGTTCAACACCAAAAACTGCGATGTAATCACTGATTTTGATGGCGCTCGCCTGTCTTGTATGACAGTTTGAATATCGTGCTGGAACACCTCTGCTGCCATACTGATTCCGAAGGAAAGTCGCTTGTATATGTACAAGCATATATGTGTTGAGAACGTAGTTATGTGAGGACTCGATGGGTGAACTACCGGCTAATGACACCCTGATTGAAGTTCCTTTTTGCTAAACTCGGTCGCGCCATTAAACGCTGTGATGAACTCTTCCAGAGTGGGCATCACATGTGTCCTTCTGAAAATGGCCTTTTTTGCTTCCCTCATGTCCACGCAGAGCGTTATCTCGCCCGGTTTCATTGGCTTGGAAGGCGTCACAATTCTCGATACCCACTCTGTCGGGCCGGACATTTTCTCGATAATGTCCGCTGCTTCCAGTTTCACGATTTTCTTCGCGACCTTGTCCCGCCGATGAAATGGCATTCGACTATGCTTCTGAGCTACTGGAGGGACAAAAGTATCGATGTGCCACTTCACTTGCACGCCCTTCAGACAGCCAATTCCTTTCCACAATTTAGGAAACTGCCTGACCACCTGATGCGTCAGATCCGGTCACATGGCACACTCCTACTTTCAAAAGTCCTAACGACTCCGCAGTCACCTTGCCCATCAGTGGAATGGCGGTTCCCTTGATGGCCAGGAAATCAGCCTCGGTCTCGTTGCCATCTTCCTTAACGATGTTGGACCGGATCGGCTGATGTACCCGAATTGGGGGCGCACTGTATAGATGGATCTTGTGGTTGCATGAAAATAGTTTAACACCCTGCTCTATGAGCTTCTCCTGTATTTGGTGTTAATAATGTTGCACTCTGACCCCGAGTCGCTCAGCATGGTTACAGGGACATTGCTAATTGATACCGTCTCTGTTTCACCTTGAGATGTTGGAACGTTTATTCATCCTGGTAATCATTGTCAGAGCCACTGTCCCTAACATTTCACGGTGTGTCGGGCAGCGTCTCGACTGTATTTGTTTCTTGTGATGGCCGCACATCTTGCTGAATAAGTGCCCCGTCTTGCCACACGTGTAACACTTAGCAGTTTGTGTGCAGCGACAGGCATCAGCTGTGTGTCCCCGTCGACCACATTTTGTACACCAATTTGAATCGTGACTGGCATGTCAGTCGTTCACTTTGGGTTGTTTCTGCCTTAATCGCCAACTTGTATCACTCACCATATTCACTCGCTCGGCATCCTGTACCATCTGCGCCGCTTGACATTCTGACGCCTCCATAGTAGCTGCAAGATCAAGCACATGCTCAAGTTTCAGGTCACGCTCTGCCAACAGCTTCGTTCTGAGTCGTTTCGACCGGCAATTGTCTATCACTTGGTCCCTTGTAAATCATGGTCGCCAAACTGTCTTTGCAGAACATATGACGGTTATACGAAGTGGTCTTTCGCAGAGTTATACGCTGTTATTTTCTTCTTGGCAGATGTATATGTCTTACCTGTAATTATCAGGGTATAAAAGATGTTTTGCACATACGTGCCGGCACAGTGTAATAACAATAACCGTTTCTGCGTGTCATCTGTCACCACTGGGTCTGACGCACCCGCGTATATATTATATAGTTCAAACGCTCGGAGCCATCGTTCTCACCGCTGACACAAACTGTTTGCGTCTCCGTGAACGTCAAACGTTGGCACTCCACCAACTTGAAGTGCCACCGCCATGACTCGTCGTTATCTCGTCGCCAATGTTGTGTTTTACGGGAGGGTTGATACGAAGGAAAAACAGACACAGGTGTCATTGAACAGCCGATAAATCACTCCTGTTTAGTCCTTCGTTTGTGTCGCCGGTTATAGTTGCCCACCAAAATGCACAAGGAATATTACAATAAGTGGAATCACCTGACGGTCACTATTGCAGCACCTTCATCCATCTCTCGACGACTCGCGCAATGTTACACGATTACGAGATTGCCTAATCCCTTCGTTTTGTCGCGCCACTGACTTCGATCATCGAGGATATTGGCGCATAGGAAGTCATCATCATTTTCATCATCAACAATTATGAAACAGTTATTCAGGAATTTGTTTTACATAATAACAGTAATGTGCTGTAATAAAAATCGCCACAGAATGCAATTATTACAGTTATATAAATATCTGTATTTAATCCATGAAGTGCACAAATGGGCATGATGACAATAACAAGTGAATTATATATATGGTTCATTTGCTCATAACAAAAATCAAATATTCTAAGACTAAGTAGAATATCGCTCCAACCTTAGCGTCAGTATACAACGTATCAGTTATTATAGGACAAATGTTCTTATTTGATTCAATCACTGTAATTACAACGTTTACCATCAGTATATAAAAACATTACTTGCATTATTAATAGTATAGATCATGTCAATAGACATTGTTTACACAGTAAAAAATACAATTACATTATACAACAATGAAAATGTTTACGGTGTCCGTGAATGTTACATCAGGAGGTAGAAGTTGATCTCGTCACAGACGCCGCCGCCAGTCGCTTCTCCTTCCAAGCGGCCTTCCATCGCTCCAAGCGTTTTTGTCGGCGGGCCTTGCGTTTCAGATGGCGTAGGCGTTTCTTCTTTTTCGCGTCCCATTCCCTGTCGATGTTGTCGCGGAAGCTACGTTGCCACTTAAGGCCATATACCGCGCACTTATCAATTTGTCTGTTCCCGGTCACGTAGACGGAAGACTTAAGTAAAATATCACTCCAAACTTAGCGTCGGTATACAAAGTATCAATTATTATACGACAACTATTTTTTTCAATTCAATTCAATATGATTTATTCAAACAACATTCAGTAGACATTATAATTTAAGACAATACAAACATGCTATACACATAATGTTATTTGAAGGGAATACACAAGAAGTTAAAAACTTGTAGTAGTATGTATCCCCGAACAATATTTTTGGTCATAGCCATAATATAAGAAATAATTATTATAATGTAAATATTGCACACATCCTAAATACATGACTAGGAAAGTAAACAGAACAACATAAATAGAATTAGTGATACAACCTCTAGTTCATTAGTCACATTACTATCACTTATTCAAAATATATGGATGCATACAAGGAATTATACTTAGAATTAAGATACATTAGTCATCTGAATCAGTTGCAATGAAAGTTGCAATTATATATATATATATATATTCATTTATGAGTATTGACTTGTACCTCTGTCTAAAAGACCTTATTGTTTTTATGTCAGTTAGTTCAACATGCAAGGAATTCCAAAGACTTATGCCATACATAGGAAGAGACATGGCTCTAACATTCAAGGTGACACATGCCTTCCTAATTGATTTTTGAGACATGTTAATACAGAGAGATATTTTTTAACAAAATGCTGTTGTATATTAGCTGGTAACATGCAGTAGTATGCTTTATACATAATCATAGCTGTTTTGAATTTCACTAGATCTGGAAATTTTAATGTGTGCGACCTGTAGAAAAGAGGAGTTATGTGGTCAAGACGACCTGCCCCAAACAGAAGTCTAATTGCTCTCTTTTGAAGTACAACAAGGCAATTGACATTAGAAGGATATGTGTTTCCCCATATTTCAGAACAATAACTAATGTATGGTAAGAATAATGAGCTGTACAGGATATGCATAGACTGTGAGTCTATTACATGGCTACACTTATATAATATAGCTGTACTCTTAGAGAGCTTTGATTTAACATTTGCTATATGATCTTTCCAATTCAATTTCTCATCAATTAATATTCCAAGAAATTTAGCCACACGCACTCTGCTAATACTTATACCATTGATAGTTAGTCAAACTGTGCATTCAAATTACCAAGTAACATGTAGCTTGTTTTCGAAACATTTAAAGAAAGCTTATTTACAGCAAACCATATACACAATTTGTCAAGAACTGTCGATACTGTTGTAACAAGTTGGTTGATGTTTTTGTCTGCACAAAATAAATTTGTGTCGTCAGCAAACAGTATATATTTCACAAGCCTAGATATGTTACATAAATCATTAATATACAATATAAACAGTTTCGGCCCTAAAATTGAGCCCTTGTGGGACACCACATGATATATTTAACAGGTCTGCGTGGAATTCATTGTAGCAAACAAATTGGGACCTGTTTGATAAGTAACTGCTTATCCAATTGTGTGCCACACCTCTGATACTATAGAAATACATTTTTTTCACAGAGCAACTCATGATCTACTGTGTCAAAAGCTTTTTTCAAGTCAATGAATACACCAATAGAATACATTTTGTTATTTAGAAATGAAGTTATTTCATTTATTAACTCGGTTAAAGCATAGGTTGTAGACATATTTTCACGGAATCCATACTGACTAGGGTTAATAATGTTATTTTTTTATCAATAAATGACTTAGCCTACTATTGTTATACGACTCTATCACTGTAATGTTTATCATCATTATATATTAAAAAAAAACATGTAATAGTGTTGCAAGACCTGAGCGATTAGGGTTCGTAAATTTGTAATGTTTAACACGCTTCGTCTCTAATTAAAAACCCACGCTTCTCGTAACTATGGACACTACCTCCGCTCCTGTAACATGTGCAGAATCAGTGACGATGTCGTGCAGGTCGACTCCTCTTCCTTTGGGTCCTTCGCACAGTCGTCATCTGTCGTCCACTCGCCGCCGACGAATGCTGTCTCGCAGGTGCAGTCGGTTGACGTCTTTAGATGGCAACGTTACCTGGCCCAGGACGAGAACGTTGTCGTGGGTTGTGCCGGTCAATGGCATCCCATCGTGTTTCCACAGGCGCGCCCCGATACCGTCGCAGTCGGTCCTTGTGCACCAGCATCGGTATTTTACGGTATCCCCGTCGCATTCGATACAGGACATCGTTGATCTATATGCATCGGTTTCTTGGAATGGCCCCATGAAATCAAATGCTATCATCTCCACGAGACAGCCCACGTCGTACTGTTGCAGCAGGGATCGTGTTTTCTTGCCTGTGCCTTTTTTCGCTGCGCACACGTCGCACCGCAGGCACCAAGCATCTACATTTGACACGACACGTTGCACAGTAGAACCGTTGAACGTTTGGTTCCCCCTAGATGTCCTCCCGCCGGTTCGTCGTGAAGATGTAGTAGTATCGCTGCTCGACCGGATTTTGGCAGAATAAACTCGTAAAACCGTATCTCCTCTGGCCGGTTACAGCTCCTTCGCGTATGTGGAGACTGTCCCATTGAGCATGGTAGACCTTCATTAATCGCTGACACTTCCGCCCAGGATGGCCGCCGTCCCAATTCTACCCATTTCAGAACAGGGGCACGTTGTCTGCGAGCGATCTGCCGTGCCGATGTCCTCCAAATAGACCAGGCATGTCGTCAATGGCAAACTACGAAGCACCAGTTCCATTAACTTATCGAAGGTCGGTGCGTTATACAGGCCAAACAGCATGACCCGAAGTTGCCGTAGTCCAGTGAATGCAGTTTTCTCCTTGTCCTCCTCGTCCATTTCCACGAAGACCGGAGAGAGCCTCAAGAATACAGTCAATTCGTGGCAATCGGTAAGAGTCTTTCCGAGTGCAGTCATTCAGCAAGCGATAATCAACACAAAAACATGTGGAACCGTCTTTCTTCTTTACCATAACGATGGGTGAGGACCAGGCGCTAGCCGAAGGCTTAATTACGCCATGCTTCAGCATGTGGTCGACCTCAATCTTATTGTTTCACCAGCGGTAATCGACGCGGAGGTTGGCGTATCGGTTTAGCATTTCCCGTATCTATCTTGTGCTTTGATACGTTAGTGCGGCCGATGTCGTTTGGCAAGGAGGAGAACACATAGCGAACAGCAGCTCCATGAACGTGCGCCTCTGTTCCGAGTCGAGATCCTCGTTGCTGTTGTTGTACCAGTCCTCCAGATAAGGAGGAAGGAATTCTTCCCGTCTGCCAGGTGGGTGGGTCTCTCCCTTTTTAACACCGGAGACAGCGTGGCAGCTCCCGAGTAATGTACCTTTATTTAGATGTATAAGGTTATCGATGGTGTTTGCAAGTCGGAATGCATCGACATCATTCGAGCAGTTAACCAGGATCCTTCCTAACGCAAAGCCCCCACTTATCCAGTTAGAATAGTATAGATCAAGTCAGTATTGCATTAGTATAAATTGTTTACATAGTAAAACATACAATTATGAAACAACAACAATGAAACTGTTTATGGTGGCCGAGAAGGGCCATCGCTGTATGCAGAGTTCCGAGTTCCTCGCCATGTGCAATGGGCGATATTATGAACAATATGCAATACGTTTAGAGTCGACATTAAGCTAATAATAGCATTGCTAACGTGCATCATACAATTCAAGTTAAGCCACTATTATACACATATTAATCAGCAGTTGGTTGTAAATATGAACAAACCTTCGTCATTATAAATTTGACTACAATACATCATTTATCAAGTAGCAATGTTAAATATTTTTAATCCTGTCTAGTCTGAGTGTAAACAAGGTGGACACGTGATAATATGTCAATAATAAAAATATATTTTACAAATGTTCGTCTTATGACAGCGATCAAAACAGTGACGTGGCTACGTGACCGTGATCGCATAGCTGCATTTGTACATAGGTGTCATGCCGTAAGAGTAAGTGAGTCTCTTTCCTTCACTTTCTTTCTATCGTTTCTGGCTCTTTTTCTCTCATTCTTTTTTTGCAAAGCTATGGCTTTTTGTTTTGCACCATGATGAAACATTTTCTTATAAGGGTTGCTAATTATCACTTGCCCCGTACTCGACGATGGTTTGCCAATTTACTTTGTTGTGTCTGTTACGTTTTGTTGTGATTAGACAAGTTACTCGCCATGTGCTTTCGAATCCAAACGGAAATCAACATAACATTTAATTCAACTCAAAACTACCGCGGAACAAGATATGGCATAACGAACCCGTTATACAAGTGTCCACGTATAACATTGTCTAACATTATACAGTCTGTAGCTAACGTGCTATATCTAAAAGGAAGCAAGGTGCATATATGACTACGTAATCGTAAAACATAATGTGATTATAATTATATTTAATTATATGTCAAGTCAAGTGTAAGTTCTCAATGCTTAATGTTCATGTAACTATGACGCCACCTGGCGATCTGTCATTAAACATTATACCTCCTTTCTCATAATGTTCAAACATCGTGCACAACGGTATGCCTATATATCCGGCCATACCTTAACTGCAGGTGGTGGACCATTGTCATCAGAGAATGTTGCTTGAAAGTCTACGCCCGATGGTTCGACCGGGTCGTCGTGTTTAGCGGTGCGAGGCTTTTCGCGTCTGTAGTGTCTTGGCTTGTTGAAATGTCGACTGTTGCGTCGGTAGATTGTGCCATCTTCCGTCCTAACATTGTACCACCTTGGCGTGTTTGCTTTTCCGGTGACGACAGTTGGCTGGCAACCTCCCGCGTTTCTCATCTGCAATACTGTGTCCCTAAAGGGGATGTATGTTCGAGCTTTGGCATTTCTGCCGTAGTTCTTTTTTGATTTTCTTATTTCGCCTTACTGCAGCCGGTTGCAGCGGTCTGTGCATTGTGGGCTGGGTGGATCTCATCCGTCTGCTCATCAGCAGTTGCGCGGGTGATTTTCTGCAGTCTGACAATGGCAGCGTGCGATACGCATACAGAGCAAGGCAAGGGTCTCGTCTGCTTGCTTGTCATTGTGATTCTTTCTGCGGTCTGTACCGCCTTCTCCGCTAGGCCATTTGATTGCGGGTATCGGGGACTCGATGTTGCATGGATGAATCACCATGTATTTGTGAAATGTGCAAATTCGGCACTGGCGAATTGCGGCCCATTGTCGGAGAATACTGGCGAAGATGCCCTTCAGTTTCGTGATAACGAATGTCGTTGAGTATAGCATCTCTACCTCTATGTACCGGTTATAGTAGTCCTGCAGGGACAGATAGTTGTCACATTCGAACAGATCTACAGCTACATCCTGAAATGGTCGCGTTGGGATAAGATGGTATGCGTTCTGCGTCGCCCACGCCCATTTTTTCCGTGTCCTGGCATATCGAACACTGACCAATGTGGGTCTCGATGTCCGCGTTGAGGCGGGGCTAATAAACAGCATCTTGGCGCCATGTTTGGTTTTCTCTATTCCGAAGTATCCGATGTGTAGCTGTTGCAGTATCTCCTGCCGCTGACCTCGAGGTATCACGATCATCTCCCCCTTGGTGACGATGACTGTCGGCTCGCTTGAGGTATGATTGAGAGTTCATCTCGTACATTCCAATATGTTTGGATGTTTGACTCAATCGTTCTTATCAAGATCTGCACGTCTTAATCAAGTCGCATTGCAGTCTTGATCTTCTCTATTCTTGCGTCAGTGAGGGTAGTGTGGAAGATTGAGAAGATTTTGACTTCTTCCCTGCGGTCACTGTGTCAGAACTTCATGTATCCGAACACCATCTTCCAAATCATCCCTTGGTATCGTCGGGTCATCTCTCAGAGGAACATCCGGGATAATATGTCGGCCAGAGGAATAAGTTTTCCTGTCACGTAGATGATCCTTAAGGTTTCCTGACGTATGTGATCCTTACGTTGTATCTCTTGAGTCTCAGCAGCATTCTCTGTAGCCGCGGTGGCGCACAGGCTTCTTCGTAATGGCCACCAGAGGTTTGTGGTCTTACTCGACTGTCACGTCAAGTCCATGTGTATACTGGTGAAAGCGGTCGCACGCAAACACCTGCAAGCAGTTATTTTTCTATTTACGCATAATTATGCTCGGCGCTGGTCATACATCTCGGTCCTGTAGCAAGACAGCTCCAAGACCTTTCTGTGAAGCGTCGCACTGCACAACGACATCTTTCCGGGGATCAAAGTAGGCGAGAACTGGACCTGGTTGCTTGCACAACACCTGCTTCATGTCTTCATAAGCATTCTCTCTCACTGTATCCCAGATAAACTCATTTACTTCCTTGGTCAGATCTCTCAGTGTGATGGTCACATCTGCTAAGTTTAGCGCGAACTTTCCCAGGTACGTAACTATTCCAAGTATGGTTTCCAGCTCGTCTCTTGTCGTTGGTGGTGGCATCTCACGTATGCCCTGCATCTTCACCGGGTCGGGTCGCAGTCCGTCGGCAGACAGTACGTGTCCAAAGTAGGTGACTCGATTGGTACTGAAGATACACTTGTCAGGATTAAGTGTGATCCCTCTTTCTCGGGTCCTACGTAGCACTGCATCAAGCTTGGCGTCATGGTCTTCTCTGTCCTTGCCATACACTAAGATGTCGTTCACGTTCGCGTCAACGTCAGCCAATCCCCTGTAAGTCCGGTCGATCTCTTTCTCGAAAACGTCCTGTGCCGAGTTCACTCCAAACGGCAGTCGGGTGAACCGGTAACATCCGAAAGGTGTGGTGAATGTGGTTAACAGGGAACTCTTCTTGTCTAGCTTTACCTGCCAATAACCACTTCTTGCATCTAGCACAATAAACATCTGTGCTCCATGCAGCTTTGCAGCGACATCCTCAATTGTCAGGCAGGAATGGTGCTGGCGTTTGAGCGCCTTGGTCAGGTCACGGGTATCTAAACAGATGCGTAGCGATCCGTTCCTCTTTTCTACGATCGTGATAAGAGTTCACCCACTCGGTTATTTCCTCAACTTTGACGATTACGCCAAGAGACTCTTCCTTGTCCAGCTCGGCTTTGAGGCGTTCCCGTAAAGCGAACGGTTAACGCCTCGGTGCGTGAATTATGGAGCACACGTCTGGTTTCGTCTGCATCGAGTGATTCCGCGGAAATTGACCAAGTCCATGGAATAGCTCCGGGTACTTCTCACTGATGTCTCAGTGTACGTTCTCGGGGACTTTCCATCTTCACTGTGGCCAACTACACATTCAGTATCCGGTCTTTAATTTGTATCAGCCCTATGACTCTGCCTGAATCAAACCCGATAAAAGGATTCGCTTCCGTGTCTGTGATGACAACTCTAGGGTGTGCTTGTTTCCCCTGAGCTTGCACTCAATCTTACATATGCGGGTGGTGGGTATTTCATGGCATCCGTATCCTAGCAGCTTGATTTGTGTTGGCTACAAACATTTGGAGCGACACTCGGAAAGCTTTTCAAACATTCTTATTGGTAGGACGTTGATCGCAGCTTCAGTGTCCAACTGTTGTCATGCCCAACGTGGAGGGTCGTATAGGGTTGTCCCACGGCCTTCACAACGCTTATACTGGCTATGGGGCAGTCGATGGTAGTGTCTTCGCTCGCTGCATTCTATTCCGAGTCGTCGATTTCGTATGCCGTACTTGCCGCTGAGGTCTCTTCCGTCGTACAGCAGCAGTTGGTTTTGCAGTTATCGAGCGGCACATCATGACAGTGTGCTTCTACTTTACGCAATGGTTACAGGTTGCCCAGTACAGGGCAAGTCTCCCTGGACGCATGACTTCTCCCGCACTTGCTGCACGTATCGTCATCGGGATTCCTTTTTCGAGATCCATCCGTGTTCTAAGCAGCGGTTGCTGTATGATAGTTATGTCTAGTTGCAGTTGTTTTACAGTTTCTTTGACTGCCAATATAGTGGACATCAGTCACATCGCGGCTTGATATGAGCTTTATTTGTTCAAGGTTTGCTCATGGGTCTTTGCGATCTTCAAAGCCTGTTGAAGGTTAAGGTCTTCCGGTTTCAGGAGTCTCTCCTTTTTGCTGGCGGAGTTCAGGACGAGCATGTCTCGCAGTATTTCATTATGGTCGTGGAACTGGCAGTGTACGGCGATGAGTCGCAGTTGTGTCATCCAGTCTTCTAATGTTCCAGCAGGTTCATATCGTCTTTCGTAAAACAGCTTTCACTCGGTGGTAACATTCCTTTTGGGCGCACAATGTGCCTCGAAAATTCTGAATAACTCTGTTGTTTCCTTTTGGTCAGCTCACGACAATTTGTTGCTCGAGATCCAAGCTGGAGCAATGTCTCTTCCTCGTTGGCCTACATAAATGAAGAACTGTGCTGCGTTTTGTGTCTCGGTCCATTTGTTTGCATCCGGACCAGCTAACACAAGGTCGCTCAGCTCTCTCCACCTTGCCCAGGTTTCGCTTATGTTGCCAGCGAAGTCCATCGGACGTATTTGTTTAGCGGCCATCTTTTTGTTGCCACTCACTTCGTCTCTGTTGTCAAGTCAAAGCGCCTTCTGATTCAACTGAGCGACTGTGTTTGACGTCTCTTCATAATTCGGCTTTCGCCGGGTCGCCTCTTCATTCGGCTGTGGGTTGTCGTATGGTAGATTCTTTACGCAATTACTCCTACGTAGAATTCACTGATGCTTTATGAATAAGGCCTACCGTAATATGTAGCGATCCAAATTCTGACACCATGTTACGTTTGTTGTGATGATTGTGATCGCATAACTGCATTGGTGTATGTGTCATGCCGTCAGAGTGAGGTGGTGAGTCTCTGGCCGGTGGGCAACAGTCTTGCTGCCACGTAACGGTGGTCGGACTTGGGATCGGTGAATATTATATCAGGAGGTAGATGTTGACGACCTCTACACAGAGGCCGCCGCCGGTCGCTTCTCCTCCCGGGCGGCCTTCCATCGTTCCAAGTGTGTTTGGCGGCGGGCCTTGCATTTCAGATGGCGCAAGCATTTCTTCTTTGTCGCGTCGCGGAAGCTGCGTTGCCACTTAAGGTCCGATACCTCGCGCTGATCACACTGTCTGTTCCCGGTGACGTAGGCGGTACACAGTCGATGCCACTGCCAGCATGGCGATGGCGAAGCCATGTCGGGCCTACGATGTCCTCCGACTGCCCACCAGAGCATGTCCAGCCCCCGGTTGAATAAGTGTCTTTTCCCAGTCGTTTCATGGCGACCTGTTGTCGCCATCTGCCCGGATCGTCCCGTTGAAATATTGTTATAAGCGGCGGCTCTCTGGTAAAACGCACATGTCTCTCTAGTCTCGTAATCGTCCCAGACTGTAAGAAGAGAAGTGTTTAAGTATAATTATAATTACTCTATAACTATACGGCAACGTTTTCTGACGTCTTGATTTCTTCGGTTGTGTTCCTCGGCTTCTATTGCTCTTCTTCGCTTTTTTCTATCGTCTCTGGCTCTTTTTGCGCATTCATTTTTCAAAGCTATGGTTTTTTGTTTTGCACCATGAAGAAACATTTTCTTAAACGGACTGCTAATTATCACTTGCCCCGTACTCGACAATAGTACCCGTTTCCTCTGATGTGTCAGTCACGTTTTTTGTGATGAAATAAGTTACACGCCATGTGCTTTCCACTCGAAACGGAAAATAGCATAACATTTCATTCAACTCAAAACTACCGCGGGACAGCGGTTGGTATAACGAACCCGTTACACCAGTAGCCACCCTCCTCTATCTCAACTAGTTCCCTTTCCGCACCAGATAGGCATACGCTAGAATACTACAATGTCACTTACAGTAGTATAGATCATGTCATTATTCCACCAATATGCATTGTTTACATAGAAAAACATACAATTACATTAAACAACAATGAAAGAGTTTATAGTGGCCGAGAAGGGCCATCGCTGTATGCAGAGATCCGAGTTTCGCAACGCGATTCTTGACTTGTGCAATGGGCGATATTATGAACAATATGCAATATATTTACAGTCGACAGTTAATCAGCAAATAATAACATTGCTAACGTGCATCTTACAATTGCA
This sequence comes from Ridgeia piscesae, assembly GCA_025642075.2. Lineage (NCBI taxonomy): Eukaryota > Metazoa > Annelida > Polychaeta > Sabellida > Siboglinidae > Ridgeia > Ridgeia piscesae. The sequence goes on along the minus strand of JAODUO010000010.1, from coordinate 1,080,199 downwards.
TCAGGAGGTAGATATTGACGTCCTCCACACAGACGCCGCCGCCAGTCGCTTCTCCTTCCAAGCGGCCTTCCATCGCTCCAAGCGTTTTTGGCGGCGGGCCTTGCGTTTCAGATGGCGCAAGCGTTTCTTCTTTGTCGTGTCGCGGAAGCTGCGTTGCCACTTAAGGTCCGATACCTCGCGCTGATCAGACTGTCAGTTCCCGGTGACGTAGCCGGTATAAAGTCGATGCCACTGCCAGCATGGCGATGGCGAAGCCATGTCGGGCCTACGATGTTCTCCAACTGCCCACCAGAGCATGTCCAGCCCCCGGTTGAATAAGTGTCTTCCTAGTCGTTTCATGGCGACCTGTTGTCCCATCTGCCCGGATCGTCCAGTTGAATTTTTTTGATAAGCGGCGGCTCTCTGGTAAAACGCACATGTCTCTAGTCTCGTAATCGTCCCAGACCTGTAAGAATGAGAAGTGTCTAAGTATAATTATAATTACTTTATAACTATACGGCAACGTTTTCTGACGTCTTGATTTCTTCGGTTGTGTTCCTCGGCTTCTATTGCTCTTCTTCGCTTTTTTCTATCGTCTCTGGCTCTTTTTAGCGCATTTCTTTTTCAAAGCTATATCTTTTTGTTTTGCACCATGAAGAATTATTTTCTTAAACGGACTGCTAATTATCACTTGCCCCGTACTCGACAATAGTCGCCGTTTCCTTTGATGTGTCAGTCACGTTTTTTGTGATGAAATAAGTTACACGCCATGTGCTTTCCACTCCAAACGGAAAATAGCATAACATTTAATTCAACTCAAACTACTGCGGGAGCGCGGTTGATATAACGAACCCGTTACACCAGTAGCCACCCTCCTCTATCTCAACTAGTTCCCTTTCCGCACCAGATAGGCATACGCTAGAATACTACAATGTCACTTACAGTAGTATAGATCATGTCATTATTCCACCAATATGTATTGTTTACATAGAAAAACATACAATTACATTAAACAACAATGAAAGAGTTTATAGTGGCTGAGAAGGGCCATCGCTGTATGCAGAGATCCGAGTTTCGCAACGCGATTCTTGACTTGTGCAATGGGCGATATTACGAACAATATGCAATATATTTACAGTCGACAAGTTAATCAAGCAAATAATAATATTGTTAACGTGCATGTTACAATTTAAGTTAAGCCAGTGTTATACATATCGGCAGTTAATAAGCTAATAATAACATTGCTAACGTGCATTATAAAATTCAAGTTAAGCCAGTATTATACGTATATTTATCAGCATTCAGGTTGTAAATATGAACAATCATATTGACGTTCTCCACACAGACGCCACCGCCGGTCGCTTCTCCTCCCGAGCGGCCTTCCATCGCTCCAAGCGTTTTTGGCGGCGGGCCTTGCGTTTCAGATGGCGCAAGCGTTTCTTCTTTGTCGCGTCGCGGAAGCTGCGTTGCCACTTAAGGTCCGATACCTCGCGCTGATCAGACTGTCTGTTCCCGGTGACGTAGCCGGTATAAAGTCGATGCCACTGCCAGCATGGCGATGGCGAAGCCATGTCGGGCCTACGATGTTCTCCAACTGCCCACCAGAGCATGTCCAGCCCCCGGTTGAATAAGTGTCTTCCTAGTCGTTTCATGGCGACCTGTTGTCCCATCTGCCCGGATCGTCCAGTTGAATTTTTTTGATAAGCGGTGGCTCCCTGGTAAAACGCACATGTCTCTCTAGTCTCGTAATCGTCCCAGACCGTAAGATGAGAAGTGTCTAAGTATAATTATAATTACTTTATAACTATACGGCAACGTTTTCTGACGTCTTGATTTCTTCGGTTGTGTTCCTCGGCTTCTATTGCTCTTCTTCGCTTTTTTCTATCGTCTCTGGCTCTTTTTGCGCATTTCTTTTTCAAAGCTATGTCTTTTTGTTTTGCACCATGAAGAAACATTTTCTTAAACGGACTGCTAATTATCACTTGCCCCGTACTCGACAATAGTCGCCGTTTCCTTTGATGTGTCAGTCACGTTTTTTGTGATGAAATAAGTTACACGCCATGTGCTTTCCACTCCAAACGGAAAATAGCATAACATTTAATTCAACTCAAAACTACTGCGGGAGCGCGGTTGGTATAACGAACCCGTTACACCAGTAGCCACCCTCCTCTATCTCAACTAGTTCCCTTTCCGCACCAGATAGGCATACGCTAGAATACTACAATGTCACTTACAGTAGTATAGATCATGTCATTATTCCACCAATATGCATTGTTTACATAGAAAAACATACAATTACATTAAACAACAATGAAAGAGTTTATAGTGGCCGAGAAGGGCCATCGCTGTATGCAGAGATCCGAGTTTCGCAACGCGATTCTTGACTTGTGCAATGGGCGATATTACGAACAATATGCAATATATTTACAGTCGACAGTTAATCAGCAAATAATAACATTGCTAACGTGCATCTTACAATTGCATCAGGAGGTAGATATTGACGTCCTCCACACAGACGCCGCCGCCAGTCGCTTCTCCTCCCAAGCGGCCTTCCATCGCTCCAAGCGTTTTTGGCGGCGGGCCTTGCGTTTCAGATGGCGCAAGCGTTTCTTCTTTGTCGCGTCGCGGAAGCTGCGTTGCCACTTAAGGTCCGATACCTCGCGCTGATCAGACTGTCTGTTCCCGGTGACGTAGGCGGTATAAAGTCGATGCCACTGCCAGCATGGCGGTGGCGAAGTCATGTCGGGCCTACGATGTTCTCCAACTGCCCACCAGAGCATGTCCAGCCCCCGGTTGAATAAGTGTCTTCCTAGTCGTTTCATGGCGACCTGTTGTCCCATCTGCCAGGATCGTCCCGTTGAAATTTTGTGATAAGCGGCGGTTCCCTGGTAAAACGCACATGTCTCTGTAGTCTCGTAATCGTCCCAGACTGTAAGATGAGAAGTGTTTAAGTATAATGATAATTGCTTTATAACTATACGGCAACGTTTTCTGACGTCTTGATTTCTTCGGTTGTGTTCCTCGGCTTCTATTGCTCTTCTTCTACTGCTAATTATCACTTGCCCCGTACTCGACAATAGTCGCCGTTTCCTTTGATGTGTCAGTCACGTTTTTTGTGATGTAATAAGTTGCATGCCATGTGCTTTCCACTCCAAACGGAAAATAACAACATTTAATGCAACTCAAAATTACCGCGGGACAGCGGTTGATATAACGAACCCGTTATACCAGGAGCCACCCTCCTCTATCTCAACTAGTTATCTTTCCGCAACAGATAGGCATACGCTAGAATAATACAAAGTCAGTTACAGTAGTATAGATCATATAATTATTCCACCAATATAGCAGAGTTCCGAGTTTCGTAACGCGATCTTGCTATGTACGGTGGGCGATATTACGAACAATATGCAATACATTTACAGTCAACAGTTAATTAGCAAATAGTAACATTGCTAACGTGCATTCTCCGTCGATGTTGTCGCGGAAGCTGCATTGCCATATACTTCGCATGCATCTGCCAGCCTATTTCCGGTGACGTAGGCGGAGTAAAGTTTTCTGAGGTCTCTGTTTTTTCGGTTGTGTTCCTCGGCTTCTTTTGCTCGCTTTCTTGCCATCGTCTCTGGCTCTTTTTCTCTTATTTTTTCTCTCTCAAAGCTTTGGCTTTTTGTTTTGAACCATAATGAAATATTTTCTTGTACGGGCTGCTAATTATCACTTGCCCCGCATTCGACGATGGTCGCCATTTCTTGTGTTGTGTCTGTTACCATTTTTGAGACCACTTACACGCCATGTGCTTTCGATTCCAAAACGGAAATCAACATAACGCTTAATCCAACTTAAACCTACCGCGAAACAGCGGTTGGTATAACGAACCCGTTATACAATTATCCACATATAACATTGTCTATAGAAAGATACAGTCTGTATCTAACGTGCTATATCTAAGAAAGCAAAGTGCACAGTGGACTACATAATCGTAGAACATAATATGATTATAATTAAACGATATCATTATAGTTCATGTCAAGTGTAACTTCTCAATGCTTAATGTTCAAGTGTTGGAGGTGGAGAGATGAGATAGCCATTGACAAAATAAAATCACTTGTGTCAGGGACGGTCTCTGATGACAGCTTATCTTCGTGGATTTCCGTTATATCAGTAACCTGACTATCTGCTGGTTGCCTGGGCACGTGAACATCTGCAGGTTGCCTGTCGGCAATAGGAACATCTGCGGATTGATTGTCGGCAAATGAACATCTGAGGGTTTACTCTCATCAACGTGGCCATCTGCGGTTTGACTCTCGGTAACGTAAACATCTGGGCATTGTCTCTGAGCAAAATGAATATGTAAGTATTGACTCTCGGCAACGTGAACATCTGCGGGCTGACTGTTCGCAAGTGAACATCTGCGAGTTGACTCATCACGGCAACGTGAACATCTTAGGGCTTGCTCACGGCAACGTGAAAATCTGAGAGTTGATTATCGGCAACATGAACATCTGAGAGTTGACCCTCGGCAATGTAAACATACTTGAGTTGTCTCTGGGCAACGTGGACATTGGCGAGTTGATGCTGGATTTCGGGGTCGATAGGTTTGTCAGTGACAGTAGCTGCTGTTTTGAAACCCATCTCTCCCCGTTCCTCTGCAACAATGGCCAAATTCATTCAATTTGTATCCTAGACATTTCTGGTCGACTTTGGGATGTATTTTCGTGGGATATTCTGAAAAAGTCTAATAATTACGTAGAATCATTTATATTGTGCCATAAATCCAATCCAACGTAACCACTTTGTAGAAAACGAAAACGATTCCTGTGATAACAAATTATATCATAATAATAAAGAAAAGTATGATTAGCAATGCATAGGGTAAAACGGCCCCGGGACCGTTTTACACCGCTGTTGAGGGGTCTCAATTACCCAGGCTCGATGAGGTGGCAGCACATTTTAGTCCCTCAAATCCGCCTGCTGTGCCGACGTTACCGCTAGGGCGGCCTTAACACAGAATAGGCTAGAGAAACTGATTGGCTCATAGGCCAACTATAAAATAAAAACTAAAATAAGTATACTTTAATAAAATAATACGATACTATTCAAAATATTCAACATTAAATTTACATTCACAGACACATAAACAGAAATACAAATTTGCAGTTGTTTATTAAGCAGGAATGTTGGTAGGAGTACACATGCTCCGTTAGGTGGCAGCACGTTTTAGCCCCTCACACTGATAACATTCAAAAACTGGCTAAGTGACCAGACTGCCTTCTCGGCGAAGTTATGCAGCCGGGCGAGACTAGGTTGAGCGAGATTCCCGTTAATGGGGCCGTTTTACACCACACTGACAGCGGACTGAATGATCCGGCTTTGCATATTCACAGCAAAACGTATGTACATGGATAGTGTTCATCATGGATTTGTTATCAGTTATATGCCAATGAATACGCAATATCTTGTTGATGTACATCATAAATGCTTAGGAAGTCACGACACTTCGTCTTAAATTCAGAGTTTTGCAGAGAGGTACTGCAACCTGGCAGGCCTACTGACGTAATCAAGAACAGAGACAACTGGCGCGCGAAGATGTACGCGTATACTATTTGCCTCGCTCAGACGTAGAGCTTTCTTTCACATGTGCGAATATGGGCAAAAAATCCCCGCATGGATATTGCGTAGACTTGTGCGGGCGTGTGTCTTGGTGTGTGCGTGTGAGTGTATATATGTTTGCGTGTGTATGCATGTCCGCGTGCGTGCTTTTTGGGAGGGGTTGCGCTCAACTGAAGAAGTTTTTTTTACATCTATAAAATGTAATATTACGTGACATGGTAGACCTTCTTGTGCCCTGCCCACATGCACTTCCGTCTTCTGACTTGTTCAATCATGTCTGTGACCTACGTCTTTTCTCTTATCCAAGTGTTTGCTTTTCTCTCCCGGTTTGTGATGTTTAACATACTCCTTTCCATCTTCGTTTGTAGGGCTGCTGGCTTGTACTTTACTTGGGTGATGAGTGCCCATGTATCCGTGCTGTATGTCATTGCTGGAAGTACGCATGTAGACTTGTCTCTTCAAGCATGTTCCACTTGTCTCTTCAAGCGTGTTCCACTTGTCTCTTCAAGCATGTTAACCTTGATGATGCCGCGGTGCTTGGCGAATGCAGGCCGGTGTTTTTCTTTGAATCTCCTTTTCTTGGTTTTTGTCTCTGGTGCTGTATTTCTGTCCCATGTAGATGTAGCTTTCAACTTTCTGAGTGTTGTTGACATATATTGGTGTGTCATTTTCAATCATCACCTTTGTCTTCGTCTTGTTCATCTTCATACCCTGATTTTCACTTTCATCAGCTAATACCTGTATATTTGTTGTCGTTCATGTGGTGTATTAGCGCATATGAGTATGTCGTCGGCGGAGCGAAGATGACTAAGATATTCGCCGTCTATCTTCAAGCCTCTGGTTTCCCAAGTCAGTCGTCGGAATATGCTTTCGAATGCTGCCATAAACTGCTTGGGCGATATGGTATTTCCCTGTCGTACTCCTCTCCTATTGTTAATCTTGTAGCTTTCTTTATGTAACTGGACTGTTATCAAGCTGTTGGTGTAGATTTCCTTCAGGAGTTCGATGCACACATCTTCTATCCCCTGTTCTTGAAGCGAGGTCAATACTGCTTCAGCTTGCTCTGAGTCGGTGTAAACACATAACATTAAAATACAGAATTGTATGTGAATGCTATCAATACTACTACCTTTGAAAACTATCTATTAAATCAACGGTATGCAGGCATTGCAGTACCTCAAATATTGCAATACCTCAGGGAGTTTGACGCCCCTGCCATGCAGAGTTTTAAACCACTGCCTTGTGGTACAGGTTCTTAACAGAAACGAAGGCTAAGGGAGCAAACCCTAACCAGAAAACCATGTCACTGTGGCAGCATCGTGTGGCGTCTACTCTTGGTGGCCTATTGGTCATAATTTGTTTCCTTTCCACCTCTACGTCCAGTTTGATGTTGCTCATAACCAGTCTGTGGTCACTCCCATTGTTGACTTGGTTGATAACTTACGTCTGTGATGATGTATGGCCTGTTTGCTGGGATGTAGTCAGTTTCGGTCTTCGTTACACCGTTTGGGTTTTTCGACGTCCATCTCCTTCTGCTTTTTTCTGGAACATGGTATTCATGATTTTATACTTTCTTGATGTTGCCATTCTACCAAGGTGTCGCCTCTTTCGTTTCTCAATCCAAGCCCAAATATGCCCGTTGCCGTTTCCACAGGGTTTGGTATTTTGCCTATTTGAGCATTGAAGTCTCCCATCACTACCGTGTAGTGGTTTGGTTTCCCTAAATTCTCATCGACGGCGTTGTAGAAGTTATTGATGTCTTCGTCGGAGTCTGATGTTGTTGGTGCATATACTTGCACTATCTTTAGTTTGTAGCGCTTTGTTGTGAACAGAACAAGTTCTGCTACTCTGGGGCTGATGCTGTTTACCCTCACTATGTGGTCTTTCCATTTTCTGTTTATGAGAAAGCCTATTCCTGCTTGTTCATTGTTTGCCTTAGAATGGTATAGTAGGTGGCCGCTTTGTAATAATAGTGAAACATTCCTCTGGTCTTCTCACTTCGGAGATCCCTATTATATCACATACCAACCTGTTTTACCTAAGTTCTTTGAGTTCTTGAATGTATTCACCTCTTAGTAGAGTTCTGACGTTGTAGGTCAGAATCTTTAGTCTACTTACCTTATTTCTGCGGCTCTTTTTGAGCAAGAGATTCTTAGCACCCCCTGCGCGTAGTCCTAGTTGACCAGAGCCGCCTCCTTGGTCATGGACTCTTTCGGAGCCGCTGGAGACTGGTGGACATGGCTCTGTATGTTGGTGTTGTTGGTATATAGGGTGTGTCGACACGGTGGCTGTATCAGTACCGAACAACTGACTTGCCGGCACCGCGATTCGAACCCAGGTCCCAATAGTCGGGAGTCCGGCACTCTAACCACTCGGCCACAGCGTAATTGCATGCAATTATTACATTACAGTGAATAAGCTACTAGTAACATAGTTAAGGTGCAAGTTAAGCCAGTGTTCTACGCATTGACAGTTGATCAGCTAATACTAACGTTGCTAACATCCATCATTCAATTCAACTAAAGACAGTATCACATATAATCAGCATTGAAGTAAATAGAAACAATTCTACATCATTATAATTATGAATACATCAGCTATCAGGTACGAATGTCAAATATTTTCAATTGGTTCTCGGCTGAGTTTTCATCAGGTAGAACCGTGATAAGATAATCACAAAGATAATGTTACAAATGTTCATCTTATGCTACATGAAGGCGAGCAGCTAATTGCATTAGTCTGTTGTTGATGTTGAAGATTTCAAAAGAGAGATGCCGCTAGTCTCTTTTCCTTCCTGGCGGCTTTCCACCGATCACTAAGTTTCTGACGCTGCACCTTGCTCTTCACATGGCCCTTCCGCTTCTGTTTCCTGTCGATTCACACTTCGTCCATGAGGTCCCGGAAACCACGTAGCCATCGAGGGTGCGACACCTCACACTGGTCTGCGAGTCTGTTGCCGGTCTTGTAGGCTTTATATAGTCGACTGCACGGGCAGCAGCACGGCGGTGGCGGTGGCATGCCGGGCCGGCGACGTCGTCCGACTGCCCATCGGATCATCGACACCACCCGGAGGAATAGATGTCCTCGGTAACGTAGTCGTTTGATGGCGACCTGCTGTCTCCATCGCCATGGATTGTCTCGCTGAAAGTTCACAACCAGCGGCGGCTCGGTCGTAATGCGCGCACGTCTGGTCGTCTTAGACTGTAAGAAGAGAATGGAGGTGTTAAAGTATAATTACGACAATGGACGCGCCGTTGTTGATTTTTTCTTTTTGTCTCAGCAACCTTACTATCTTGCCTCTGGGCAACGTGGACACCTGCAGTTTGTCTTTCCGCAATATGAACCTCTGCGAGTTGATTCTCGGTATTGTGAACATGCGCGACATTTGTCTCTGGGCAAAATGTCTGTCTGCGTATTGACTCTCGGCAACGTGAACATCTGCGAGTTGTCTCTGACAGTAGCTGCTGTTTTAAAACCCATCTCTCCCCGTTCCTCGGCAGCAATTGTTAAAGCCATTGAGTTTGTATCCCAGGAATTTCGGTTCGAATATTTTATGTATTTCCACGGCATATTCTTAAAAAAAAATTACTTATTAAATAGAGTCGTTTGTATCGTGCCATCAATCCAAAGCAACGCATCACGGTTTACAGAAAACATTACCACTTTATAGAAAAAAACTATTCCAGTGACAACAAATCATATCATAATGCACTAACAAAACTGTGATTAGGAAAGCAGGGGCCTAGGGCCGTTTTGCACCGCTGTTGAGGGGGTCTCGATTACTTAGGCTCCATGAGGTGGCAGCACGTTTTAGCCCCTCAAATCCGCCTGGTAGTTTTATGCTATGCCGATGTTACCACTAAGGCGGCCCATTCCATAGAATAGGGTAAAAACGCTATGAAATTAAATAAGGATAATTATACTTTAACAAGATAATACTATACTATTAAAACTATTCAACATTAAACTTACATTCACAGACAAATTAATATAAATACAAACTTGCAGTTGTTTATTAAGCAGGAATTATGGTAGGAGTACACATGCTCCGTTAGGTGGCAGCACGTGTTAGCCCCTCACACGGATAACTTTCAAAAACCCGCTAAGTGACCAGACTGCCTTCTCGGCGAAGTTATGCAGCCGGGCGAGAGTAGGTTGAGCGAGATTCCCGTTGATGGGGCCGTTTTACACAACACTGACAGAGGACTGAATGGTCCGGCTTTGACAACAGTTTGCATATTCACATTAAACTTGTGTAAGTAGATAGTGTTCATCATGGATTAGTTATCAGTCGTATACCAATGAATACACAATATCTTGTTGATATACTTCATAAATGCTTAAGACGTCACGACACTCACGTTATACTGATGCTGAGTATCTGCAATTTTCTGTTTTCTCCGGCAACTCAACACCATCGCATGCAGAACGCCTTATGCACAAGCAGCGTGTGGCTAAAATCACCAAAATTATCACATGACCGGAGGTCAACCATACACCCGATGAGCGAATTCATTGGCTGATTGGCCACTGATGTAATCAATAACATTAACAGACACACCTGCCACGCAACGATGTGTTTTTTTTTTTACATACAATATTTGCCTCACTCAGACACAGAGCTTTCTTTCGCATGTGTGAATGTGGACAAACGTGCTGGAATCTGTTTTTGGTGTGTGCGTGCGTGCGTGCGTGCGTGCGTCCGTGCGTGCGTGCGTGCGTCCGTGCGTAGGCCTACAATGCTTTTGTGGAGGGGCTGCGCTCAACTGTAGAAGTTTTTGTATCCATAAAATGCAATATTACGTGACATGGTAGACCTCTACGTACCTTATGTAGACTGTCTTGTGTTCACTATTTTCTATTAATTTTCGCCAAATCACATCTGCGATTAGGTAGTAGTCTTAATCATTTAAATACGTGTGTTTTTTAAATAGGTTTTTTGAATTAGATATGGTGTCCTATAATGTATGTATTTTTAGAATGTGTCTAGGTTACTGAAGTAAATTAAATTGGACAATGTCCAGACCTTAAATTACCCACATTTGTGTGTATATGTCATCAAAATCATTGTGCAGCCATAGTGTCCCGTGGTTGAGCGAAGGCCTCAACATGCTGCTTCCTCTGCCAGATGGTACCCTTCCAGTAGTCGTCTAGTTCTCTCTTCCACTGGTAGTGTTTCCAGGTGGTGATACAGAGTGTCCATCGGTTATCTCGTATCCTGCTGACGTGCCCTGCCCAGGTCCACTTCCGTCTACTGACTTGATCAATCAATTATGTGACCTTTATCTTTTCTCTTACCCAGGTGTTTGATTTTCTCTCCCGGTTTGTGATATTTAACATATTCCTTTCCATCTTTGTATGTGGGGCTGCTAGCTTGTTCTTTGCTTGGGTGGTGAGTGCCCATGTAGACTTGTCTCTTCAAGCATGTTCGGAATATGCTTTCGAGTGCTGCCGTAAACTGCTTGGACGATATGGTATCTCCCTGTCGTACTCCTCTACTGGTGTTAATAGTGTTGCTTTCTTTGTGTAAGTGGATTGTTATCGACCTGTTGGTGTAGATTTCCTTCAGGAGTACGATGCACACATCTTCTATCCCCTGTTCTTGAACCGATATCAGTACTGCTTCAGCTTGCACTGAATCTGAGGAAACACATAACATTAAAATACAGAATTGTATGTGAATGCTATTAATACTACTACCTTTGAAAAAAATGTATAACCAAATATAGTTATTCTGTCTTTCATAACAAATATTCAACACTGTATGATAAGATGGTTTCTGCACCACGTAGAGTCACACTTCACATAAACGTAAGACGTACACACGATGTTAATAATCATTGGTCAAAACGTGTGAAAACAATGGTCAGGTCTTACAACGTTAAGTAGTAAAAAGTAATATTTTTGCCTTCCATTTGGAATGATATCACACACATTCTAAAAACAATCCCTCGACCTCCAACCCCGTCACCACCACATCGTCCTCCACCCCCTTCCCGACTTATATCCCCCGTCCCCCATTTTCTTGTCTACCGCCCCTCATCCTTCACCCTCCCATCCTCCATCCCCCTTCCTCCGACCCCCTCCTCCATCCCCTGTCCTCCATCCTGCCGTTCTCCATCTCCCTTCCCCCGCTCCCCGTCCTCAAAACTCCCGACCTCCATCCCTGGTCTTCTGCCCCTTCCTCCACCCCCGTCTTCCAACCTCCCGTCCTCCAACCCGCGTCTTCCACCCTCTAATCCTCCACCCCCCTTCCTCCGCCCCCATCTGCACCCCTAGCCTCTACCCCCGTCCTCCGTCCCCGGTCTTTAATCCCTCCGTGCTCCATTCCCTCGTCCTAGGCCCCCTTCTCCCACCCCACCCATCCTATGTAGCTATTTACAATCAGTTTACTGTTGGGAACATTTTAGTGCACATATTCAAGATATCACACACACGTTAAGAATCTCCATTATGAAATTAGAAATTTATTCAGGAAATGTTATACATAATAACAGTAATGTACTGTTACAAAAAATTCCATAACATGCAATTATTCTAGACTTAATCAATGTAATCACAAATACGCATGATCACAGCAACAAATGAATTATGTATATATGGTTCATATGCTTAGAATAGTGGACAGTTAATAAGCTGATAACAACATTGCTAACGTGCACCATACTATTCAAGTGAAGACAGTATTATAGATATTCGACAGTTAAAAAGCTAACAATAACGTTGTTAACATCCATCATACATTTCAAGTTAAGACAGCATTATAGATATCGACAGTTAAAAAGCTAACAATAACCGTGAAGTCAGCATTATAAATACATTAATTATCATTCATGTTGTAGGACAATCCTACATCATTATAGTTATGAACACATCAGATATCAGGAATGTTGCATCAGGAAGAGGATGTTGAAGATCTTGTGAGAGACGTCGCTAGTCTCTTTTCATTTCTGGCGGCCTTCCACCGATCCATGAGTTCATGATGATGCACCTTGCTCTTCAAATGCCGCATTCGCTCTTTTTTCGGTGGACACGTCGTCCACGAGGTCCCGAAATTCACGTACCCATCGGAGGTGCGACACCTCACGCTGGTCTGCGAGTCTGTTGCCGATCTTGTAGGCTTTGTATAGTCGACTGCACGGGCAGAGCCGGCATCGTCGTCCGACTGCCCATCTAGCGACCTGCTGTCTCCATCGACCTGCTGTCTGAAACTTCGTCACCAGCGGCGGCTCGGATGTAATTCGCGCACGTCTGGTCGTCTTAGACTGTAAGAATCAAATGGAGGTGTTAAAGCATAATTACGATTCCTTTACATCTATGTACGTCAATGCACGCGCCGTTGTTAAATTTCCAATTTTTTTTTCAAACAAATTGAAAGGCACTGGATGGAGGCGATTATAATAATCGGTTGCCAATCACAGTCCACTTCGTGTAGTAAGTGTGGTTTTAACTAATCAGAGTGGATTGTTTTAGTCGGAGTGGATTCCATACGGGTCGACGTACGGCTGATGTAGTATTCCGGTACCAGTGGTCGTGGGCAACTTCACAGAGATATCGCGTCGTAATCGACATTATTGGCATTGTCTCGAAACCGAAGGTTTGATATAGTCTTGTTACAAATGCTGATACAGACACTCTCCAGTTTCCTTGACGAGTGGGACGGAAATTTGAATGGTACGACTTCTCCTTGCAAACACCTCAATCAAACCATGTGAATCGGTCAGTGGATTCAACGTCATCAGCGGAAGTCAGACACGCAGAGCAGCCGGGCGCCCAACCACTGCGTCCCACTCTGATAAACTGTATACTAATGAAGATCGGTCAGTCAGAGATATTCTCCAGTGAAAAAGGCCCGATGACCAGTGAACACATACTGCAACACTGCCCACGACGTGATGGCCACAGGCAGCATGTGTGGTCAGACAAGACCCCCTAAAGGAGAAAAAGTAGGTGATTCTGAGGGCACTGAGGAGGACTGCCTCATTTGTGTGTGCGTCGTCTACCTCGAGATGGCCACGAAAAGTCCGAGTCGCTCCACATTCAGTTACTGACATCGGCTCGACATTGAATACAGCTTACGCTGGCCATGCAGACTTCGTCAGCTATTGTTGTACTGTCCTAGACAAGACTCAAACAACTGTTGATGTCACTATCAACGAACCTAAACTATTAGACCGAAAGAAAACATACGCCTAAAACAGCGTCTACACTGCCATGTTGGGTCCAACAATGAAAGACGCAGAAGATGTTGTAAGCCATAAGCAGGACGCGAAAGAAGCATTCATTTGGTCACATGTCAACAATCTGGTTCAGACGAAACCAGATTAGTTTCGTGTCATGGCTCCGCCTATACCCAGCATTCGTTCTTCCTGTAATGGCTCACAACATGGACACGTGAGGTTTGACTCAGACGGATTAGAAGAGGCTGGATTCGTGCCACCTCCGCTAATTACGCCTTGTGGTTGAGATTCACTACCTTCCGAAGGCCAGCCCTACGGCCTCGCTGTGGGAGGTGGAAACGAGTCAAGCCGGCCAACAGGGCACTGGTGAAGCCAGGTAGGCCAATCCCCTCGGCCTGCTTAATTAATTCAAAGGATTACTGACGTATCAACGTCATCTTTAAGTCAACTCGACTTTGTGGGACACTTTCACACGGAGAGTGGCACTTATGCTATCAGGGAAGCACAAAACGCAATAATTAGACGACAGGTGAAAAAGCTGCATGCCTTCATGATGCGCCATTTGCGTTCGATCACGAGGATAACCTGGATGGACAATGTGACAAACAAAGAAATACTCGAACGGACAGGGCTGCCATCTGTGGAAGATCTTCTGATCAGAAAGAATCTCCGGTGGACTGGACACTTCATGAGGATGTCAATAGACAGGCTACCAAAGCATATTATCTACTCCCAACTTCTTCTGATCACAGAAAGAGAGGGCGCCGACTCATGGACATCATTCTCACAGCAGAGAGATAAATGGAGAGCAATAGTCAAGTGATGGAAGCAGTTTTTGTCGCATCGCGACCGACAACATAATGATGATGACATCAGACTTTTGAGGGAAACAACAGTACAAAAGAACACAGAAATGATGCTTGCGGTGGGTGACAAAAAGAAGTAAGAGAATACTGAACATACCACCTTGTTTTACATCGTTATTGACAAAAAGAAGTAAGAGAATACTGAACATACCACCTTGTTTTACATCGTTATTGACAAAAAGAAGTAAGAGAATACTGAACATACCACCTTGTTTTACATCGTTACTGACAAAAAGATGTAAGAGAATACTGACCATACCACCTTGTTTTACATCGTTACTGACAAAAAGATGTAAGAGAATACTGACCATACCACCTTGTTTTACATCGTTACTGACAAAAAGATATAAGAGAATACTGACCATACCACCTTGTTTTACATCGTTACTGACAAAAAGATGTAAGAAAATACTGAACATACCACCTTGTTTTACATCGTTACTGACAAAAAGATGGAATAGAATACTGACCATCCGTGTCTGGTTGTAGGACGGGCACACGACTTAGGTGCTGTCATGTACCTCCTCAATCATATTGTGTGAGTGGAAGTGTGCGTGAGTGCGTGAGTGCGTGAGTGCGTGCATGCAGGAGCAAATATATCAGATTCATCGCTAGAACTACTGATCGCATTGTATGTAAAGTCAGAATTGTGTGTATATTAGACAGTTTGGAAAGTGTCGATTCAACAACGGCTTCGGTTATGACGTTCTACCGGATACAGCGCTTATACATACTGGTTATTTGGCAGTGTGTCGCATTACGTTTACGTTCAAAGGTGTGTACTATGTTTCAGCGCAATAAACCTACGTGAGTCCAGTAAGACGTACCTTCGTCTCCTGCTGGAGTACTCCGGCTGCAGGCGGGGTACTCGGTGTGGCGGATGGTAACGAATCCACAGCCGGTACACCCCGACCACCACACTCAACACAACCAAGATGAACAGGCCCAAACCACCCATCATAAGGCCAACGTACGCCTCATCGCACATGACTGCAACAAGAAAACGGTGTTGCCTCATTACGCCTCTACTACTGCTGAAGTACACATGCAACCAGTTGTGTAATTAGAAAATTTACGGTCGTGGATTCAATTTGCCCGATCCCAGACAGACGAATTAGAGGACATTTGATATTCCTATATACCACGAGAAAATAATTCGATGTTATGGTCTAAGGTTAATCTTGTTATATATGGGATACGTCGAATTTTAATAATGCTTTGTTTAATAGAGCGCAATGTATCTATTCCGTAAAACAAACAAAAGTGGAACCAAAAACGAAGATCGAAAAACTGGCAAATATCGTTTTGACACCCGATGATATAACATGCCATGGAAAGAAAGTGGATGCTATATTTTCGCATCCCTGCGCGATTAGTTATAGCGAGCTAAAATCGCATCCCGGAACGAGGTATTATTTGATAATGATTAAATGGTTCAGAATGGTGAAAACAGGTATGCTTGTAGATCCGCCGCCACATTGATGACGTCAGCTGGGGGGAGAGACCACTCAAGATATGCACATATGTCACATGTGAGGACTAATAAGCACACGCCCTGTAGTACTAAACAATACACAGAAAAATAACGTTTAAAAACTGCACGGTATGTGATTTAAATGGGACTTGCAAATTTATGTTTAAAACATTCTCGGGTCATATAAAGTCACACCGCATTTATTTCTTGTTTCATTCTCTGCGACACGCCATAATCTGATCTAAGTTACCAGGAGCTGGGTGTAAAGCTTACCGTAGGAGTAACAGCTCTAATAGGCGCCATTGCCATATACAACTTCGAAAATTCGCTCTCTCGTCGGAATGTCTGAAAAGCGCGGCAGTCGCTATTCGAGTTCATTAAACAGACCCTGTATCTTGTGTGGGCAAAACGGGATGATCCCATTTCGCCCGCATTAGTATATCTCATTTTGCCCGGAATAGGCATGGTTTAATCAAACTGTGATACATCAATTATTGCTCACTCTCACGAAACTTTATACACTGAAACACTCATAAATTAATACTGCATCCTCACGACATTCGAAGTTGAAATATGACAAGTTGTTACTTAGCAAACTTAGATGGATCGCCAAACAAACAATTTAGCAAGGGATCACATCTAAGGATTACTAACGATTGTGTCAATCCGCGCGAAGAATTGCATACCAATTGGTTTGTATAGTAGTCAGCAGATGCCGCTACGCTAGTTGTAAGCGAAAATATGCTATGTGGCAGCACTAGTCTGCGTATAGCTATTTCCCATATTACCCGAGTAACCCGTTTTACTCGGGTTTCCCCTACCTCTTCTTTGGTTTTCAGTTTTTTGTAAAGAAATTATACTTCGAATGACGAAAAACACCGTCAGCAATCAACCAGTCATTTAGATAGGATAAAGGCGTTATCCGGGTAAAATTACATACATCTGACGAGTTTACTCTCCTCCCGACCATGGTAACCTAACACATTTAATGTCCATTAATTAAAAATAAAGTCTTCAAGGCTTAGCACCCGCTTCTTCAACTTGAAATAAATCCTTCTCCTTGATTGCGGTGGAAGGTCGCAAAGAATGCTTCCTGGAGTTCCTATCACCTTATCGCACACGTTGTAGAGCTTATATAATCCATATCTCGATGTCGCTTTTTGGTCTGGTTTCCCTTGTTAAAAAAATTGGATACGCGAATTTATAATAATGCTTTTTTAATAAAAGGCAAACACCGAAGGAAAGAAAATGGCAAAAAACAAGTAAAAAGGAAAATGGCCCACCGCTGAACCACATCCCGGATATCTTATTTTGGCGCAAACCGCGCTTTGAGTTATCACAAAAATCGATGGAAATCGAGCATTTAATTAAAAGTGGTCAAATGGTTATAGGATCGAGCCAAAACAGTATAGTTTTTATATCCACATTGATGCCCAGGGGGTGGGAGCCATAAAGAAGTTGCCCTGGAGGGTCAAACCACCCTTAGAAAAAAAATACACAAAAACAAATGTTTCTATATGGATTTAAATGGGACTTGCAATTTGTTAAATTCTCGGGTCATATGCACCCGCTTTATTTTTTTTCACGCGCCGAAATCTGAAATTAAGGGCTGGGGTAGAGTTTACCAAGTGCTTTAGGGCTGCAATAAAATTCAAAATGCCTGGAATTTGAAAAGGCGGAGTCGTATGGTTATTTGTGTATTGTAAAGGGAACCCCTTTTCCCGGCTTAGTAATCTAATTTTGGAAAATGAATCAAATGTGAACTCAATGTTTGCTCACTTACATAGTTACACTAAAACCCTCATAAATTAATCTGATTCAGTTAATTTGTATGGACCAAGTTGTTATAGCAAAAGAAAATGAAAAAACAATTTAGCGGGATCAAAGAAGGATTAAAGGGGATTGTTCAATGGGGAATTGAAACCCAAATGGGCATATACGGGTGGCAGCTATTTAACAAATATATTATGGGAGACTGGGTCTGCGTTTTTTCCAAATATTAGGTACCACGATAGTTTCCTTTCTTCATCATGTGTTAAAGAATAACTCAAAATGACAAAAAAAACGTGTTAGCAATCAACAGTATTTAGATTATAGAAGGATTTGTTGAAAATGAACATATTGAGACACGGGAGATTGAAGTAGATCACAACCCAAAATAACATTTTGTTTTCATCAAAGTAAAGAAGCCCCCAAGGAACTAAAAAAAATTTAATGTCCATTAAAAAATTTCCAAGGTAAGTTTATAACGACATGAAACCCCATTTAAGCAAAGAAGCTCTGGATTTATAATCGACACGTTGTAGAGTTAAAATCCAATCTCGAATATTTTAAAGAGTGAAATTGACTGCGTCGTTGACAAATTGTCCCCTTGAAAAAACAGGGGAAACGATCAAAGAAGAAACACTTATCGAAGGAAGCCATTAGAAAAATCAAGTACAAGCAAATGATGTGGAAGACTATAGAATTTATAAAGAAGCACTTAATCAAGCTACAGCTGAAATAGGCGTGCAAGTCTCGCGCGCGAAAATGAGGCTGGGGGCAGTTGGGGGCAGGAGGTCCATATACTCCATGTTAACATATAGGACTTTGTTTTGTTTTGGTCGTAATAATCGAACTGTCCCGAAATAGCGTATTTCAGTTATATTGTCCGAAGGATTATTACAAGCAGAAGCAGTGGAACATTTTGCCGGTGACAATGATCACGGAAATCATGAATTTTAATCGATTATTATGGTGGTTGCCATGGCAATAGCGGCAAGTACTTGTGTTTGGCGATCTTGACTAATAATGAAGAGTGCCAGTTTTCGCGCAATACAACCTGTTTGGGCCAAACGTATACATGTGTTATGATTATGGGCATTTAGACAACTTGTCAGATATAAGTGCTTATCGAAACCACAACGTACAGCAATGTAAAACGCAAATCCCGTAAAGACACATGCAGCCTAGCATCGTCTCGATTATCTGCACTACGTAAATCGCTATGTGCCTATGATAGTGTGGCAAACTCAATATTAAATCGGACATTTAAGATAAGAAACGTATAACACAAGATATTTATTATCTGATTTTCCTAGTATTCATCAGTCGGAAGCTACAACTGTCATCCATCGTTAGAATGTTATTCTTGTGTCCAGTCCCCAATTAGTCTCGCTTAGTCCCCAATAAGTCTCGCGGAGTCACGCCATGTATTGTGACCCACTATTAGAAATTCAAAGAGAAGCTACGAACAAAAAATTGCTTTTAATATAAAACATGACAGCAAGAGTTTGTATGCGTATTTTCGAAGTAAACAGAAAGTTCAGGATAAGGTCGGTCCTCTAGAAAGTAGTGATGGAAACATAATAACAGAGGGATTCTTAATGGCAGAAAACCTAAATGAGTAATTTAGTTCGGTGTTTACCAGGGAAGATATTAGTATATTACCAGTACTTGAGACTAAGTTCGAAGGGAGAGAGTTTGACTATTTAGGACAACTAATTGTAACCCCAACAATGGTAGCTATGAAATAAGAGATATGAAGATAATAATCACCTGGAGTGGATGGGATTCCTCCTAAATTACTATTGGAAATTGTGGAACAAATCAGGCATACCGCTTGCAACAGTGTTCAATTTGTCATTAGAGGAGGAATAGTCCCATTAGAATGGAAAGAAGCAAACATTATACCATTATTTAAAACAGGTTCGAGAAACAAGTCAGAGAACTATAGACCAGTGAGTTTAACATCGGTGATTTGCAAACTATTAGAAAGACTAATTAAAGATCACCTGGTTGATTTTCTTGTTAAAAATAAATTGATAAACCCATCTCAACATGTGTTTTTAAAAGCGAGGTCATGCTTAACAAATATGTTATGTTTTTTGGAAGATGTCACAAAGTGGGTAGATGAGAGATCACACCAGGGAATCGAGCCAGATCCGGACAAAGTTGCTGGAATTTGCAACATGCCAGTACCCACGACCAAAGAGGAAGTACAGAGAGCACTTGGCATGGTAAACTACATGGCCAAGTTTGTGCCGGACTTGACGGTAAAGACAACAGCCCTGAGACAACTGCTACTCGAGAAGAACGACTGGCAGTGGGAAGCCGAACAGGCAAAGGAATGGCAAGACATAAAAGACTTCTTCACGACGGAACCACTCCTGAAGTTCTATGATCCAGCTAGAAGAAGCAAAATATCGAGTGATGCTTCAAAGGATGGCTTGGGAGCCGTACTTCTACAGGAGCACGATGGAAATTGGCTTCCAGTTGCGTTCATCTCGCGTGCCATGACCTCTGCAGAAAAGAACTATGCTCAAATTGAGGAGCTTTTAGGGCTAGTCTTTGCATGTGAGAAGTTCCATGAGTATGTGTATGGTGCTACGGTAATAGGAGAAACCGACCACAAGCCCTTGGTTTCACTCTACAAGAAGAATCTGTGCGATCTGACGCCTCGTCTACAACGAATGATGCTGCGATTGAGAAGGTATGACTTGAAACTCGAATTCAAACAGGGAAAATACCTGATAGTAGCCGACACTCTGTCACGTGCATTTGACAGAAGTGTAAAGAAAAGTAACACAGAAGAGGAGATCAAAGCACACGTGGATATGATCAGACAGAATGCACAAGTGAGTGATCCAATGGGGAAAAGATTGCCACCCACACAAAGGACGATGAGGAACTGAAAGACGCCCTGAATGCAGTGCACTTCGGATGGGAAAGTGATCATGCGCAATCACTGAAACCATACTACCACTTCAGAGGTGATATCACTGAAATCGATGGGGTGTTGGTGAAAGGACCGAAAGTTATCATACCTAAAACACTACAAGGTGATATGCTGAAGAAGATTCACGAAGGACATCTAGGCATAGAAAAATGCCAGGCCAGAGCAAGACAAGTGATGTACTGGCCCAACATCAACAACGACATTGAAAACCACATAGGACGATGCGGTACATGTCAGAAACACAGGTACAAGCAGGCAAAAGAGCCAATGGAACAACATGAAATACCCGAGAAACCTTGGCGGAAGATAGGAACAGACTTATTCACGCTGATTGGCAAGAACTTATTGGTGGTTGTCGACTATACATCAAACTACCCAGAAGTGGCCAAACCAGAAGATCTGTCGTCCACAAACACCATAAGTCACATGAAATCCATCATGGCAAGACACGGTCTTCCTTCTGTGGTTGTGTCAGATAATGGACCACAGTTCAGCAGCCGTGAGTTCCGACAGTTTGCAATGCAATACGGCTTCAAACATGTGACATCTAGTCCCGAGTACACACAGAGTAATGGAAAGGCGGAAAAAGCGGTACAAATCGTGAAGCGTTTGTTGAAAAAAGCCAAGGAGTATGACGAGGATCCTTACCTGGCATTGCTAGACTACAGAACTTCACCACTGTCGGGAAGTGACCGATCTCCTGGAGAGATCTCAATGAACAGGAAACTGAGAACGAAGCTGCCCAGCGCAGAAGAACATGTCACCATGCACAAGTTGCCAGACATCAAACAGAAGCGCTATTATGATCATGGTAGCAATCAACTCAAGCCACTAGAGACTACTGACACAGTCAGGGTCAGAGGTGATGGTGTGTGGAGTGAGAAAGCGCAAGTACTGGCAAGGGTAGCACCCAACTCGTACCTAGTGGAGCTTGAGAGGGGTAAGCGTTTACGAAGAAACAGACGTCATCTGCTAAAGACACAAGAGAGGTATGTGCCAGTACACGATGACGACAACGACAAAGAGAAAGAGGTTTGTGTAGATCACCCGTCGGGAGGAGGCACAGCCTCAACAAATCAGTCGGCAGTGACTCCGGAGGCAGCACAATCAAGCCACTCCACAGACCAGTCACAGCCTGTGTCAACAATGAGTGATGTGCGCACTACACGTAGTGGCCGGATCATCAAGCTGCCGAGTCGTTATGTACACGACTAAAGTGATAGCAATGGGCAGAATAATCCCATTCATATAACATTAGACGAAACAAAGGGCAGTCTACCCTGGTTTCTAGTTATAAATGCAAGTTTCTTTGTGTATAAAGTAGATAATCAGGAGTAGTCAAACAGGACATTATCATGCCTTTAATTGGACTGATACAAAGTGAACAGCTAAGAACAGTGAATGAAGACTTACGAACTTGTGAGATAACATCGAAATGTGCAGAACTAATGTGCATAAAACTTAAAATGTACTTTAGTTAAAGCAAGAAGGGAAGATGTAATGAGATTATCATGGTGTTAAATACAGCACTTTACGGTAATACAAGACTGAGGTAATAAAGGCACTGTGGACTAGGGGTAAAAGTTGATACACGTGTTGTTTTATGATACAATCACCAGTAGATATAATCTAGTTAGATTTAAAAAAAAGCCTTTGACAAAGTTCCACATCAAAGACTACTACTTAAGCTAAAGGCCCATGGCATAGGAAATGGTATGATAAACTGGATAGAAAAATGGCGGTTTTAAACCGGGGAGGTTTCAAACCGGAAATCGGTTTTGAGTGGAGTACTACAGAGATCAGTACTGGGACCTATTTTATTCTTAATATATATATATCAATGATTTGGATGATGACATAACAAGCAAGGTGTTGAAGTTTGCGGACGACACACACGTGTTTAGGAAAATTAAAAGTGATGCAGATAGACAGCATTTACAAAATGATCTTAATAAGTTGATAGAATGGTCTGAGAAGTGGCAAATGTTGTTTAATTTTGGAAAGTGTAAGTGCCTCCACACAGGACATGGGAATGAAGATGCACAATATACAATGGGTGGTACTGTACTGAATACTACCTTAAAGGAAAAGGACTTAGGGTTAACTATTAGTGCTGACATGAAGGTATCAGAGCAGTGTGGAATTGCAGCAGCGAAGGGAAACCAAATTCTAGGATTAATTAGGCGAAATATAGTGTACAAAGAAAAAGAACTAATAATACCGCTGTATAAAACAATAGTTAGGCCTCACTTAGAATATTGTATACAAGCATGGAGGCCATATCGCAAGAAGGATATTGATATGCTAGAAAGAGTACAAAGGAGAGCAACCAAAATGATACAAAACTCAGGAATATTAGTTATGAAATGCGTCTAAAAGAATGTGGTTTAACAACACTAGAAACCAGAAGATTGAGAGATCAGATTGAGGTGTTTAAAATATTGAATGGGTATGAAAATATTGACAGAAATATTTTTTTCACAGTCAAGGAAGAGAGAAGGACTAGAGGACATTAGCAAAGAAGCAGTGTAGACTAGATATTAGAACATTTTAATTTTCACAAAGAACATTAAACGA
The DNA here is from genome assembly GCA_025642075.2 of Ridgeia piscesae. Classification (NCBI taxonomy): domain Eukaryota; kingdom Metazoa; phylum Annelida; class Polychaeta; order Sabellida; family Siboglinidae; genus Ridgeia; species Ridgeia piscesae. Next base: position 1,056,799 of record JAODUO010000010.1, on the reverse strand, counting down.
ATGGAACAGATTATCAGGTGATTGTGTAGGTGCTAGTAGTGTTAATATATTTAAAAATAAAATCGACATATACCTAAGACGGGCGGGGTATACTTAGATAGATAGGTTGGACTCTCGATAAGCCAAATGGCTTCCTAGTCCACCTGCCATCTAGAGTTGAATCTCTAGGTGGCAATCTTGTAATGTTAAAATAAAATTGCAGCTATGTTTACATTTTCGATTTACTTATATCAGAACACAAGATGGATAGTGGGAATTGCTACTGAAATATGTTCGCGACGACGTTCACAACTTCAAGACTTGTAGGGCGGAATATGTATGCGGAGAGAGTGTCACTTCAGCCTCAAAACGCGTGATGGCGTAGTCTCGCTTAACCGACTGTCGGCTGCGGTAGTACGCCGAGAAGACAGTCTAGTGATTCTGCCGACTTTTGAATATTTATCCGCGTGATCTATACAATACTGCCACCTCACGGACATTGGTTAATCCTGCCGTAATTTATATTTTATAAACAACTGCAAATTTGTATTTATTTTGTGTTAATATAAGTTTAATTTTGAATATTGTTTTTATAATACAGCAATTATTTGATAAAAAGGTATCCTTATTTAATTTGTATGTTATCCGTGTGGGACTAAACAATGCTGCCACCTCACGGATATTGGTTAATCCTGCCGTAATTCTTATTTTATAAACAAATGTAAATTATAATTTTTACTTATGTTTTGTTAATATAAGCTTAATGTTGAATACTTTTCATAGGATATCATTATCTTGTAAAAGTATATCGTTATTAATTTTTTATTTCATGGTTGGCCTGAGAGCCAATCAGCGTCTCTACCCTAATCTGGAGTAAAGCCGCCCTGGCGGTTAACAAATGCAGAGCATTAGTTTACCCAGGCAGAGTTGGGGGGCTTAAAAGTGCTGCCACCTCACGGAGCCTGGGTAACCGAGGCTATACCAGTCCACGCAAATAACCCATGGGAGGCTTGGCCCGTAAACTGCCATTCATTGGCTATAATTATGATCTATAAATACTTTCTAAACCTGTTCACTTGTGATATTCATGCGCCTTGTTTCAAACTTGAGTTGCACTCCAAACTAGCACATTCCACAAATATGTTAGGAACTTTATGTTCTCTAACTCATGATAGCGTCATAGTATGAACTATTATTTTAATTCACGAAGGCTTAAAAATGCAGCTTGTATTGCGATAGTACACATGCACCGGAAGTTAGTATCATTACCACAACAACGTTTACAAATGGAGTCGGCCAAGCAAAGAACTTACGACTGATTACCGATGATGCAGTATGTACATAAATGTATCAACATGTCGCTAGCGAGAACAACATACATTTTCTGAGACAGTATAATGCATAAAAGCGATACTGCTCTTGTTACAGATGAGGTAAGTGGAGGGTGCCAGTATCGATTTTTCAGCTTAGACTAGGGTAGAGGCAGGACCTAGGGCACCTACCCCCGCCTGGCCTGGGCTAGCTATGAATGGCAGGCCGAGGGAATATTATACGTCTGTCATCAGCATGGATATGACTTATTGATAGCACGGTGATACTTAGCAAATTATAGCAAATTTGCATTAACATATGTAATATCATGATGGTCAAATAAAAATGTTAGTGTACGTGGATGCATGATATTGCAGCCCATGGGCCATGCAGGAGTTAATTATAACGTAAAATTAATTATTTATTATCATGCCATTCATGGGATGTTGTGTTCAAAGAAATGAAGACAAAGCAACCAGATGGCCATTTAAACATTTATGTTGGACTATGGCTGCTTTTCTTGTAGGCAGATCGAACAACTTTGCAACACTGAATTATGTTAATATTGAATTTAGCGTACTGCATGTGCATTTAAACAATTTACAACTATGTGTTTACATGTAAAGCTGCCCATTGGGTGGTATCGTTTAAGGTAAAACAAGTATTGTGAAAGAACCATTACATATCAACCGATCAAGTATACCAGGTGTAGCAGATATAAATATAATCACTTATGATTTATGATAACATTTATTTAAGCAGTTACTTAGAAAAATTGTTTTGCAAGTAATTATGATTATATGTGATACATTAGCAAATTAAATGGTTTCTGTGCATTGCCTACAACATTATGTTTGTTACCTGATCTATGTAGTTTTGTCCTTCAAGTGCCCGAGAGCTTGCTATGTAATTGGCCCTTTGGAAACGTGTAATTATGTAAATGCCTGTAAGAAATTATAATCATTCATAATTATGATTACTTTGCCCTTTTTGACTTGACACCAAATACAATTACTCAAAATGTGCCAATGATTATATAATGATTACTGTCAACTGTCATTACAACATTTCTGTTCAAAAGTTAGCTTTAAGTCCATTCGTCTGAAACAAATGATAATTAGTTTCTTATAATAGTTTGAACATGTAGAATAACCCATGTTAAATAAAAAATTAAAGAAATTATAATATATCTGGATGTAGTTCAGATTGCAATTTCATCAGCATGTTGATATTTAATTGTTCTGTTGACAATGTGCATTGTATTGTATACCCCAGGTATTCCCCTTTGTGTACATCGATTTTATGAATCAAACCAATGTTTCATTCCATTAACATTAATCAAAATGTAAGAGTTCACCCTTTGAACACCAGACTCCACACACACTGAAGAGGCGAGAATGTTTATTGTGGTATAATTGACGCCTAAATGGTGTAACAATAAAACTAGTATTACATGGAGCGACTGAACGATATTGAGATAGTAATTGTTATACGAACACATAGTATCTGAGTTCTCTCATTCTCAACATTATCCATCTACAAACACAAGTTATGAGGTCTAATTATAAAAACCTATGATATATCAAAGTAGTTATACAAAAACACATGACAGGGATCAAAATAGTGGTAGTCTGGTACTGTTGGTAGTCCGAGGACTACCAGAAATTCAGTCAGAATACCAAAGATGGTGGCACTGGTAGTCTGATAGGCTACCACAAAATGTATGAACATTTTTCAAATTTCTTTTGTTTATCATGTTATTTTGCTTAAATCTGGGCCACTTCCTGACTACCAGATATCTCTCTAAGGACTACCAAAATTCTCAGCTAGGTAGCCCTGCTGACTACCAGAAATGTTGGAGTTATTTCTACCCCTGCATGATATATCAAACAACATTTACAAAGACAAATACAACTTATAACAATAATATCAGTTTTAAAAACCCCTTTTAAATTCCCCTTTTTTTTCCCCCCAAAACCCATTTTTGGGTTTTTATTCAGGGATTGGGGTTTTCCATAAAAATGGAAAGGGTTATTAGATGAACCTGGATAAACCTATGAGTAGCATTGCATAAATCCATGCAAACTGTCCAGTCTTGCAGAGGTCATTGTCCAGGTCAGTAATATGGTAACTGTTCTATGTGAATTTTCATAACTTGGGACTGTTCACCTGTAAACTTTAAAATGTGTCTTCTAATTATTTCTGTGATTGTGGAACATACAAGCAGGGCTGTTAAACCTTTCTGTATGTGCACCTCAGTAATATCACTGATATGGCCACCTCATTTATCTGGTTCTATGTAGCCCAGTTGTAAAAGTGGTCATAGTATTGATAAAGAACTACTCTGGTTGAGAAGTGAGTTGTGTGATAAGGAACTGTTTGTGTGGCAGGTTATGGCGACTGAGAATATGAGAAAGAAGTTGACGGAGGTGGGGGTGGATCTAAACTCGTCAGAGTCAGAACAGATCACACACCTGTGGAACCTCTACATCAAAACTCAGGTAAGTGTATTATACGATGACACTCAAATGTGAGCCTCACTTTTCCTGTGTGTTGCTGTTCACATAATGTAAGTTGAATGATGTGTGATCCTCTGGAGGGAGCCATTGTGGTGTTAACAGAACTGATTTATATAAGTACTTACGGGGACATGTTTTCAAAGGGATTGTCTCACAATGTGGATAAAATGACCAGGTGTGAGTAAGAACCTCTTCATATCGGGTCACTTCGTGTCACAATCTGAGTGTGTCTTCATCTCTGGCAGACAAGTCACACAATGACAGTGATTTATACACAGAATTCATATCATATTAAATCAGCTGAAAGATCACCCCGTAGACCACCTTGTAGACCACCTCGTAGACCACCTTGTAGACCACATTGTAGACCACCCCGTAGACCACCTTGTAGACCACCCCGTAGACCACCCCGTAGACCACCTTGTAGACCACCCCGTAGACCACCTTGTAGAACACCCCGTAAACCAAACCATAGACCACCTTGTAGAACACCCCGTAGACCAAACCATAGACCATCCCTAGACCACCTTGTAGAACACCCCGTAGACCAAACCATAGACCACCCCGTAGACCACCTTGTAGAACACCCCGTAAACCAAACCATAGACCACCCCATAGACCACCTTGTAGAACACCCCGTAGACCACCTTGTAGAACACCCCGTAAACCAAACCATAGACCACCTTGTAGAACACCCCGTAACCAAACCATAGACCACCCCATAGACCACCTTGTAGACCACCCCGTAGACCACCCCGTTGACCACCTTGTAGAACACCCCGTAGACCAAACATAACATGTAGACCACCCCGTAGACCACCTTGTAGAACACCCCGTAAACCAAACCATAGACCACCGTAGACCCCGTAGACCACCTAGACCACCCCGTAGACCACCTTGTAGACCACCCCGTTAGAACCCCCAAACCATTGTAGACCACCCCGTAGACCACCTTGTAGAACACCCCGTAAACCAAACCATAGACCACCTTGTAGAACCCAAAACCCCATAGAACCATAGACCACCTTGTAGAACCCAACCACCGTAACAGAAAAACCAGACCATTGTAGAACACCCCGTAGACCAACCTAGACCATCCCATAGACCACCTTGTAGAACACCCCGTAGACCAAACCATAGACCACCCCGTAGACCACCTTGTAGAACACCCCGTAAACCAAACCATAGACCACGCCATAGACCACCCCGTAGACCACCTTGTAGAACACCCCGTAAACCACCCAGGTGCAACAAGCCAACAACCAGTATTTCACCCATAATTAAATGCCAGGATCTTTATATTTCCTTTATTTTGTCTGTTATAATTACTGAAGTCTACTACTGAGCACATCATAAAAAAAAAAATTCATAATGAAAAATTTCTCAAAAGTTGTAAATGATTGCACATGGTTGTCATCAATACAGTGATTTTCCAGTGGATAAGTAAAACTACAGTAAATAATGGTGATTAGTGGCGCATGCAAAGTAGCAACCTGTTTATTTAATTAAATTCAATGTAGATGCAGTTTGTCAGTAGTTGTATACCATATGATGTTGTCAGCATATTTGCATGTTGTTATTCTGTCAAAGTTTCTAATAAACATACACAATTAATTAATTGAATTTTTTAATAGTTATGGATTTTGTAAGATACAGATATGCTGCAATATGATATAATCAAACATGTTTGAGGATAGGAATATTTTTAATGGATGGTTATTTAAATATATGTAAATAATACTAAGTAAATATTCTTAGCTGCTTGTGAAGTTGACCACTGGATTAATCTTCACACAAATAATGTAATTAAGAACATATAAGATCAATTAGAGATTGCAGTGCAAATAATATATTCATCATGAGACAAGCATCAGAGTGTTTTATGTAATACGTGGTGTTATGGTAGTTAATATATCATTATCTGTGACCATATCTTTACATTTAGAGCACCTGGTATATGTCTTTATGTTCTGTTAAGAATAAGTGTTGTTTTGTGTTATTTATAAGTTGTAAGCCAATGTCTTAAATAACTGTTGCCAACTTGATATATATGTCTTGATAAATAATAATATGTGTTATTAGACAGTGGAGTTTGCTAGTGAGATTATAACGATCACTTTAGTCAGTGCCATTGTCATTTTCTCCAGCATTGTTGGACAGGTGCCAAGCATTAAATGTGAATTCACTGAGGATATGCTGTCATTTACAATACAATGGAATGAATCATTTGGTCACCAACCATTTTGTCTTATGGTGAAATTGTAACTGTTTTATGTATTACTACAAATATTTTCATTGCTGTATAATTTTTTGGAAGCCTAGCTATAATGTGTATTTTTGTATGTACTATATATGGTTCATTAAAAGAAATGCTGTCAAATGTGTTGTGTTATAAACCTTTTGTAATGTCCTTTTATTCCTATTAAGAATAAATATTTTGGCTTATTTTAATAAATACACTATTTAGCGGTTAGCATATACTTAAAGATGTGACATGTGCCAACTTTGTCAGCACTCGCTGAGTAGCATACTCAACCAATTATCTAGTAATTGAGTTAGCATCTGTTAAGAGCATGACATCTTTGTCTCAGGTGGTAGTGGCTGTGATTGATTGTACCTTTGGCAAAGCCAGCAGCTCAGGCATGTTTATTACCATGCACACACAATGGACAGGTATGTCTATTCAGAATCAGAAGCGTTTGTGTGACAGATTAGACTGGCATTGAGTGAGTGTGTGCTGTGGCTTGCTGTGCATTCATTGAGTGGCAGTGCCATGTCACTCACTGCTCTTGTTCCCTGCTGCTAACCAACTCTCCCTGTCTCCCGGGAGTTGCTGATTTGTTGTGGATCGCCTACACACTGGAGTGATTACATTTCAACCACCTAATGTTGTACCCAGGACTGAGTGGAGGGTTTTAAATTGCCCCTTTGAAACTGGAGCAACTGTGAAGACAGACAAGTCTGAGCCTGTGTGTTCACTGCCACTATGGTGAGTTGTCTTTGGGACTGGTCAACTGACAGCCACTGGACATTGGCTGTTACCTGAGACAGGTCATTGCTAGTCCAGTGTGTGTGTGGTCAGTGCTGATTCTGGTATCATCTTCTTATCAGTTGTGATTCTACAGCAAACACCTCTGTGCAGCAGACAGGGTCAGTACAGCACTTGGCTGGCCGTCTACACTGTACACAGAGACGACTATACACAGATGTCATTGTTTGACTTCACGTAATATGGTTTTGCTGGAGTCGTGGTTACACTACATGCAGTCAAGAAACTTTGGGAAAAGTGTCTGCTCTGGTTGTCATGGTAATGATCAATGATGAATCACTGGGAAAGCCAGCAATGCTTACTGCCAATAAGATACGATCAGATTTATTGCCATGTATTTTCATAGCAGTTACAACAAAATATTGGAGTGCCTTGTAATGTTGGGCCTCCCTATACGTATGTTCACATGGCAATACACTCACATGCACCAAACAATTATGATAAAATATACTACCAGGTTCTACTTTAAGACATTAATAAGAGCAATCACATACAATAGGTCAAAATAAAAAGTGAAACTTTATAACTTTGATGATAATTTAGTATAAATAAAAAACATAAAAAGTGGAATATAATAATAAATAATTTATTAATCTGTTGCAGTCATGGAAGAGGCTGGGGTCAATTCTTCTGTTCATCTCATGCTTTCAGTGACCCAAAACCGACCTTCCATCATCTGTCTCCGACCATCATTCCTTGCCATCATTGTCCCTGTCTTGCATAATCTCCCTTCTCATCTCATTCATGGTAGTCCTCCTCACTCATCTCATCTATGGGCCTCCACTCTCTTATCAGCTACAACAAACTTCCCTTGCAGAGTTCTCTATGTGTCCTCTCTGCAGTGTCTTAAGTCTTACAGTCGTAGATACATACTTGTCCTTGGTAGAGAGCACTGGCTCGGGGCGTAGGGCTTTGGGCACTCGACTTAGAGAACCCAGGTTCGAATCCTGTGCTGCAGTGTTAAACTTTGGACAAGTTTTTCACTCTACATTGTTCCAGTTTATTCAGCTGTATGAATGAGTATATTTGTACATTAATTGCAGCTTGGCTGAATGCTTCCCAGAGACGTTGAGGTGGTGTTTGGTTGAATAAGTCTGCCAGGGAAGTAAAGTGTAAAGTATTTTGTCCTGTGAACTGGATACTGCACCACATAAGAATGTTACTTTACTTCACTTTACTTCACTTATTCTGCAGGCGGACCTGAATGCATCTCTCACAAGCATTGACCAGCTCCGGACCCAGCAGACGACTGAGATGAAGGAAGTGGAGCAGTACGTGGAGCACATCCGCTACCTTTCAGATGAGAGGGAGGCTCTCACACTCGAGTTTGAGACGGAGAATGAACAACTGAAGGGACAAGTGGAGAGTCTCAAGGCTGAGGTGAATGGTGAGTGACTTAGTGTAAGTGACGGGAATAAACAACTGAAGAGACAAGTGGAGAGTCTCAAGGCTGAGGTGAATGGTGAGTGACTTAGTGTAAGAGACGGAGAATAAACAACTGAAGAGACAAGTGGAGAGTCTCAAGGCTGAGGTGGATGGTGAGTGACTTAGTGTAAGAGACGGAGAATAAACAACTGAAGGGACAAGTGGAGAGTCTCAAGGCTGAGGTGGATGGTGAGTGACTTAGTGTAAGAGACGGAGAATAAACAACTGAAGGGACAAGTGGAGAGTCTCAAGGCTGAGGTGAATGGTGAGTGACTTAGTGTAAGAGACGGAGAATAAACAACTGAAGGGACAAGTGGAGAGTCTCAAGGCTGAGGTGGATGGTGAGTGACTTAGTGTAAGAGACGGAGAATAAACAACTGAAGGGACAAGTGGAGAGTCTCAAGGCTGAGGTGAATGGTGAGTGACTTAGTGTAAGAGACGGAGAATAAACAACTGAAGGGACAAGTGGAGAGTCTCAAGGCTGAGGTGGATGGTGAGTGACTTAGTGTAAGAGACGGAGAATAAACAACTGAAGAGACAAGTGGAGAGTCTCAAGGCTGAGGTGGATGGTGAGTGACTTAGTGTAAGAGACGGAGAATAAACAACTGAAGGGACAAGTGGAGAGTCTCAAGGCTGAGGTGGATGGTGAGTGACTTAGTGTAAGAGACGGAGAATAAACAACTGAAGGGACAAGTGGAGAGTCTCAAGGCTGAGGTGAATGGTGAGTGACTTAGTGTAAGAGACGGAGAATAAACAACTGAAGGGACAAGTGGAGAGTCTCAAGGCTGAGGTGGATGGTGAGTGACTTAGTGTAAGAGACGGAGAATAAACAACTGAAGGGACAAGTGGAGAGTCTCAAGGCTGAGGTGAATGGTGAGTGACTTAGTGTAAGAGATGGAGAATAAACAACTGAAGAGACAAGTGGAGAGTCTCAAGGCTGAGGTGGATGGTGAGTGACTTAGTGTAAGAGACGGAGAATAAACAACTGAAGGGACAAGTGGAGAGTCTCAAGGCTGAGGTGGATGGTGAGTGACTTAGTGTAAGAGACGGAGAATAAACAACTGAAGGGACAAGTGGAGAGTCTCAAGGCTGAGGTGGATGGTGAGTGACTTAGTGTAAGAGACGGAGAATAAACAACTGAAGGGACAAGTGGAGAGTCTCAAGGCTGAGGTGGATGGTGAGTGACTTAGTGTAAGAGATGGAGAATAAACAACTGAAGAGACAAGTGGAGAGTCTCAAGGCTGAGGTGGATGGTGAGTGACTTAGTGTAAGAGACGGAGAATAAACAACTGAAGAGACAAGTGGAGAGTCTCAAGGCTGAGGTGGATGGTGAGTGACTTAGTGTAAGAGACGGAGAATAAACAACTGAAGGGACAAGTGGAGAGTCTCAAGGCTGAGGTGGATGGTGAGTGACTTAGTGTAAGAGACGGAGAATAAACAACTGAAGGGACAAGTGGAGAGTCTCAAGGCTGAGGTGGATGGTGAGTGACTTAGTGTAAGAGACGGAGAATAAACAACTGAAGGGACAAGTGGAGAGTCTCAAGGCTGAGGTGGATGGTGAGTGACTTAGTGTAAGAGACGGAGAATAAACAACTGAAGGGACAAGTGGAGAGTCTCAAGGCTGAGATGGATGGTGAGTGACTTAGTGTAAGAGACGGAGAATAAACAACTGAAGGGACAAGTGGAGAGTCTCAAGGCTGAGGTGGATGGTGAGTGACTTAGTGTAAGAGACGGAGAATAAACAACTGAAGGGACAAGTGGAGAGTCTCAAGGCTGAGGTGGATGGTGAGTGACTTAGTGTAAGAGACGGAGAATAAACAACTGAAGGGACAAGTGGAGAGTCTCAAGGCTGAGGTGGATGGTGAGTGACTTAGTGTAAGAGACGGAGAATAAACAACTGAAGAGACAAGTGGAGAGTCTCAAGGCTGAGGTGGATGGTGAGTGACTTAGAGTAAGAGACGGAGAATAAACAACTGAAGGGACAAGTGGAGAGTCTCAAGGCTGAGGTGGATGGTGAGTGACTTAGAGTAAGAGACGGAGAATAAACAACTGAAGGGACAAGTGGAGAGTCTCAAGGCTGAGATGGAAGGTGAGTGACTTAGTGTAAGAGACGGAGAATAAACAACTGATGGGACAAGTGGAGAGTCTCAAGGCTGAGGTGGATGGTGAGTGACTTAGTGTAAGAGACGGAGAATAAACAACTGAAGAGACAAGTGGAGAGTCTCAAGGCTGAGGTGGATGGTGAGTGACTTAGAGTAAGAGACGGAGAATAAACAACTGAAGGGACAAGTGGAGAGTCTCAAGGCTGAGGTGGATGGTCAGTGACATACTGTAGTGTGAGGCAGACAACTGTGTTTGTATTTTGTTTGGTGAAACCAAAAAGTGGTTGTAGAACTGTTGACAACCTAAATTACACCAGTGACCTGTGTCTGACAGTGAGGCCCAGTGACCTCTGTGAGGTCAACAGAGGCACTGAAGTCTGGGCCATATTTATCCAGCTGATTCCACATGTAAACAAAAGTCCACTATTTCCGTACCTAAGTAAATGTGTTATGTTATTTACTTTGTATTATGTTATTGCTGTGTGTAAACACGTGTTTTGTTAGATCAGCAAGTTCTACATATGTACAGTAGGCATGTGCACAAACACGTGCAGAGATGGTTCACTTCACCGTAATAAAGTGGTATTTGTTCTCAGTAGTGTTTGTCCTGCAGTGACAGAGAGTCTGTAGTATGTGTCCTGTGTTTGTCCTGCAGTGACAGAGAGTCTGTAGTATGTGTCCTGTGTTGACGCCAGTGACACTGTCCTTTGTTTGCTGCAGGCCAACAGTTCAACAAGGAGACGGAGTCAATGCTGCTCCAACAGGGCCTTTCTGACATCGCCCGGAGCAACGCCAGTGAGCAGGTTGCCTATCTACTCGTGGAGCGAGCTCGGCTCCTCGATGAGCTTGAGGCAGAGCAGGGGCGAAGCGTGGAGCGGGAGCAGGCCAACCATGCTCTTACACAGCGGCTGGAGGAACTACAGCAGGAGCTGGAGGAGGAGAAGGAGGACTTTGAGGAGGATTTGGAGGAGGAGCGGGAAAAGACAAAGAAACTGAAGGAGAGTCTGAAGACAGCCCATGAGGAGGAGATGACATCAGTGACTGCGGAGAATGAGAGGCTGCAGGGGCTGCTGAACACTGCCACCAGCAAGGTGGGTGTGGCGGGTGGAGAGGGAGAGAGAGGGAGAGAGAGGGAGGGAGAGGGAGAGAGAGAGGGAGAGGGAGAGGGAGGGAGGGAGTAAGGGAGGGAGGGAGTAAGGGAGGGAGGGAGTAAGGGAGGGATGAGAGTAGAGAGCAAGGGAATGAGATGATACTACTTGCATTTAACTGGGGACTGTTTCACTGACATTCACGTGAGCTCATAAGTCTGATTTTGCTCCTTAGCTGTGATGTTGTGTGCCGAAAACTGTCAACATGAAAATGTGCCACCATGACACTTTGCTGATGTGTCACAGAAATAGTGTCCTTGTAAAACAATGTCCTGAGATGATCACAAATATTGCTGAAATATGTGGTTACACAATCTTGCTGGAGTCCTTGTTGGAATTCTCTTTCATTATAAGTCAAGCAAATACAACAACATTTGTATGTTTGGTACATTGTCTCTTTGGTGGTTATCTAATACAGTAGCAGCCTGGTTTAAAAAGGGAAAGTTTGCCATGATGCTTATTTAATGTCACATGTTAAAGTTGTGTACAAACTGTCAGTACAGTCCCTTGTATTGATGATAAGCACCACTTCAAGTGTGTTTGTGGCACCACTTCTAAAGTGTGTTTGTGGCACCATTACAAGTGTGTTTGTGGCACCACTTCAAGTGTGTTTGTGGCACCATTACAAGTGTGTTTGTGGCACCACTTCTAAAGTGTTTTGTGGCACCAGTACAACTGTGTTTGTGGCACCAGTACAAGTGTGTTTGTGGCACCACTTCTAAAGTGTGTTTGTGGCACCATCTGTTTGTGGCACCACTACAAGTGTGTTTGTGGCACCACTACAAGTGTGTTGGCACCACTTCTAAAGTGTGTTTTGTGGCACCACTTCTAAACTGTGTTTGTGGCACCAGTACAAGTGTGTTTGTGGCACCACTTCTAAAGTGTGTTTGTGGCACCACTTACAAGTGTGTTTGTGGCACCACTCAAGTGTGTTTGTGGCACCACTACAAGTGTGTTTGTGGCACCACTTCTGTGTTTTTTTGGCACCACCTGTTCATAATGTTTTTCACCACTTCTAGCCAAGTGTGTTTTGTGCACCACTTCTAAATGTGTTGGCACCTACAAGTGTGTTTTCACCACTTGGTCAGTTCACGCTATGGCTACCATACTGTTTTACTTCTCTGGCTCACCTCTGTTTTCAACACCTTTCAGACCTCTCACATCTCAACCCCTCAGCAATTCTCTCTCCTTCTCATCCTCTTCTCTACTTTTTCTCTACCCTCTCACCCATCACTCTCTCTCTCTCATCCCTCACTCTCTCCTCTCATCCCTCACTCTCACCCACCACTCTCTTCTCTCATCCCTCACTCTCTTCTCTCATCCCTCACTCTCTCCTCTCATCCCTCACTCTCTCCTCTCATCCCTCACTCTCTCCTCTCATCCCTCACTCTCTCCTCTCATCCCTCACTCTCTTCTCTCATCCCTCACTCTCTCCTCTCATCCCTCACTCTCTCCTCTCATCCCTCACTCTCTCCTCTCATCCCTCACTCTCTCCTCTCATCCCTCACTCTCTCCTCTCATCCCTCACTCTCTCCTCTCAACCCTCACTCTCTCCTCTCAACCCTCACTCTCTCCTCTCATCCTCACTCTCTCCTCTCAACCCTCACTCTCTCCTCTCAACCCTCACTCTCTCCTCTCATCCCTCACTCTCTCCTCTCATCCTCAATCTCTCCTCTCAACCCTCACTCTCTCCTCTCATCCCTCACTCTCTCCTCTCACTCCTCACTCTCTCCTCTCATCCCTCACTCTCTCCTCTCATCCCTCACTCTCTCCTCTCATCCCTCACTCTCTCCTCTCAACCCTCACTCTCTCCTCTCATCCCTCACTCTCTCATCTCATCCCTCACTCTCTCCTCTCATCCCTCACTCTCTCCTCTCATCCCTCACTCTCTCATCTCACCCCTCACTCTCTCCTCTCATCCCTCACTCTCTCCTCTCATCCCTCACTCTCTCCTCTCATCCCTCACTCTCTCATCTCAACCCTCACTCTCTCCTCTCATCCCTCACTCTCTTTTCCCCTTCTCTCACTCCTCCACTCTCTCCTCTCACCCATCACTCTCTCCTCTCATCCCTCACTCTCTCCCCTCTTCATCCCTCACTCTCTCCTCTCATCCCTCACTCTCTCCTCTCATCCCTCACTCTCTCCTCTCATCCCTCACTCTCTCCTCTCATCCCTCACTCTCTCATCTCACCCTCACTCTCTCCTCTCATCCCTCTCTCCTCTAAATCCCTCACTCTCTCTCTCATCCTCACTCTCTCTCTCTCATCCCCCCTCACTCTCTCCTCTCACCCTCACTCTCTCCTCTCATACCTCACTCTCTCCTCTCATCCCTCACTCTCTCCTCTCACCCTCACTCTCTCTCTCTCATCCCTCACTCTCTCCTCTCATCCCTCCTCCTCTCTCTCTCATCCCTCACTCTCTCCTCTCATCCCTCACTCTCTCCTCTCATCCCTCACTCTCTCCTCTCATCCCTCACTCTCTCCTCTCATCCCTCACTCTCTCATCTCAACCCTCACTCTCTCCTCTCATCCCTCACTCTCTCTTCTCCTCCTCCTCTCTCTCTCTCACTCTCTCCTCTCTCCTCTCTCTCCCTCACTCTCTCCTCTCATCCCTCACTCTCTCCTCTCATCCCTCACTCTCTCCTCTCATCCCTCACTCTCTCCTCTCATCCCTCACTCTCTCCTCTCATCCCTCACTCTCTCCTCTCTCTCCTCACTCTCTCATCTCACCCTCTCTTCTCTCCTCTCATCCCTCACTCTCTCCTCTCATCCCTCACTCTCTCCTCTCATCCCTCACTCTCTCATCTCAACCCTCACTCTCTCCTCTCATCCCTCACTCTCTCTTCTCACTCCTCACTCTCTCCTCTCACCCATCACTCTCTCCTCTCATACCTCACTCTCTCCTCTCATCCCTCACTCTCTCCTCTCATCCCTCACTCTCTCCTCTCATCCCTCACTCTCTCCTCTCATCCCTCACTCTCTCCTCTCATCCCTCACTCTCTCATCTCACCCTCACTCTCTCATCCCTCACTCTCTCCTCTCATCCCTCACTCTCTCCTCTCATCCCTCACTCTCTCCTCTCACCCATCACTCTCTCCTCTCATCCCTCACTCTCTCCTCTCATCCCTCACTCTCTCCTCTCATCCCTCACTCTCTCCTCTCATCCCTCACTCTCACCCACCTCTCTCATCCCTCACTCTCTCCTCTCAACCCTCACTCTCTCCTCTCATCCCTCACTCTCTCCTCTCATCCCTCACTCTCTCCTCTCATCCCTCACTCTCACCCACTCACTCTCTTCTCTCATCCCTCACTCTCTCCTCTCATCCCTCACTCTCTCCTCTCATCCCTCACTCTCTTCTCTCATCCCTCACTCTCTCCTCTCAACCCTCACTCTCTCCTCTCATCCCTCACTCTCTCCTCTCATCCCTCACTCTCACCCACCACTCTCTTCTCTCATCCCTCACTCTCTCCTCTCATCCCCTACTCTCTCCTCTCATCCCTCACTCTCTCCTCTCATCCCTCACTCTCTCATCTCACCCCTCACTCTCTCCTCTCATCCCTCACTCTTTCCTCTCATCCCTCACTCTCCCCTCCTCTCACCCCTCACTCTCTCCTCTCACCCCTCACTCTCTCCTCTCATCCCTCACTCTTTCCTCTCATCCCTCACTCTCTCCTCTCATCCCTCACTCTTTCCTCTCATCCCTCACTCTCCCCTCTCTCACCCTTCACTCTCTCCTCTCACCCCTCACTCTCTCCTCTCATCCCTCACTCTCTCCTCTCATCCCTCACTCTCTTCTCTCACCCATCACTCTCTCCTCTCATCCCTCACTCTCTCCTCTCACCACTCACTCTCTCCTCTCACCCCTCACTCTCTCCTCTCATCCCTCACTCTCTCCTCTCATCCCTCACTCTTTCCTCTCATCCCTCACTCTCTCCTCTCAATCCTCACTCTCTCCTCTCACCCTTTACTATCTTCTCGTTTCCATTACTCTCTCCTCTCACCCCTCACTCTCACCAATCACTGTCTCCTCTTTTCTCTTACTCTCTCCTCTCACCCTTTACTATCTTCTCTTTTCCATCACGCTCTCCTCGTATCCCTCAGTCTCTCTTAACTAACTAGTCCACTGTGTCCCTTGCTTATATTATCTCCATCTTTCCTATTCTGTCAATTGATGTCAATTGACTTCCACAGACCTGTGGGTAAACACCACTTGTCCACCTCACAATGTCCTCATTAGGGTCCACTCTGAGTTCAGTCTTCATCTGCTCAGGCACAGACAAAGAACAAGTGCAGAGTGAGAAACAAGATGAGTCAGCGAGGACGAATGATGCAATGTCTTCTGATGTGGATGAGTTGAAGCGGGAGTTGAGTGAACTGAAGACAGAGAATGAGGCTCTCAGGACAAAGGTACTACAGTGATTCTGACTTGTTGCTGTATTTGCTGTCCATAGAGCACTGGTACAAATGTAATTTAGGTGTGTTTAAGGTAACTTGTGCAGTTCAAATGTTGTTCTATTGTGTTATGATAATCATTTACCATAACCATTTCATTACGACAAGCCGCTTTAATATGATAGGCCACTATTGCAGCCACACAGTGTGTGACACTTGAATACGATAGGCCACTATTGCAGCATTGACGATGTCTGTTATTCGAATCATTTTTATGCACAATTACTCTTAGCAAGTCTTACCATAGCTATGATGTTCATTGTTGTAGTGTGTAGTTCTTGTATGGTACAGTGTATGTGTTGTATGGCTGAGTGTGGTTGTTGTAGATCAGTGTATAGTTGTTGTAGATCAGTGTGTTGTTGTTGTAGATCAGTGTGTTGTTATTGCATATCAGAGTCTGGTTGTTGTAGATCAGTGTGTAGTTGTTGTATATCAGTGTATTATTATTGTAGATCCGTGTGTAGTTGTTGTATATCAGTGTGTTGTTGTAGATCAGTGAGTTGTTATTGTAGATCAGAGTATGGTTGTTGTAGATCAGTGTGTAGTTGTTGTATATCAGTATGTTGTTGTTGTAGATCAGTGTGTGGTTGTTGTAGATCAGTGTGTAGTTGTTGTATATCAGTATGTTGTTGTTGTAGATCAGTGTGTGGTTGTTGTAGATCAGTGTGTAGTTGTTGTATATCAGTGTGTTGTTGTTGTAGGTCAGTGAGTTGTTATTGTAGACCAGTGTGTAGTTGTTGTAGATCAGTGTGGTTATTGTAGATCAGTGTGTTGTTGTTGTATATCAGTGTGTTGTTGTAGATCAGTGTGTTGTTGTAGATCAGTGTGTAGTTGTTGTATATCAGTGTGTTGTTGTTGTAGATTAGTGAGTTGAATGAAGAGCTGGAGACGGAGAAGTTGGAGACGGAAGACAAAGTGGAGGAGCGAGACAAGACGATTCAGAAGCTGAGGGATGAGATCGAACGACAACACAAGTACATCGCTGAGCTGCAGGTGTGTAACGACTCACGACTCTTTACTCTGACTGATCTCATCAAAGGTAGATGGACTTACCTTACCTTACCTGTCCTCTTTGGGTCTCAGAGGTCACCATGCTTTGTCCAGTCTCTGTCCAGCTACATACTTCAGTCCATGTCTTTGATGTGAGTTCTCTTGAGCTGTTCTTCACCAAGTCATTCATCAATCTGCTTTCTCTTTTCTGTAGATAATTCCTCTCTAATGACTCAGGTTATGGCCACAGGTATTCACAAAACGACTACTAATGTAACTACTGAGTGGTTCCCAGTCTTACCATCTCTGTTTCTGTCACCGTTGGTCTCTCGTGGATACCAGACTTCTGAGGATGAGGTACGTAGCAGGTTCTCTCTCTCTTCTCACTTCTCACTTCACACCAGCACCAGTAGTTATCTTTATGTGTGTGTGTTATGGACTTGATATGATGTCACACTTTTAGGTAGTGCCCAGTGCTTCTGTACTCAGTCGAGGGCCAAGTGGAATACTTATAATGGTAATGATAAAGTAATAAACAATAGTAGGTAATGTCTGTTGAAATGTTTACTGTTTTTATTGTTTTGCAGATTGTTTTTTTCCCAAAAAATTGTCATCATTTTTAAGGATTGTGACATTTTAAACAAAAAATGTTCTATTCATTTGTGACATTTAAAACCCAAAATTTACTATTCGTTTTTAATGCATTGCTAAGTTTAAATCCTATCACAAGGCACTATAAATGACTTGCAGACTACAAGCATTTAGGACAACTTTTATTTCCATGTTGACTGTTGCATTCTAGCTTGAATATTCTTTCTGCTTGCTGTAAACCTGCACGAGAAATTCGTTGTTTTACAACCAACCACTGCAGAAACACTTAGCTAAATCTACAAATCATAGACAACAAAACAACAGTCAAAACAAACATTTACTTTTCACTTTGAAGAGCTTAAACTACAATTTATACTGTACTTGGTTTACCTCTTTGGACCTGTCGTTGCTTCTATTTGACGGTGTTCACCTCTTTGCCTTGCACTCTGTGCCCCCGCCTGCATGAACACAGTGGCACTGCAACTATTCACTTGTATCTGCATGGATTTTGTAATTATTACATATGTAAAATTCCGTAAACACAATAAGTAAGTAAGTAAAAACTTTATTTCCTGATGGTTACCAGGCCACATGGTATATCGTTATTGTCAATGGGCCATCACCACCGAACACTGTTACATACATACATATATACATACATACAATAACACTTTAAATAAAATATATAGTTCACAACAATACTAATATAATAATAATAATAAGTAAATATATAAGAAATTGGTAATTAAACTATAATTATTTTAAAAATTATATATGGCTGTATGATATAAAATATATAAATGGCTGTATGATAAAAAAAAATATCATAAATAATATTAATAAACATTAAAAATAATAATAAAAACATATTAAATTAATAAAAACAAATTATGACAATAACATCATAGTATATAAAAATCTTAGTTTCAAAGAGGAATTATTATCAAAGTAATCTGGGTGGTTTTATGATAATTCTGATTATTTCTGATGACCATGGAAATCTTATTTCTGAGGTGTGTCACATTTGATAAGCCGACACTGCTGACTTGTCTTCCAGCTGGTCACCAAGAGAAGTACGTCTGACAAGAAGTCACTGGAGATTCAGCTGAACTTTGCTGAGCAACAGTTGGAAGATCTCCAGGCCTCCGAGCAACAGTTGCGGGCAGCCAATGTAAGTGTGTTGTAAAAGTCATCTGGTCTAACAGAGGAAAACATGTGCTTAATGGTCACAACACAAAGTAGTGAAGGAGGGTACAATGTATATGATGTGGTGGGGCTAAACATATATATGGAAGGTGGGATTAGTGTAAGACTAGCCTGTGAATCAGCAGGTGATTGACCCCTCCCATCATTACTTTTCACCATCAACTTTGAAAAAAGAACTTGTCAGTCTTCTTGTATTATTTCCAGAAAGCTACTGCTGAATTGCATCAAGAAAACTGACAATAATAATGGTTAATTTTGTAAAAAAGATTGTTAGTTATTATGTGACCTGGCATATTGAAACTCATATTTACTATGACAACTGTACAGACCAATTTACTCTAGCTGTACCTGTACCTTTGCAGAAGAAGTTGCAGTCTGAAGCTGGAGGCCGACAAGAAAAGTGTGACAGAGAACTCTCCGACATTGAGGAGGAGAAATCTAAACTTTCCGAGGAACTCATGTCGTTAAAAGAAAAGCTTCGCCAAAAAGACCGCCAAATACTAATCCTAGAGGGTAGAGTATCAAGTTCCCCTAGAAGCTCATCTCTTGAACGACAGACGTCCTGTGAAGCCAAAGTGACAGAAATAGAGGAGAAAATGAAGGTAATTCTCTCTGCACTGTTCACCTATTTACTCACTTAGCTGTTTTTCTTATAAGGCATATTTCAGATGGCACTGTTTGATAACATCTTGTTGAATTTTAAAAATGCTGTGGTGAATTAAAATGACTGAAATGATACTGTATTTATATTGCAATTACACATAGAATAGTTATTTAAACAAAGCTTGATTATTTTGCATTAATAATAGCTTCAGCAGTCAGAAGAGAAACCCAAGGCACATTTAGAAGATTTTAAGCACCGGCTGCAGACAGTTGTTCAAGGGAAAGAAGAACTTAGGCGGCAACTGGAACAGCAAGAGAAGCAAATTAGTGAACTGAAAAATGAACTAAAGGAAAAGTCAGCCCGGCAGCGGATGATGGAAAAGGCGACAGAGGAGATGGAAAGCATCAATGAAGAACTCTCAGAAAAGGTAAAGGGTAGTTTTAATATTGTGTGGTGAGAAAAAATGTCTGATGGTTAGAAAACGTTTGTAGTAACTTGTTTGTTCTATTATATTGACTAGTGGTACAGTGATGATGATCATCATTTAACAATGGTGTTTCCCGGCTCAGCTGGGTTCATCTTTCTCATAATTGCCTTCTTCCAGTTGTCAGTCCCGAGCATCCCATGGGTTGACACCATCAGACTCAAGTCTGCAGACACAAGAGTCCTGCCAGGGTTTCCTTGGCCTGCCAATGGGAGCTGTCCCCCTCCACCACTAACTTCATATACCCTTTTACCCAGTCAATGTCGTTGTTTTGCTCTACATGCCCACACCACCTCAGCGTACTTCTCATAGCATCTCCAATCACCTCTACTTCCACTTTTCTTCTCTAAGTTCTGCACTGGGCTGTCTGTCACTCAGTGATGTGCCATACAACTGTGTTAGTTTTGTGTTAGTACCAAGTATATGAATGTACATGTATATATATATATATGTGTGTGTGTGTGTGTATGTGTATATGTTCACACACATTTATTGTTTCAGCTATCTCGGACTAAAGAGCAGTTTTCAAAGTGTAAACAAGATCTAGAGGAGGAGCAGTATAAAAGTGAAGGTAGGACCCTCAGTGTCTACATAGGTTCAGCTTCAGGATCATCAGCCACACACTGTTTACAGAGTTTGTTTTCATCAACAGCTACTTTTCAGAATAAAATGCAGTTAAATGTTAATATTAAAAACACTGGTCCAGCAACAGTCTGACTTTCTTATTTGTCATCTGTCTACTCAGGTAGATACGTGCAGCAGTCCAATAATAGCCGCCAGTTACCATGGTCTGTTGTCTGTCTTAGTTCGCTCTCTGTCTAATGATTCTCTCCATGTGTTGTTTGTGGTCACTTACTTCTGTTCCTTGGCCAAGATTTGCAGTATTTTGTTGTTGTTTTCATCTCAAAATGTTGGACAAATCCTGTAAGAGGAAGGGATGGAGGGAAGGGATGGAGGGAAGGGAGGAAGGGAGATGTAGGTGAATGCTGATGAGATTGTGACTTGTTGGACAGAGAGAGAGATGGAGTTTGAGGGTCGTCTACAACAGATGCAGGCAGAGACAGATGCCCTGCGTCGAGAGCTGAATGCAGCAGAGATGAAGACTAAAGATGAAGCTACTCGACCGGTCAGTGCCGGGTCTGATGACAATTAATTTCCCCAAAATATACCATAGAAAGTATTGTATAATATTTATTAAATGTCACAGTGCTTAGTATAAAATATACATTTGTAATCTCACAAGACAATTAATTTCCAAAAAGTTACCATTCAAATTTTTCTATTCTATTTATTAAATGTCACAGTGCTTTACACATTGTATATTTTTGATTTGAAAGTTCAGTATTGCTAAACTTGAGTTTCAAGTATTTTAGCCAGTCTTTATAACAGGAGTTGTTAATTCAGGAGACACCAGACAACCAGGAGCAGATGCTGGGTGAGAAGATGGAGGCCATCACAAGGCAGTGGGAAACAGAAAAAGCGAACTGGTCACGCAAACTGGAACAGTCGTCTGGCGAAATAAAGATGTTGAAAGATACGTTGTCCCAGAAAGAATTGGTATGTGTTGTGCATTATACGGGGAAATATTTCAAAAAGTTCATCTGTTGGAAATCTGGCTCATGGGAATTCAAACATGATGCATTTGCAATCTTTATGAATATTGCACGAATAAAATTTGCTTTGAGTACCAGTAGTATTGTCATGAATAAAAGAATACAATGGACATTACAAGATTTAATTTGAAAATTTACTGTAATAAGTACACCACTTATTGTTTGATTCACTCCAAATACATAATGAAGCATTGCTACATCAGTTTGGATTTGAATACAATGAGTACGAAATGTGTGTGTGTGTGTGTGTGTGTGTGTGTGTGTGTGTGTGTGTGTGTGTGTGTGTGTGTGTGTGTGTGTGTGTGTGTGTGTGTGTGTGTGTGTGTGTGTGTGTGTGTGTGTGTGTGTGTGTGTGTGTGTGTGTGTGTGTGTGTGTGTGTGTGTGTGTGTGTGTGTGTGTGTGTGTGTGTGTGTGTGTGTGTGTGTGTGTGTGTGTTCTAATGAAATGAGTCGTATGTAAAAAAAAGTTAATGTTATCATTGAAATGAAGATAAATTAAGCTTTCCAAATAAAAATCATGGGCCTAGCTCATACACAGCCAATGTTATTCACACTGAACATGACAGGATAGAAATGTACAAACTGAGAAAAACACACTTGAAGTTCGCGGTCACGTAAGCGCATGATCGTGTATGTTGTCATTCCAAAATCGGCCATTTTGCTTCTATTTTTCCATTTGATGCTTTCGAAATAAACTCCCAAGTCATGTTCATTGTCAAAGATATGTCATGCTAACTGTTTATTGAGATTACTGCAACATAATCCATGTATTTAAAATTGTTTTGTAGCAACGACCCAATCGATCATGCTTATTTACAGTTAGCGAGTGAGCACTGCGCCTGCACGAACAGCTTTAAGCCAATTAGGGGCCCCCTATCAACCATGTCCCCATATCAGATGATGTTTGTTTACAGATAGGCCTCTCAGATAAGCACTGCTATTTGTTAAAATTGACGTCAGTGGGGAATTATGTTACCAGATTCCAAAAGAGGGTGTTATGAGCTTTCCCGTACTACCAAATATGTCCGCCATGCACAAACCTCGAAGAAGTGTGATTTATCGGTTCCGTTTTATGAAATTCATGCGTGAAATGTTATGTAACCTTTCTAAAAAGGTTATAAAATGTAGTAAATGAGAAATAAGCAGTGCCAATTGACAGAAAAGATATTAAAGTATACTTTGGTGACAAAAAGTAAACATCGTCGAAAATCATTGTGCAATGTTTGTGTACAGTGTTTTCTCCACATCAGGTCATTTCATTAGAACACATCACATATACTTAGTAAACCAGGACTCTTATGGCAGATGTGTGTTATCTTAAACTGCATTATTATTATTGTATGATTTAATTTGATCCAGGAAATGTCGCGATTCAAGGAAGACGCTGCTATGCTGAGAACAAAAAAGATGGAGATTGAGAGAGAGATGGTAAGTCTGAAACAGGAACACTTTCTGGAGAAGGAAGAGTTGGAAGATGAAATAGAGAAGATGAGAGAGCAATACCTTTTAGAGAAGGCAGAACTAGAGAAGGAACTTGAGACAATGCAGCAACAGAGCATGACAGCGAAAGCAGACGTAGAGAGCGAACTAAAGGCACTCAAACAACACGACTCCGAGCAGAAGACACGCACAAAAGAGGCCACAGAGGTAATTATCTGTAGTTCAACGAGTAATAATGTATATAGCCATAATTATTACGAAATATTTACTTTGTATTTAATAAAATATTTATCAACCAATAGTAAATGTGCTTAAATAAGTTTCTCTTCTTTGTTTAAGGAATGAGAAAGACATCATTTGAAATGGAGAGTAAGATGATAGTTTGTTTATTGTTATATTATGTTTTGGATTTGTTTATTATTGTACTATGTTTTGGGTTGGTTTCATGTTGAATTATGGGTATGTTTTGTGTTGATATTACTGACTTGTTACTTAAACATGTTTCATGATAATATTATACACTTTGTTCCTGTTTATATTGCAGTTAAATAAACTGATTTAATTTTGAAACCATTAACTTATTCCATGTTGACAATGCAAACTAAGTTTCTTTATTAAATCAAATTTTTTTTTCATTGCATACATTGATATTGTAAAAACTTGTTTCATGTTGATATTGTAAACATTTTTCATGTTGATATTGTAAACATGTTGATAATGTAAACCTATTTCCTCTTCATGTTGTAAACTTGCTTTATTTGATATTGTAAACCTGTTTCGTTGTGATATTGTAAACCTGTTTAATTGTAATACTGTAAACCTATTTCACGGTGATACTGTAAACGTGTTTCAGGATGAATCAAATGCACAAATAAGAAGACTAGAGGATGAAATCAAAACCTTGCGAGGAGAGAGAGAGAGTGAGCTAGTGAACTGGACCAAGAAGCTGGCAGAGAGGACGGATGAGTTGAAGCGAGTGAAGCAGGAAGTGACAGACAAGACTCAGGTAGGCAGTTGACACTTGGTGGTGTCAGACACCCAGAGTTATAGTCTACACAACTTGCTGGATAGATGCATCTAAGAATTGTATGTTATTATTTTAAGTAAGAATCTTTGAGTTACTCATGACATGCCCTGTAATCAGGGTCCACACGCACTACCAAAAGTCTGTATGTGGTGATGTTGTTGCTGTGGAATATGATGTTACTATTGTGATGTTGTTGCTGTGGAATATGATGTTACTATTGTGATGTTGTTGCTGTAGAATATGATGTTACTATAGGATGTGATGTTGTTGCTGTATAATAGGATGTTATTGCTGTGAAATGTTATGTTGTTATAGAATGGGATGTTGTTGTAGAGTTTGAATGTGTTGTTGTAAGATGTGATATTGTTGTTGCTGTAAAATGTGATATTAGTGATGTAGAATGTGATGTTTTCGGTGCTGTAGAATGTAATGTTGTTATTGCTGTTTGTGCCGTAGAATGTGTTGTTGCTATAGAATATGATGATGTTGTTGCTGTAGGAGCTCTCAGAGCTGCAGGAGGAGTGTGTGACTCTGAGAGCGAATGGAGAGCGGCTGAAGCTGGAGCTGGAGAGAGCCAAGGACCAAGAGCAGAGAAGTTCAAACACCAGTCGGCAGCTCAGTTTCCAAAACAATGAAGTAGGTTATTTCAAAAAAAGTTTGGTAAAGACAAACTGATAATATTTTCTTGGGAAGTGTTGACTTGCTCCATCTTTTTAAAGTACCAGAACATACATTTTAATGTAATCAGCTGCATCTGTAGAACTTTCATAAAATGGTTACATTATTAATACAGAGTGAGTAACATTGATGTTTTCTCTCCATGTGTCAATGATTGTTCTGTCATTTTCAACTCTCTCAACCCCTCTGTCTTCTGTTTTCCTTCTCAATTCCTCTACCAATCCTTCCAAATCTTTCTTTATACCTGTATGTGCAGTCCCCACAGTGCAGTCAAGTCTTCCTGTTTGTGTTTTCTACCTGTGGCCTGTACGCCAGTCATCTTCAAGGTCTTAGTGCAGGTTTCCCTGGGTCAATCAACAATTATTTTCAATTATTATGTTGTAAAAATTTATTTTATGAATGTTTGAATATGTATGATCCAAATAAATTCTTCTTTTCTTCTACATACCATGATCTGCCAACTGTTCTTTCCCTATGTTCTCCATGTCCCACTCACTGTAATCTCCTCATCCTTATTCACCTTTCACTTCCATCAGTTGCAGTCGTCGGTACGGAGGCTGGAGGAGTCCATGCGCAGTCTTGAGTCAGCCAAGACACTGCTGCAGAAGGTGGGTCCATAGTACTGCTGATACATTATCGCACTCATTAATCTTTAATGTAATTTGCTGCCAGGCTGTTGGAGTGGAGTCTGTTGCTTGCCGCAGTCTGTGGGCCTCATGTCAGGGTGTTGTGTTGACAGAAATGCCAGGAACCGGTAGCTACAGAAGACATGAAGCAACGACTCGAACCAAACGTCGTCGTTGTGAAGGCACTTGAGAAGAGGGCAGAGGTCGCGGAGAAACAGGTGAGACACCAGGTGACAGCACCGGTCAGGGGGACATTGCAGTGTTGGCTTGGTCGTGGGTTGACGTATGGTAAAGTGTTTCCTCTGTAGAGTTTGTGGATGTTTTGTAATGTGTACATACTTTCTAATACGAACACAGAAACTGGTGCTGCTTTTATTAGTTGGAGTTGTTCTATCAATACAAATTTTATTTAGATGAATGGATTGGTAAATGAGTGAAGTTTTGGGAGATATTGCTGGTGAAATGTATAATGTAGTGTCTGCGTGTTCCTGTGTGTGTGTGTGTGTGTGCGTGTGCGTGTGCGTGTGCATGTGTGCTGTATGTGAAATATCTCCTAAATAATTGTTTCTGTATATGTACCTACTGCTATGAATGAGTGGTTCTTCTTGACCTAACACAGCATAGCAGCCACCACTAATGTGTGGGCACTATTGATTTGTATTGTCTGAGTAAGCTGGTCTGGTCATGCACGGTTGGTCAACCGTGACTTGATCACACCTGTCTCTCTCACAAGACATTTCCAGCTGTTCAGGAATTTATTCATTAAATAAATTTATTGATGCAGTTACCTGCTTGATTAATCTCCTGTTGTATGGCTGACATGGTTTTCTGCGTTAATGGTGGCAAGTGAATTTTTTTAAATATATTTTGCTTTAATTTATTCAATTTTTATTAGTCTTAATTGATGAATTTATTTATTATCAATCAACTGAATCAACTTCTTTTGTGTATTTATTTTTCATTATAATTTATTACTTTAACTTTTAAACTAACATAATTAGTTTCTGTATTTATATAGTTAAATTTGTGTTATTTTGAACATATGTCTCTTGTTAAGCACTATGAATGCGTTGGATATGCGCTATACAAAATAAACATTATTATTTATATTTTATTGTACAGTTTTTTTAGCTGAAAAGTTAAGAAAATCACTGACTGTGACTGTGCATACAGCCAGTCAAGTATTACATCATTCAACCAATCAGTGCATTAGTTTTAAACTAAATATACATACAAACAAAGTATAATAAGATAATAAAGTAACGTAGCACATTTTAAGATATACACTAGGAAAGATCATCAGTTATGACTAAGTGTGCTCTGTGATGCTCTAAACAAATAAGCACAATGTACACTCGCCCTCTGTGATTGTGCCTGTCAGTGGGAGAGCCTCAGCACTGAGCTGTTCAAGGCGCAGTCGAAGGCGGACCAGCTGCAACAGGACCTCTCGAGTCTCAAGAGCAAGCTTCACTCGAGAGACAGTGAGATAGTTCGTCTGCACAAACAACTCGAGCGAGAAACAACTAAATGGTATGCTTTATCATATGTTTTATATGATATTATCTAGTAATGTTTTTTCTCTGCAGGAGACATATGTGTAATTGGCTAGCAAGTCAGTTATTTTAACGCAGATAATTATTTGAGCTCAGAAATAACTGTGACATATTTTTAATAGGATCAAACCTACTGAACAATACTTTTGAAGTCACACAAAGATCAGTGGGTCCGTGTCATCTTGTTCCACTGCTGCCCTCTACACAAGTCCTCAGTGATCATGTTTTGTTCTTGTCAGTTGCCATGCCAACAAGGTGTGATGTTTTGTTGTTGTCAGTCACCATGCCAACAAGGTGTGATGTTTTGTTGTTGTCAGTCACCATGCCAATGAGGTGTGATGTTTTGTTGTTGTCAGTCACCATGCCAACAAGGTGTGATGTTTTGTTGTTGTCAGTCACCATGCCAACAAGGTGTGATGTTTTGTTGTTGTCAGTTGCCATGCGAACAAGATGTGATGTTTTGTTGTCAGTTGCCATGCCAATGAGGTGTTATATTTTGTTGTTGTTAGTTGCCGTGCCAACAAGGTGTGATGATGTATTGTTGTTAGTTGCCATGCCAACAAGGTGTCATGATTTGT
This sequence comes from Ridgeia piscesae, assembly GCA_025642075.2. Lineage (NCBI taxonomy): Eukaryota > Metazoa > Annelida > Polychaeta > Sabellida > Siboglinidae > Ridgeia > Ridgeia piscesae. The sequence goes on along the minus strand of JAODUO010000010.1, from coordinate 1,029,424 downwards.
TGTTGTCAGTTGCCATGCCAACAAGGTGTGATGGTTTGTTGTTGTCAGTTGCCGTGCCAACGAGGTGTTGCTGAGGCTGGAGCAGCAGATGGTGACAGTGAAGGAGAAGGAGAAGATGGTGCAGAGCAAGAACTCTGAGTTACAACATCGCCTCATTGACCTGGAGGGCAAACTGGAGGCGACATTGAGTGGACAGAGGGCAACCAGTGACCAGGTCAGTGGGTCACTGCAAGTGACCAGTAGATAAAACACCTTCATGTGGGTTATGATTGAAACTTTTTGCTTGTTGGAGTTCACTGCAAAGGTTTACAATGTTTCTGTGTGGGATGTCCTACTCTTCTGGTGTGGACCCCGTGGAGCTGGGACTGACAGAATACTGTGTCCACCTCTACAGCCTCAGATGCTGTGATCACTGAATACTGCATTCCCAGTGACTTGACATGAACATTGCATCATTTCAACTCAAGATTTCGGTGGCACTAACACATTTTATCAACAGGAATGTCATATATATATATTCTGAAAGTTGAATACTTAAAACAAGTAATATAGTTAGAATATATTTTAATGTTATAATTGTAAACCTAACAAACACATCATTCAAAATTAGCATAATGAACAAATATAAATAAAATATGAATTAAAAAAATCTGTCGAAGTAAGTTGTTAGTTGGTAAATCATTCCTCGGTGATATAAGTAACATCAACCACCATTACTGCGATCAAACATTTTTGCAGTCAATTATACAAAATATGCACAAATTTTGAATGCATTCAACAAGGCAATAATCCATGATTAGCGCTACAGCAATGCTAAGGACCACTCATAGTGGCAATGTATATCATGTGCTTCCATTATAGTTGATAATTGTATGTAGAAAAAATGTGAATAGCAGCCATCATCAGTGCCCAGAGCAGCCTGCAATAGTCAAGTGTCACACATGTGTGGGTGCAGTAGCAGCCTGCAATAGTCAAGTGTCACACATGTGTGGGTGCAGTAGCAGCCTGCAATAGTCAAGTGTCACACATGTGTGGGTGCAGTAGCAGCCTGCAATAGTCAAGTGTCACACATGTGTGGGTGCAGTAGCAGCCTGCAATAGTCAAGTGTCACACATGTGTGGGTGCAGTAGCAGCCTGCAATAGTCAAGTGTCACACATGTGTGGGTGCAGTAGCAGCCTGCAATAGTCAAGTGTCACACATGTGTGGGTGCAGTAGCAGCCTGCAATAGTCAAGTGTCACACATGTGTGGGTGCAGTAGCAGCCTGCAATAGTCAAGTGTCACACATGTGTGGTGCAGTAGCAGCCTGCAATAGTCAAGTGTCACACATGTGTGGGTGCAGTAGCAGCCTGCAATAGTCAAGTGTCACACATGTGTGGGTACAGTAGCAGCCTGCAATAGTCAAGTGTCACACATGTGTGGGTGCAGTAGCAGCCTGCAATAGTCAAGTGTCACACATGTGTGGGTGCAGTAGCAGCCTGCAATAGTCAAGTGTCACACATGTGTGGGTGCAGTAGCAGCCTGCAATAGTCAAGTGTCACACATGTTGGGTGCAGTAGCAGCCTGCAATAGTCAAATGTCACACATGTATGGGTGCAGTAGCAGCCTGCAATAGTCAAGTGTCACACATGTGTGGGTGCAGTAGCAGCCTGCAATAGTCAAGTGTCACACATTGTCAGTACTGCAATAGTCAAGTGTCACACATGTGTGGGGGCAGTAGCAGCCTGCAATAGTCAAGTGTCACACATGTGTGGGTGCAGTAGCAGCCTGCAATAGTCAAGTGTCACACATGTGTGGGTGCAGTAGCAGCCTGCAATAGTCAAATGTCACACATGTGTGGGTGCAGTAGCAGCCTGCAATAGTCAAGTGTCACACATGTGTGGGTGCAGTAGCAGCCTGCAATAGTCAAGTGTCACACATGTGTGGTGCAGTAGCAGCCTGCAATAGTCAAGTGTCACACATGTGTGGGTGCAGTAGCAGCCTGCAATAGTCAAGTGTCACACATGTGTGGGTGCAGTAGCAGCCTGCAATAGTCAAGTGTCACACATGTGTGGGTGCAGTAGCAGCCTGCAATAGTCAAGTGTCACACATGTGTGGGTGCAGTAGCAGCCTGCAATAGTCAAGTGTCACACATGTGTGGGTGCAGTAGCAGCCTGCAATAGTCAAGTGTCACACATGTGTGGGTGCAGTAGCAGCCTGCAATAGTCAAGTGTCACCCATGTGTGGGTGCAGTAGCAGCCTGCAATAGTCAAGTGTCACCCATGTGTGGGTGCAGTAGCAGCCTGCAATAGTCAAGTGTCACACATGTGTGGGTGCAGTAGCAGCCTGCAATAGTCAAGTGTCACACATGTGTGGGTGCAGTAGCAGCCTGCAATAGTCAAGTGTCACACATGTGTGGGTGCAGTAGCAGCCTGCAATAGTCAAGTGTCACACATGTGTGGGTGCAGTAGCAGCCTGCAATAGTCAAGTGTCACACATGTGTGGGTGCAGTAGCAGCCTGCAATAGTCAAGTGTCACACATGTGTGGGTGCAGTAGCAGCCTGCAATAGTCAAGTGTCACACATGTGTGGGTGCAGTAGCAGCCTGCAATAGTCAAGTGTCACACATGTGTGGGTGCAGTAGCAGCCTGCAATAGTCAAGTGTCACACATGTGTGGGTGCAGTAGCAGCCTGCAATAGTCAAGTGTCACACATGTGTGGGTGCAGTAGCAGCCTGCAATAGTCAAGTGTCACACATGTGTGGGTGCAGTAGCAGCCTGCAATAGTCAATGTCACCATGTGTGGGTGCAGTAGCAAGTGTCACACATGTGTGGGTGCAGTAGCAGCCTGCAATAGTCAAATGTCACACATGTGTGGGTGCAGTAGCAGCCTGCAATAGTCAAGTGTCACACATGTGTGGGTGCAGTAGCAGCCTGCAATAGTCAAATGTCACACATGTGTGGGTGCAGTAGCAGCCTGCAATAGTCAAGTGTCACACATGTGTGGGTGCAGTAGCAGCCTGCAATAGTCAAGTGTCACACATGTGTGGGTGCAGTAGCAGCCTGCAATAGTCAAGTGTCACACATGTGTGGGTGCAGTAGCAGCCTGCAATAGTCAAGTGTCACACATGTGTGGGTGCAGTAGCAGCCTGCAATAGTCAAGTGTCACACATGTGTGGGTGCAGTAGCAGCCTGCAATAGTCAAGTGTCACACATGTGTGGGTGCAGTAGCAGCCTGCAATAGTCAAGTGTCACACATGTGTGGTGCAGTAGCAGCCTGCAATAGTCAAGTGTCACACATTTTGGGTGCAGTAGCAGCCTGCAATAGTCAAGTGTCACACATGTGTGGGTGCAGTAGCAGCCTGCAATAGTCAAATGTCACACATGTGTGGTGCAGTAGCAGCCTGCAATAGTCAAGTGTCACACATGTGTGGGTGCAGTAGCAGCCTGCAATAGTCAAATGTCACACATGTGTGGGTGCAGTAGCAGCCTGCAATAGTCAAGTGTCACACATGTGTGGGTGCAGTAGCAGCCTGCAATAGTCAAGTGTCACACATGTGTGGGTGCAGTAGCAGCCTGCAATAGTCAAATGTCACACATGTGTGGGTGCAGTAGCAGCCTGCAATAGTCAAGTGTCACACATGTGTGGGTACAGTAGCAGCCTGCAATAGTCAAGTGTCACACATGTGTGGGTGCAGTAGCAGCCTGCAATAGTCAAGTGTCACACATGTGTGGGTGCAGTAGCAGCCTGCAATAGTCAAGTGTCACACATGTGTGGGTGCAGTAGCAGCCTGCAATAGTCAAATGTCACACATGTGTGGGTGCAGTAGCAGCCTGCAATAGTCAAGTGTCACACATGTGTGGGTGCAGTAGCAGCCTGCAATAGTCAAATGTCACACATGTGTGGGTGCAGTAGCAGCCTGCAATAGTCAAGTGTCACACATGTGTGGGTGCAGTAGCAGCCTGCAATAGTCAAGTGTCACACATGTGTGGGTGCAGTAGCAGCCTGCAATAGTCAAGTGTCACACATTTTGGGTGCAGTAGCAGCCTGCAATAGTCAAGTGTCACACATGTGTGGGTGCAGTAGCAGCCTGCAATAGTCAAGTGTCACACATGTGTGGGTGCAGTAGCAGCCTGCAATAGTCAAGTGTCACACATGTGTGGGTGCAGTAGCAGCCTGCAATAGTCAAGTGTCACACATGTGTGGGTGCAGTAGCAGCCTGCAATAGTCAAGTGTCACACATGTGTGGGTGCAGTAGCAGCCTGCAATAGTCAAGTGTCACACATGTGTGGGTGCAGTAGCAGCCTGCAATAGTCAAGTGTCACACATGTGTGGTGCAGTAGCAGCCTGCAATAGTCAAGTGTCACACATGTGTGGGTGCAGTAGCAGCCTGCAATAGTCAAGTGTCACACATGTGTGGGTGCAGTAGCAGCCTGCAATAGTCAAGTGTCACACATGTGTGGGTGCAGTAGCAGCCTGCAATAGTCAAGTGTCACACATGTGTGGGTGCAGTAGCAGCCTGCAATAGTCAAGTGTCACACATGTGTGGGTGCAGTAGCAGCCTGCAATAGTCAAGTGTCACACATGTGTGGGTGCAGTAGCAGCCTGCAATAGTCAAGTGTCACACATGTGTGGGTGCAGTAGCAGCCTGCAATAGTCAAGTGTCACACATGTGTGGGTGCAGTAGCAGCCTGCAATAGTCAAGTGTCACACATGTGTGGGTGCAGTAGCAGCCTGCAATAGTCAAGTGTCACACATGTGTGGGTGCAGTAGCAGCCTGCAATAGTCAAGTGTCACACATGTGTGGGTGCAGTAGCAGCCTGCAATAGTCAAGTGTCACACATGTGTGGGTGCAGTAGCAGCCTGCAATAGTCAAGTGTCACACATGTGTGGGTGCAGTAGCAGCCTGCAATAGTCAAGTGTCACACATGTGTGGGTGCAGTAGCAGCCTGCAATAGTCAAGTGTCACACATGTGTGGGTGCAGTAGCAGCCTGCAATAGTCAAATGTCACACATGTGTGGGTGCAGTAGCAGCCTGCAATAGTCAAGTGTCACACATGTGTGGGTGCAGTAGCAGCCTGCAATAGTCAAGTGTCACACATGTGTGGGTGCAGTAGCAGCCTGCAATAGTCAAGTGTCACACATGTGTGGGTGCAGTAGCAGCCTGCAATAGTCAAGTGTCACACATGTGTGGGTGCAGTAGCAGCCTGCAATAGTCAAGTGTCACACATGTGTGGGTGCAGTAGTGGCCTGTTATACTAAAATGGCTAAGCAAAATTGCCCAAGTTATGAAGTGACACTTGATCTTTGCTTCCACTGATAGTCACAAATATGCTCTAGTGCTTTAGTTAGCGTTCTATTCCCCAGCTGTCACCACCAATCCAGAAGACAGAGGAGGGTGACAAGGACAGTGTCAAAGGTGACACCAGTGACCAACAGGTGGAGACACTGCAGCAGAAGCTCGCTGACCTTCAGGCTAAATACGATGCTCAGCTGCAGAAGTACACTGAGCGCAAGATTCGCACCAAAGTAAAGCTGCAGAGAGCACGGTGAGTGAACATGTGACTTTGACCTACTTAACTGTATATGTGACCTTGACCTGTTTCTTTGACCTAATCCTTACCATATCCATGTGGGTCATAGGTCATTCACATCTCCATGGCAAGAGACACAGCTTTGAGTGTGACAGTTGTCTCCAGTCACATTCTGCTTTTGCCATTTTACATCCACCTCTGCACACCTTATGTTCATAGACGTCCCCTGTCTGCCCCGGTTCTACTCTGCATGAGACAGCCTTGTAATGTGTTGAGTTGTCTGCCTTAGAATGTTCATAGACGTCCCCTGTCTGCCCCGGTTCTACTCTGCATGAGACAGCCTTGTAATGTGTTGAGTTGTCTGCCTTAGAATGTTCATAGACTTCCCCTGTCTGCCCCGGTTCTACTCTGCATGAGACAGCCTTGTAATGTGTTGAGTTGTCTGCCTTAGAATGTTCATAGACGTCCCCTGTCTGCCCCAGTTCTACTCTGCATGAGACAGCCTTGTAATGTGTTGAGTTGTCTGCCTTAGAATGTTCATAGACGTCCCCTGTCTGCCCCGGTTCTACTCTGCACGAGACAGCCTTGTAATGTGTTGAGTTGTCTGCCTTAGAATGTTCATAGACTTCCCCTGTCTGCCCCGGTTCTACTCTGCATGAGACAGCCTTGTAATGTGTTGAGTTGTCTGCCTTAGAATGTTCATAGACTTCCCCTGTCTGCCCCAGTTCTACTCTGCACGAGACAGCCTTGTAATGTGTTGAGTTGTCTGCCTTAGAATGTTCATAGACTTCCCCTGTCTGCCCCAGTTCTACTCTGCACGAGACAGCCTTGTAATGTGTTGAGTTGTCTGCCTTAGAATGTTGGCCGTCTACCTCCATGAGTTGGTGTAATGAGTTCAGTCAGTCAGTGTTCATTGTTGTGAGCAGATTCTTTGGTAATTAGCAGTCAATTGACAGCAACACTGTACAACTGTTAAATGACAAAATGTTGCCTTATAGTAATCTCAACATTAACAATATGTGTGCATATATCCCACTAAAACTACACATGAATAACATAATAAAAACATAATTATAAACAAAAACTAAACAGTTAAGGTAGTTTTAATATAATACACATTAAACACTTAACATGCAAATTTTAATAAGTAAATAAATAATTGGTCACAACATGTTCAGTCAACTACAAACACAGACTATTGTGTATTGATGTTGACAGGGAGGTGTTTGACTCAGAGAAGAGTCGACTTCGCTCTCAACTTGAGTCTTCACAACACGGCTTTACAACGGTGAAGAAACAGTACGCAGAGGTCGAGGTGTGGCAGCGCCACCTGCAGGATGGAAACATCAAACTGCTCGCTGAAAAGGGGAAACTTCTTGCCCAGTACGTAACGATGGCATGTGCAATAGGAAAGGAACAGTGACTTTGAAATGGTCGTAGTGTATGGGTCATTTTATGATCTTTAATTATTGATTATCTTATGACTTTTTTAAATTTTAATCTTCATAATTTATTGTGATTTTCATGAGTTTAGTTTGAATTTTATTGACAAAAATATTCTCATTCTGTCTACCACAACCTGACGTAGAGCACTAGAGATATAGACTCAGGTTCTGCAGACTTTGTTCGTCGTCACGTGGACAAGTAGAGGCCATATCAGAACAAACACTGTCAGAAATGGCTACGCTTGTTGATGCTTTGCTATGATGCTTTTCTCTGAAAGAGTAAATTTGCATGCATTCTATGCATTGCATAGAAGCAACACATCAAATGACAGACATATTTCCTTTGTTTGTTTGCATGCATGTCACATGCATGCAGGTTATATTTTGTTTGATAAAGTTATTGGTAAACTAAGTAGGAAATAGCCCACTGGTATGTTTTGTAGCGACTGCTATGTCAGTGAGATATTGAGCTGGTTACATAATCCCTGTGTACAATTGTGTGCCCCTGTCACTGTAGGATCAGTGAGCTGGAGGACCGGCAGGCGAGTCATGACAGACAGCTGTCAATCATGCGGGTGCGCGTGCACTATCTGGAGGATGAGAACCGCAACCTCCAGGAACGCATCCTCTTTGTGATGAAGCAGAAACAGACCCTGGCCCGACTGCTGGAGGACTATCACACAGACAGGGACACTAAGGTGGGAGGGCACGACACTGTAGATGTAGCTCAGTTACACGGGTGACACTACACCTTGCTGTAGACACCTAGGTTATATAGAGGACACTACACCTTGTGTTAAGCGCACGTAAGTTACATTGAGGACACCACACCTAGCTGTACACACTTCTAAGTTACATAGAAGACACTACACCTCGTGGTACACACATCTCTGTTACATAGAAGACACTACACATTGTAGTAAACACATCTAAGTTACATAGAAGACACTAAACCTTGTGGTACACACATCTATGTTACATAGAAGACACTACACATTGTAGTAAACACATCTATGTTATATAGAAGATGCTACACATTGTAGTAAATACATCTATGTTATATAGAAGACACTACACATTGTAGTAAACACATCTGTGTTATAATAGAATACACTACACATTGTAGTAAACACATCTAAGTTACATAGAAGACACTAAACCTTGTGGTACACACATCTATGTTACATAGAAGACACTACACATTGTAGTAAAGACATCTGTGTTGTAATAGAATACACTACACATTGTAGTAAACACATCTAAGTTACATAGAAGACACTACACCTTGTGGTAATCACATATAAGTTACATAAAAGACACTACACCTTGTGGTAAACATATTTAAGTTACATAGAAGACACTTCATCTTGTGGTAAAAACATCTAAGTTACATAGACGACACTACACCTTGTGGTAAACATATCTAAGTTACATCTTGTGGTAAAAACATCTAAGTTACGTAGAAGACACTACACCTGACAGTAGACACACCTGAGTAGTAGGAGACAGATGTCACATGTGAGACACATGACAGACATGACAGACGTCATACGTGTGTCAGACATGATAAGCAAGAAGAGTAGTTTGGCAGCAAACAAAATCAGTTGTCATTGATGTGTTTGGTGATACATTGATTGTGTATTGATTTCTTACAGCTGGTTGTCCCTGTAGTGTTTCTGTGTACAAATCAATATGCTAACTTAGGGGACAGTTTGTTGCATCTCCTCCAAAGTTCTAATGTCCACATCGACTTGCACCTTCACACCATTGGTCCAGGATCTACCAGCTGGCATTGCATTAAACAAACACAGACATAGGTACTTGGAGTTAGTTATTTATGTGTACCCAATAGACTTTTCTAAATGAAAAATGATTGAGCAACCCTAAAGGTGTCACCACTGTGATACAGTTCTTTAATACGAGAACACTGGCACAGTGATAACTGTGCCATTGGCCCACAGGTCGATGGTTGCATGTAAACTAGTAGTGAGTTCCCATGTTAATAGTATATTGTTTTCACTAGTCGCAGATGAGATACTGGTCACCTACAAAGGTTTGCTCAACATGTTTCTTTCTCCCGCAGGACGTGGCAGACGAGGATCTAAACACGGAAATGGCCAGCGTGATGTTACACCGCGTTCACCTCTCCAACACCAGCAGTGGTGTCGACTCCATGGACCAGAGCTCCCTGCACATCGACACTGGCCTTGGACCCTACATCCCTCTCATGAGTCCAACCCTCGACTCGCCATACAGCGGTCACATGACCAGTCACACGGCGAACGGACTCCCGGACAAGCAGAGTGGTCGTTATGGGATAGATCTGACACTGGACTATTGAACTGTTTTTGTAATATGTTCGTTGTGATGTCTAGAGACGTAAGCAGTTAGAACTGTTTGCACGTTTCTGTTGTTATGTCATATAACATCATACTGGACTGTTGTGCATGTCTTTTCTATGACTTGTTCGAGCTGTGTAATTTTTTAAATGTACAGTTTAGTACATGTGCATTTTATACAAGCAGCCATAAAGACTGTGGTTTTACAGAGTTTAAATATTTTGGTGTAGTCTGTGAACATTTCATGAGAGTCAGTGTAGATGTATCTACTTGGCTTGGTAGATGTCAAGAGGTTCTGGTTGCATAATTACACAGATTGTATGGCCAAGTGTTGAGTTTGTGCCAATGTTTACTGGCTGCTACCGGGGTCAGTTGTAGTAGGTGGGAGTTATGAGGTGGGGGAGGAGGGATTGGTTTTGGGGTGCAGTTATTCAAGAATTATATATGCACTATAAATTAAAAAAACACTGTTACTTTTTAAATATCAGTGCTTAATCTGTGTCATGTATTAAAGTTGATCAGTGGGGCATTGTTAATGTAGCGAACCATCCCAGTGTCTCTGTCTGATGATTTGTGGCCATGGGAAATTTAGCTTCCCATGTATACAATATTATTTTCTTAATGAATGAACATTCCGTCCAATTAAATGAGCTAAATATCGAGTTAGTATATTTATTATTAAGCCAAAGTATACATATGATTTTGTTATTAATATTTATTAGCTATGTACTTAATGATTAATGTAAATATTGCAAGTTCACATATAATATATAGAGCTGTATGTTTATTTTTTATTGTATCAGTGTTTTAGTAAATAGTCATTCCATTTCAAATACAGAATTTCTACAAAGGTTTTATACATGTGTACTGTGCCTTTATCACTATGATAATATTCATTTTGTGTTTACTGTCATCTGTTGGATCTTATTGCATTGCGTTTCAGAATTGTCATAATTTGTAAACCACATTGTCAACTATTTCTGACCAATCACAGTGAACTTTGTATTGTTCTTCTATAATAACTTTGTGCAGGGAGTATAGTCTAGGTGATTTGTCGTCCTTTTAAAAACAACAATCACATGAAATGATCCATGTTCAGTTAGTTTTTAATTGTCGTAAATGACATAAAATGTGTTGGTATTTAATTTGGTAGAAAAGGGTGATTACTGAAATTGCAAAGTGAGCACAGGAACAAATGCTTCATGGCTAAGATGATATTATTTTGGTTTATCTTGTATTTTATAATACTTCATTTTCAGATTGTTATGATATTTATTTTACCGATTTGCTAATGTAACATTTTTAATAAAAGTACTTTTAAAACTGTAATTCTGAACATAATTGGTCTATTGTTTTAGTTGTCAAGTGGAATGGATGGTAAAGGAACTTCATCTCGCATCACGCTTTTCAATTTTCTTCCCCACAGCAACACGTTTCAGGTGCCATCTTCCAGACAAAGCTAATGGAAGTGTTAATTCTTTCCCAGGACCGTCCCAGATTGGTTCCCAGTAAGTAAGACCAGCAAGCACCCCACCTCATCCATATAAATATTTCTTTCAAGCGCCCAACAAATACATGTTTTCAACTGCAAGCTAATTTCTACTATCTGTTGTCTTCCTATTCCGATGGCACCCCCTGCAAATACATACAACAATCTTCAAAATGTTGTTGAAACTGCTTGGTTGCTTGGAAGGATTAGTGGAGAATGAGTAAGTCACTTGCATAAGTCTTTATTCAATTGATCGCTAGATGGCGCCATCTCGTGATCGTTTTCTGACTGATTTGGGCGATCGTGGCGGGGGAACTGCGATAATATCGATCCGCAGAGCTGCTCTGGCAATAAGGGCGGAAAAAAGTCTTATTGCCAGAGCAGAAAGATATTGATGGTGATGTGCATGCGCGTCCGGTTGGCGATATTTTCAGTGAACACATGTCGACACAGTAATTATTTCAGATAAATTTGACGCTCTGCTATTATAAATTATTATTTAGACGATTTTGATGGATAAATTTACATCACACAGTAGTTTCGGCAATAAATGCGCGACATATTTATGACTTATGGGCACCAACCTGCTAATTCATTATTTTCCATGGTAAGGGAAGTTTGCCTCAGATTTAAGAACCCTTTGTTCATGGCAGGTATCTGTAATTAAACTGGCCACATTACAATGGATTTGGTTCAAACATGAAACAACCTGCTTAAAAGTGCGGCGTGTTAATTGGAGAACCCAATTGAACCCATATCTGTTAAGGTCGTTCTCAGTGATGTCATGGATGAAGGGTGTGTTCTCATTGTCATGCGGGTGTGAAAAGGATTGAGGTTGTTGTATTTATTTAGCCATGTAGCTGTACACAAATAACAATAGTAGCTATTATACTAGTATATATTAATGCACATTAAATTAGGGTTATCAATTACATATTAGATTAATTAATATTAATCAGACACTTTAGCACCATTGGATTATTTTTATTAGTGTTGTGGCCGTACAGTTAATAAGCCCTCTGTCTCACCGTGGTTGTTCACTACATCACAGCGATTATGTTGAAAAACTAATTTATCGATAATACATTTGTTTTGTTTGAGCTATATTGCATTTATTGTATTACGAAAGTTAAAATGATTTTTAAAAGTATTAAAAAGAAATTCTCACTGTATTTGAATATGTGTAAATAATTTAGCATTTCAAATTGTTTGAGTCCGTCTGGAGTATTTGTAATTGTGCTTGGATATAATATTACTTTTCAGTTTCTGCGTAATGTTATTGCTGTTTATAATGAGCAGCTTCTGAAGTAGCGAGAAGTGACCGTTAAGTTCCCATTTCCACGCAGTGGATTTTCCATTTGGCGGCATGTTAACGTTTTGTCAGATTATTATAAGGGGTGGCCCTTACCAGTAAACTGTACCTAAGAAAATGCTTAAATGTGTACACAGTCACTGCAGTCATATCAAATATATCGTCATCAAACGTCTTAAAAAATACACCACCTCTGGTTCTACTAAAATGCATGCGAGTTGCACGTCAATATTGTCAAAATTATGCAAGTTTTTTCAGCATACACACGGTAACGTAAAAATGGATGAAATCACTACGCTAACTAAACTGTGATTAACAGCATGTGTCATACACTGAACATATATCATACTACTTAATCAACTAGTATATCTGCTGTATTATACTCCTTTCAATAACACAATTATTAAAGGTATTGGTATACATTGGTATGGGTCAGACCTGGAAGCGTAACCGTGCTCTGACCCCTGTTAGCTCCTGTCCGAACACAACCTCCTGTGGATATTTATAGATTCCACGAGAAGCCAGTCTTAAGCACAGTCAGCTATTGTTGACATGGCACCTTGACTAATTGCAGTGGCACCGATTATAAGGGCTGTATCAATAATACAGTAGATCCTGTTAACCCTGAACGGTATACCCTCTGGCTATAGTTTCGAAATTATTGATTTTCTGTAAATGCAACTCAAGTTATGTATACTTTTATGATATATTGTTGGTTGTACGCTTGTTAGCAATACAATATATTGTATCTACAGCCTGTATAAATACTGTTTGCGCTTGATATTAATTATGTTTCACAGTTTTAAATATATTTATTATTTATTTTTATATAACAAAATTAATGCACACATTATATCTTCATGGAGTACATGTTGTGATCATGTGTTCAAGAAAATGTTCCGAAAAAGACAATATATTCTGCTGTGCTTCTTTCATAAACAAAACTATACTGAAAGAAATTGACATGTAGTGTACCCTTCCAAAGTTGGCCACTTAATAACTTCACTCACCTCTGGTATTAATACTGATAGGTATGTATACTGACAAGAAGCAAACAATTCCCTTAAGATGCAGGTCTGGTATGGCATACCAGGTCACTGCACATAACCGAGCAAGACAGGAAGAAATCCTGTCTCCTATTCATTTATCCATAATCTTACATGGATGGCTTATTTGAATGATTATCAAAAAAGAGTGATGTGGGTTGCTACAAAGGCAGCCACTATACAAACATACATACATACATACATACATACATACATACATACATACATACATACATACATACATACATACATACATACATACATACCGCCAACATAAACATATCGCCAACCGGACGCGCATGCACATCACCATCAATCCATTTCTGCTCTGGCAATAAGAATTTTTTCCGCCCTTATTGCCAGAGCTGCTCTGAGATTTGCCCTTAACATCCGCTAGGGGCGCATCGTTTTCTACTCTGGCAATAAGAATTTTTTCCGCCCTTATTGCCAGAGCAGCTCTGCATTTCGATCGTATCGCAGTTTCCCCGCCACGATCGTCTAAATCAGTAAAATGTGTATCTGAAACAATTACTAAGTCGCTCTGGCAATAAGAATTGTTTTCGCGCTTATTGCCAGAGCAGCTCTGGCAACAGTCAGGGCGTAAACACAAATGCATATCTGGACAGCTAGAAGAGTTGGCAGGTGTAGTGAAGTTAGAATTTATACATAGATCAGTTATATATAAAGGTGGAGGGGATTTAAGAATGTATGATCATGGTTTCATTTATATAAATATTTGTTATTTATATGTAGCATAGAGTAAGTAAGAAATTTGGTCAAGTGTAACATATTATTATTCGTTTTATATTTATTCTCTAATCTCTCTGCTGTGAATGTTCACGTGTTAGTTACACAAATATTTCCACTCCATTGGAAGAAAGATTCAAATTGACTGAAACATAATTGTCAAAACATTCCATAAATGGCAAAACATTACCTTGTAGATACAAAAAAGATTATTAAACGCATACCATAATGGCGCACAGCTGTGTGATAAAACCTTAGTAGCACGAAGCGACATACATATGCACTAAAAAACGATGCATACTTACAGGTTCGGGCATATGGACGGTTTCACAAGTTGTCAGCAGATGGTTTAAGCTAGATTTGTTCACAATCTCTTTCTTTTCAGGTACATTCTTCATACCTTTCTCTTCACCAACATTACTAATCTATCTGTCTCTCTACCTCATTCTCTGGCTCTCTCTCTCCTATTTATACATATCCCTCGCTCTCTTCAGCCACGTTCACTGTCACTCTTCAGACATGTCAATCATCCCCGTCACTTTCTCTCGCTCACGCTCTCGCTCTCACCACCCACCATCACCCACTTTACTCTCTTCTGTTTTGGACGCAACCTCTCTGCCTTTCTGTCTCCCTCTCTCTCTTTCTTCAGCCACGTTAACCGTCACTTTTCAAACATGTACACTATCGCTCTCTCTTTCTCACGTTCTCGCTTTTCTCTCCATGCAGCCATGCTAAAGTCCTTTTTTCTTTTCTGTTGTGGACCCCACCTCTCTCTCGCTCTCTTTCTTTCTCTCTTTCTTTCTCTATCTCTATCTCTATCTCTATCTCTATCTCTATCTCTATCTCTATCTCTATCTCTATCTCTATCTCTATCTCTATCTCTATCTCTATCTCTATCTCTATCTCTATCTCTATCTCTATCTCTATCTGTATCTCTATCTCTCGCTCTCGCTCTCGCGCTCTCGCTCTCGCTCTCGCTCTCTCGCTCTCTCGCTCTCTCGCTGCTCTCTCGCTCTCTCGCTGCTCTCTCGCTCTCTCTATCTCTCTCTCTCCAGCAACACTCACCCATTTTACTATCTTCTGTTGTGGACGCCACCTCCCTCCCTTTCTCTTTCACTCTCGCTTTTTCTCTTCAGCCACACTCACCCACTTTACTCTCTTCTGTTGGGTATAGAGCCTCTCTGTGTCTATCTTCAGCCACGTTAACCGTCACTCTTCAGACACGTACACTACCCCCATCTCTCTCTCGCGCTCTCGCGCTCTCGCGCTCTCGCGCTCTCTCGCTCTCTCGCTCTCTCGCTCTCTCGCTCTCTCGCTCTCTCGCTCTCTCGCTCTCTCGCTCGTCTCTCTCTCGCTCTCTCTCTCTCTCTCTCTCTCCAGCCAATCATGATATGTCGGATTGAAGTCTCCATTTTCCCTATAGCAGCAGTCTGGAACACGAGGTTTCTTCAGCACATGGTCCACCACTGGGATATGGGCCTTACTTACATCCTTGACTTCGTGCAACTACAATACTTTGATATCGCTACTGTATTCCTCAACATATTCTACGCTCACCTTTGCAAGAGTTATGATTGTTGTGTAACTTGATAACCTGGCAGAACTCTGACGCTAGCCGTATGGCGCTGCCAGCATGAAACATGTTATCTGCCTTCTTCTACAGCCCACATGTAGCTGTTCCACGTCGTAATTGTGTGAGTTGCATATTAGTCCCTATTTTTTTGGCAATCAGGATGCACAACATTTACAAAGAAACAATTCATATTCCTGCTTATGTATATATATATATATATATATATATATATATATATATATATATATATATACATATATACATATATACACACACAAGTAGTTCAATGCAATTCTAAAATATCACAAAACCAGCTAAACTTATGAAATGGAATCAATGTGTGTGCACACAACATGTAGTGTTTGCACAAGGAACACCAGCAGGGTATGAACCTGCCACACACAACACTGAACCGACATTACCCTAAACTATGCAAGTGAACAAAATGGTTTAGGGAAACACTTGACAGTGCTTTTGCGTTAAAATAGTATTTTTATGTTTGCATTGTTCTGAGTATTTTTTTACATATTGTTTTGAAATAATGGTGAAATAGAAACAAATTCTTCATATATAATGAAAAGGAAAATATGTAAGTTCAAGATATGTTCGATATTTTCGTTATGTGTTATTGTGTTTTGATAGTTGTTTTACTGATGCAGGTACTTTGTCACGTGTTGTGTACACGTATGAAAGGGTGGTAATGTACGCGATTATACTGATTGGGTAGTTGTTTTGTATTTACTGTGTTTATTAATTATTTAAAAAAATATTAATTTAACATTAATGAATAGAAAAGATTATAACCAAAGGTTATACTACATAACATATACATGTATAAATAAAGGCAAACAAAGTTTAACAAGTATCTTAACATTGAATGATCGCAGTTATTTTTTCATACATTGAATGTATTATTATTAATATATTGCTGTTAGATTTATTAACTTATTGACGATTAAAGACGTCGTAGTACATTTAAATAGTAAAATGATTGTATTTACTATGAATAAAATAGTTATCATTTAATGTATGCTATTAACTCTTTCACAATTTAAAATAGTTCCAGCATTTTTGTAACTTTTATTAATAATAATTACAGTTTTCTGTACGTACTGTGTTGTGTACTATTAAAACAACAGAAAATACGTTTTAAAGTTGAACATTAAAAGCTGTTAAAACACTTGAATAGAACACAATACAAGCTTTGAATTGAATTAATATTCATAATATACAGTAACAGTAACAGTCTGTTTGAAAGAAAAACTTTGAAAAAGAAAAAATGAGAGGGAATGAGGAAGTGGGAGACACATAGCCTATAGTACAATCTAATGCACTACTGGGGCCAGAGATACCTCATTGGTTGCTCCTCATAACGCCTGGCAAGGTTGGTCACAATCCTTACTCCTTCACAACTGACCGACTTCCGCCGGAAATGTTCCTATGGGAGGGAAATACATAGCCCAAACCCCGGTGCGCCAGACCGGTTGTGACCCTCCATAGTGCGAGCGTCACTGGTATCCCCTTCCGCCACGTGCGGTCGAAACACTCAGTCAATGAAGGTAGCCATTTTATTTGCTTATAAACCAATGTCCAGCCTTAGCTGGTGAAATTGTGGTGTCAACTTGTAAGACACGTAAGCTGATATATCTGACGTGATTTATGTTGTAGCATTACATTAAAACTGTGCTTAAATGTTAAGCTATATCATATGATACATCAAACATGTTAACTCGCATAACTGTAATTATTAATGTTGACTTATGCAGATTCATGGTATGAATAGCGGAAGTTGGGCAACAATATGGCGCACACATCGCCGACGTTTTCTCCTTCATAAAATTAAACAAGGCATTATTTTTAAACGTAGATACATAACACAGTACATCATACAGTGAATAATATAACTCACATTGATATACGATAATTCATAATTTAAGATAATAAACAGGTGCATTAAAACTTATTAGTTATTTTAATGAATAAATAAATACTATGCTTACCTACGATTTATATCGACGCAAATCACAAGTGCATCTATTCATTACATATCAAATATGTTACCAAGTTATGTTTTGATTAACGAGAAATGGGTTATCTGCGTAATTATATTCACAGTAGAATGACGCTAACATTTATGCATAATGAAAAAAAAATTTGTCTTCCGTATTCGTGCTGGTTTGACTATGCTAGTTAGCAATATAGAATGTCGACACTGTACCATGGCAATATATGTAATGTTCTACCAACAGTTGCATGTTGCCGTTCTAAATATAACAACAACATTACCCACATAGTCTACCTTAAAGCTTTGTAGCAGTCGTCGCTCTCTTTTTTGGCGTCTGATTTTATATCCCAATGTTTGATGACTCCCAAAGTGCAACATGTGCAGCTCATTCGAGAACAACTGTCAAAGCGTCAAATGTGTATCGTTTGCTGAATATCATACGATACACTGCACCCGACCCAACACGAATCATCCATAAACACGTCAAGTTGATCTTGTACTGAAAACCAGAAGAACTGCATTTCGACTACAACTGCACTTCGACGAATCCATGCTTTCGAACATTTGTTTGTAGCAACTCTCAGGTGCAACGCGACAGAGGTTACTAATCATACGTTGTCAATGTGTGCGTTCTTGCGCGGGACCAAGAACATACCATTTCGGAGGCCGCACGTCAGGCTAAGAATGTCCACGGCAGTGAAGCTTTGCATTGTCTGTGTTAATTGACAATGAAACATGACAGGTATTACCGACGGACAAAACCAGGTTGCTTTGCACAAGTAGTTTCACTCTTCTTGTCGAATGTGCAAATACCCATGACCGTACTGAATTGCGGCTAGCGGGGTGAAAAGGATTGGTGGATGAAAGCATGGAGGAAGACGGGTGTAGAGAGACAGTGATAAGGGAAATAGTAGAGGATAAAGAAAGCGAGGGAGAGGGGAGGGGAGGGAGAGGGAGAGGGGCGGCCAGGCAGGGAGGAAGGGAGATAGAAAATATTTGGTATGTTTAAAGGAAGGGATGGGGGAAGGTGAAACCAGCAGGGAGACAGACAAAGAGAGACAAACGACCAACTTGTTCACTTTGACACATTGCGCATCAGAATGATAAGGGATTGCAACGCCACTCATTTATTAGTATGCCTTTCTTTCATCTGTTTGCTAAAATCCACAAGGAGCGGTTTAAATAATAATCACAACGGTATTCTGTGTGTGTATGTGTGTGTGTGTGTGTGTGTGTGTGTGTGTGTGTGTGTGTGTGTGTGTGTGGTGTGTGTGTGCGTGTGTGCGTGCGTGTGTGCGTGCGTGCCTGTGTGCGTGTATGCGTGTTGAAACATACCCCTTTCCACCAACATTGTGATGTGTAATTCATAATTGTTGTGGTTGAAAAAATATATACACAGTGGTGGGAGTTAATGTAAGCTTTATGAAACTTATCACAGCCTGGGCCTTTCTTACTGTTTATCTTGTAGGCCTAGTCGGAATGATAAACAGGCATTGATGAAGTGCGAGTATATATTATGGTTGTGGCTGAGCGAGTTAGAATATGATCGACAAATTAATTGCTGAACACCTGCAAGAGAGAGGGGAAGTTCACAGAGGCGTGAAGAATGGGGCTGATAGTCCGAATATAGAAAAGAAAGGGAGATGTGCATGAACCAGGAAAAATAGAGGTGCTATGTTGCTAAGCCCGTTGAAGTTTCTGGAAAGAATCGTGGATGGCAGAATAAGTACTGTAGTGTAAGGGGAATCGGTGAAGAACAGCTGGAGTTTAGACAAGGAAGACGAACAACCTATGGGATATTTGCCCTGAGGTAGATAGTTGAGAATAAACTGGTAAGACAGGAGGATATGGCAATTAGATTCATAGATCTGGAGAAGGCCTATGCTACAATCTGAAGAGAAATGACAATTGGAACACTGATGTGGATGGGGGTCCCAGGGGGTCAGCTTGGTGGAGGTGACACGAAGAGCAGGTAGCTGTGTGGACCGGGAGTGTAAGGAGAGTCCAAAGTAAATGTTGGCGTGACACAGGGGAGCGCCTTGACCCCATTGTTATTTATCGCTGTGGTGGAACTGATAAGCAGAAAGATTTGTATAAAAGTCATACTCCAAAAGCTATTATACGCAGGTGGTCTGCAAATCTCCAAGAACAGTTGATAGAGTGGGAAAATATTTTCAGCAGACATGGATTGAGAGTACGCTTGGTGAAGACGGAGGTAATGTGGGTGGGATTTAGACGTAAAGAGCTGTAAATACACCTGGATGGGAAGAAGCTTAAGCAAAGAGACAATTTTGCCTACCTGGGTAGAGCGATATGTGGGGTTGACATTTCGCCAATCACAAAAATGGACAACCTTTGGGGTGTGGCTTGGACGTTGGCGTGGGTGTTCAGTTAAAAAAAGGTAAAGGTAACTTCTTATA
The DNA here is from genome assembly GCA_025642075.2 of Ridgeia piscesae. Classification (NCBI taxonomy): domain Eukaryota; kingdom Metazoa; phylum Annelida; class Polychaeta; order Sabellida; family Siboglinidae; genus Ridgeia; species Ridgeia piscesae. The sequence goes on along the minus strand of JAODUO010000010.1, from coordinate 1,009,537 downwards.
TAGCGCAGTATCCATTCCTCATAAAAATGTGTCAACTTATAAAGTATCACCCTGCAGTATGTGCTGTGCGGCTCCATTTGGTACATAGGGAGTCTTACCTCACTACTAAACAAGGTGGAAACATTGAAAACAATGGCATATCCATTTCTTTGGCACAATAAATCCGAAGCTTTGAAAAGGGAATCATTATTAAACACATTTTCTGACGGAGGTCTTAACATTGTAGATATTAGAACTAAAATACAATCTCTATTTGTCAAACAAGTTCTGCAATTAATTAAAGAGCATAAAGCCATGTAGACCTTCTTAGCAATGTATTGGCTGGGTATACACCTTAAAGAGTATGTAGTTCTGCTCCGCCTTTACCCACCTTAAATGTCATGATACTGGTTCACGTCCGGGTAATCTAGTCGGAGAGACAAGCCGTCATTCGATGCCTTTTCGAATACTTTCAATGTTATTAGTAAGATCATTTCTTTCAAATTAAACTATTGCTTAGAACTGTATCAGCTTAGAACATGTTAAAGGCGCTTCTTTCGAGTTTGACTTGCTTCCGCGCAACATAATCGGCACATCCCATGATCGTTCGACAGACAGTCACACGTGCGTGGACAGCCAGTCTCTGCCACGCCCCACGACCGTCGTCCGGTACAAGATTACGCAACATGTACTGGAGCGCCAGCGACCGATGTCGCTTCGATCAGCGCAGCAACTTGTCTTTTGTTTCGGCCGGCCGCATCTATTCACACTCATTCAACCGAGCGCGATGTGTACATATTGAACTTTGCAGATACGTTATACACTCTGCAACTTGACGCATATACAGTAGTCCCTTTCTTATACGGCCCCCTCGCCATCGGCCACCAGGATTATACGGCCAAATTGTCATTGTAATAGCATTTTCTAATACAAACTACGTCTCACCAGCGACCACCCGGCTAATGTGGCCAATGATCAGGGTTGGATGAAGAATCTTCCCCTCTTCAGCCAATCGACAGTCAAAAACTGCAATCTTTAACCACAAGTCAAAAACAAATTAAGAAGGCCTACCATACACACTCGTCGTTCTTGACAAAACATCACATAGACGGTATTGTTGCAATGTTAGATGTTTCAAATGTTGACAACGTATGTGTGTGCTTAAAAAGGAGCGACCAGTTTGCCTTGAAACAGGGGCACGATCGCCTAAATCAGTCAAAAAACGATACCAGGGCGTCATGTGTATCTGAAACAATTACTATGCCTCTCCCTCTCCCTCTCCCTCTCCCTCTCCCTCTCCCTCTCCCTCTCCCTCTCCCTCTCCCTCTCCCTCTCCCTCTCCCTCTCCCTCTCCCTCTCCCTCTCCCTCTCCCTCTCCCTCTCCCTCTCCCTCTCCCTCTCCCTCTCCCTAAGTTGTTTATTTTATGTATTTTATTTGATGTTTAACATAGAGTATAACATACCGGGCCTACAGCATAACAGACAACAGACTGGGTCTACCGTGTGTGCGTGCGTGCGTGTGTGCGTGCGTATGCGCGTGTGGTGTCCCTAACTGAACTGAAGTGTGGGTGGATCTCCAAACATTGGACTATGACATCGAAAGATCTCGCGTCCATAGTTGCTATGTGACGTCATCTGTCACTTCAGCAGGCTAAACAGCACAGCGCTAAAACTCACGCCCTGACTATTGCCAGAGCTGCTCTGGCAATAAGCGCGAAAAAAAATCTTATTGTCAGAGCAGCTCTGGCAATAAAGGCGTAGTAAGGGAGAGGGAGAGGGAGAGGGAAACTATAGGTACTTTATCAGAAAATAGTTGGCTTGCCGTCTTCTCGCAAACCATTTCACACCATAGCCTTTCACAACTGGTTCCTCCATTGGAAAGTTAAGACATCGTTCAATTCAGGAAATTCTTATTGCGTCGTTATTATGAAGTATGTAATACTTTGGGCTGCACGTGTAAACGTTCCATGCCGACGAAGAGACCAGTAGCATTGGCAAATAGTATTCGGTTAGGACAATTCCTTTTAACGTGTTTATAAGTGCAACACACTGGCTGTTTAACACAAAGGACACCAACCATATTTGAAGTCATTACGAATAACAACATTTATTTTTACGGCAATATGTGACGTTAGAAATATAATATAAAATATATAAATGTATACACGTATAATAATTATTTACATATACAAATTAATATACATAGAATCAACAATCAAATTAGTGTACAACAAAGAGACCGTGATCTACAAATCACGCATGCGCTATGTTTGTAACTCCGCGAAGAGGTCAGAGGTGATGCGTAGATGAAAGGGTCTAATTTTCATGATTGTGTAGATGATCCTAAAACAATTATTGATGCGTACGCTTACATTTCTGAACACAACAATGATTGAATACACGAGACGTGAGACACGGCGTACAACTCCTTCACCGCGAATCAACGACAAAACATGACATTTGTAAATGATTTGTCATAACCTGATTTAACTTTTAGCGTCACTCCAAGCAAGGTGTTAGTAATTGTTCGCAGTGATGCGTGGTGCGTTGCGCTTTACAAAGACGATCCGCTTGAGAGCAGGTGGTGTTTACTTCGCGCGTGGGCCGACTCACCACATTCATGTCTACGTCAACACATACCTTCTGAATATAACAGTAACAAAGTATTGCTACTTTTAACAGAACCAGCTGTGGTGTGATGAAAACAAATGTTGTTACAGCTTCCTATGTAAATCTATGCGTGAAAACAACGGTAACATTATTATACAATACAAAAATATAACAAAAAGACATAGACCCTGTATTTGGTTGACCGGGTTCTGTTTTGACAACAATTGCACCTGTAACACGCTCTGCGTGAACGAGTTTTGTCATTATCGAATGCTTGTTAATCTAGATACAAAAGTAGTGTTTTTATTCGAACAAGGCTATATGTTCCTCAACCCGGTAGTTCGTAGAGCAGCAATTTGTAAAAGGAAGTTTGCTGGCTTGAACATGGAAAATGACCAACGCTGGATTTTGAGGTCACCTCGGTCCGCTTCGACCATGTTGCCAATAAAACGAATTTTGAAACTGGGTGTGTTGTTTTCATGTAGCATGTTCCCGTGGTAGTACTTTCAAACTGCGAACATTTTAATGGGTATACTTAAGTAACTAAACACAATTTGGGGGCAGTATACCGTCAACATACTTAATATGACTTAATGAAAATAATGTTAAAGACATTTGTTTTAGGAACGTACACTCCCATTTTAAAGCGAGACATTTTGTGACAGTTCGCAACAAGCTTTAGGGCCTACATATCGTGCGCATGTCACATACGTAACAATTTATATATTTTATAAGCCCGGTGAACATTATTAACAACAACACTACATAACATGATATGCAGTTATTATAGGTTTTTCTCTCTAAGTTAGCAAATAACAACAACTGTATAACAAAAATTATAAACACGTGATCGTACGTTCACATCTTCACCCACGCACCAAACTTGCATCCGTGTGCTATTTCACTTATATTTTACCTTTCACGGGTTGTTTTTATTTCACAGAGATATACCTTTCAAACTAATTTTAAGCGTTTACACAAGTGCTTGCTAACGTGATAATTTTTGATTGTCGTCAATTATTAGATGCTTATGCACTTACTGGACTATTGTTACTACCAACGCAGCACTGCGGTGTATTTTAGAGTAGATAATCAGTATGCACTGTGGTGCCATTACATGTCGTAATTGATACAATCAGAAAGCTGAAAATGCAAGTTGCAAACACCTGCCAATCCCTAACATCTCGGATGTCTCTAGTCTTTGGCGAGGCGTGTATCTGTGTGTCGCTCGTGAATTAAACGTAGTGATGGTTTTCCTCTGTAACGGAACGCAGGATCCTGAAGTTGCATCTATGATTACTGCGAGAAGCCTAGTGAAACTATTCAAAATAGGCGTCTCTATCTATGAACGCCTTCGCTTGTTGAAATGGCAGTTGCTATCTCATCATCGTTGTCGAAAGCCGATGAGTCAGACCTTAGAGTGCCGTGGAGATGTTTGTTATCATCACGGCCCGATACAAAATCGGCCAAGTGACAACATGTCAACTGCAATATGTGCACATGCTTCGTTGTTTTGTCGAAGAACTGACGTCGACATCTTGTCATATGGCCTGCCTCTGTCGATCCGTCAACATTCCATCGCCACGACACAAGTCGACGGCCAATCACTGGAAATTGGCGTAAGTACTCTCCGATTCAAGGAAGTCCTTCGCGAACTGGTACATGAACTTGTACTGGTCCTGGACAAACAGCATAACAACGATCTTACCACAGCGCACATCTACACTAATATTATGACAATGTTACGAATATTTCAATAACCACGATGATAACAAGTATCGGGCCTACACGCTCACAGTATCAGTAATGACGTGTCGACAACACTGCTGATGGGTTGAGTTAAATATTGCCGATATTGTTGAAGTCATATTGTATGCAACAAGACAGGGAGATCGCGATGGAAGAGATCTGTTTACGGTGCAGCCAGACGAGGAGTTGCCAGACGCCGGACGACGTGGGCAGATAACTCGCGATGAACAGATGCGTGCAGACAACAGAAGAGATTATAGACAGAGGAACACGAAGGCTGCGAGAAAGGGGAAGACTACTGTTGAGGTGAGGGATTCTAGTGAGACGAAGGAAAGTGACAGATTGAGGCAGGGAGCCAGTGATGGAAGTTGTGGTGGGTGTAAGTGAACGAACCGAACAACAAGGCGGGAGCCCCAGACCTACACCTCCCCTCTACCTGTAGGGAACGATAGAGGGGAGCTAGACAACGAGCAATAGCTCTACAGTAACTCCTCCACAAAGGGAGCATGGAGAAGCACGACATCGAGACAGCTGTGATTACCTCATCGACGAGAAACTCGGGTCGGTTCATCCGGATCTGCCGCACGACATTGAAGACGTCCACTTCGTGCTCCTCGTTCATCTTCTCCCACACATTCGCCAGACAACAGAACATGCCGCAGCGCATCTCACCACACCTGGACACACGGGGACAGGCACAGGTATGTATTCATATGCTACAGCTACAGGTGAGATGATCAACATACACGCGAGGTTTCTACTATGACGTTACCATATTGATATATTGAGTGTAATATATTGCACGTATGCTATAACATCCTGTGCTAATTTTATCATTTTAGAGATCACACGACAACGGTTCTGTGCACTTCAGGCCTACACGTTGCAGCCAACAATGCCTACTTAACAATTCCATATTTCAAAAATTATATCCTCAACATTTAGATGGCTTTAATACTATCGGCGACACCCGTGAGCAGTTTCTAGTGAAGAAAGGTTAGCAAGACTGTTGGAATACACAAGAGGTATATCGGGTAGTTGCAACTTTCGCCATTTATTATATGCGCCTACGTGTTATGATTACCAACGTCATCTAGTGACGTCATAGACGACCACCCAAGTAGCGTCGACGTTGCGAAGGAAGGATCAAGCGCAAGTTTGTTAGAAGACGGCTTTTGAATGCGGATATCACGGAACGTAAACATTGCAGCACAACACAACTATACGATGTATTGCACCCACCAGCAGTGCACCAGTATTGCACCTACCAGCAGTGCAACAGTATTCCACCTACCAGCAGTGCAACAGTATTCCACCCACCAGCAGTGCAACAGTATTGCACCTACCAGCAGTGCAACAGTATTCCACCCACCAGCAGTGCAACAGTATTGCACCTACCAGCAGTGCAACAGTATTCCACCCACCAGCAGTGCAACAGTATTCCACCCACCAGCAGTGCAACAGTATTCCACCCACCAGCAGTGCAACAGTATTGCACCTACCAGCAGTGCAACAGTATTCCACCCACCAGCAGTGCAACAGTATTCCACCCACCAGCAGTGCAACAGTATTCCACCCACCAGCAGTGCAACAGTATTCCACCTACCAGCAGTGCAACAGTATTCCACCCACCAGCAGTGCAACAGTATTCCACCCACCAGCAGTGCAACAGTATTCCACCCACCAGCAGTGCAACAGTATTCCACCTACCAGCAGTGCAACAGTATTCCACCCACCAGCAGTGCAACAGTATTCCACCCACCAGCAGTGCAACAGTATTCCACCCACCAGCAGTGCAACAGTATTCCACCTACCAGCAGTGCACCAGGATTGGTTTGTCGTCGTTCTGCTTGCGCCATTTCATCAGGTTCTGGAAGACCCTCAGCAGTGTCTCCGAGTTGGTCGGCAGCGCCTGCGTATTGGGCCAGTCCACGACCCGGATGTGCTTCACCTTCAGCGGCGACTCCTTGGCATGCGACAGAAATCCATATTTAAACGCAACATTTACCGAGAAGTTTATGATTGGTGTTTTAAGCTCACAGTCACGTTGAGTAACTACCGGCACGTATGTCACTGCCGATTTGGCAAGGGTTATGTAACTATAAATGCATAATAGTCGTAATATGATGATAGCCCAATGTATCTCATCACGCAAAACATTGACATATCTTGATGTTTTGGTAACTGTAACAGTATCCATTTGTTAAAAAAATTGGCTAAGAGTATAACTTGTATAATAAACATGTTAACACATAATTTATGCTGGACGTACCGTTGTTACGTGTGACGTCACGTCGAGGTCCGTAGTGATGATGCCGTCGTTCTCATCACAGCTCGTCTTATTGATTGTGAACGGTCCGATTGACATGCTGTCGTCGTCCACCGGCCAGTAGTTAGGGGCCGACTGAAAACACAACTCGCAGTCTTACGTAACGTATAGCGAAAATGTGGTTAAGTTTGTATATAGGTGTTTAGGTTTAGTGCCATAATTCCTGCTTCATAAACAACTGAAAATGTGTATTTATGTTTGTGTGCATACACGTTTAACGTTGAATAGTTATTTTAGTTTTATTTCATATTTGGCCTGAGAGCCAATTAGCGTCTCTAACCTACTCTGGGGTAAGGGCGCCCTGGTGACAACATTGACAGAGCATTAATTCCCCAGGCGGATGTGAGGGGATAAAACGTGCTGCCACCTCACGGAGCCTGGGTAATCGTATGTAAGCCAACCTAACGTGAGGCCGAGTCTGCGCAGTCAGACGCCACCAACCTCGTCTTCCGGCTGCAGCTCGTTGAGCATCACAATGGCGATGCACTCGTAGTCCTCTACGAGGCGCCACAGGTCGACGCGAGTGTCCGGTAGGGGCATCTGGGTGACGAAGAAAGTGTTCTGCTTCCGGTGGCCCTGTTTCCACACAATTATAACAGTTATGATGGGGTTAAGTGGCTGAACGCTCATTTGTGAACACAAGATCAAAGTAGTCATTACCACTTCATTCCTCCATCAGTTAAAACTTACGTTTTCAAATATAGTTTCGTCTCTCGCACATTTACAGATTGGAACTCCCTTAGCCCAGAAGTATCCATCGATCCAACTGTGACAAAATACAAATTTCCAAAAGTATTAAATTGCCTGATGATGTCCATAGGGTGACCACAAGATTATAAAATATTATACCGAATGGTTCTTCCCGTTATCCATATAGATGTACATGTAGATGTGCATGCCTCAAGTCATTGAAGAATTTCGCCACGAATGTAGTACTTACGTCGACGTAGACAGCGTTGACGTAGTCTGATTCGTAGTCAGGCCTCGGGTTCAGGTGTGGCCTGTGGATGTCACCTGCGGTAAAACAGAAACAGGTATTGTCGTAGTCCGTGTCATATATAGATGCATAGGTTACCTGCAACGCCGAAATTAACTGGTGGGGTAAAGGGACGCCAAACTTTGTCACTTTGCGTGCAAACTGTACGGACATATTATTCGAGAAGCTAAAGAAGTCCAAACACAAAAGGTCAACAGATCGTTAATGTGAAATGTTGTTGTTGACATTATGCTTCTATTAATTGAGTATGTCGGATAGTTAGAATATTTTGATATTATACACTGGCGCCGGAATGATCTTAATAGTGGGTTGGCTGGTTCGTAGCTTCTGCACCATAGCACCCCTCCGCTTTCGGAAAATGGCTTTCCTAAGGAAGAGGGCGACCCGGGGCACATTTTTCGCAGTGACGTTCATCATTTCTGACGCTCAACAAAAACTTGCAACTATCCGTTTAGACTGACCAAAACATTCCAACTGCACACCGTTTGGCTGCGCCCAGCCCCCACCAACATAAAATATGGGCTGAGCTCCTAACCCACCCCACCCAGTTCGCTTGACTGTGTACGTAAAAGCAATAATGTAAACCATTTCTAGTCGTAAACGGCAATATTCCGACTGTCGACATTGAACTGTTATGTGATATTGGCACAAGTAGAACCTAAACAGATCGTCCAACCTGCGACGACGTTCGGACATCTGTTCTTGGGTACGTTTTCTTCGGCTGTAGCTTCGCTGGTCGGGTACTCGGACGGCTTCAGCCGGAACATCTCAAGGACCTGCAACCAACCACACACACCGTCGTCGGGTGTCATCTTGTGCTTCGTCCACAACCACACACACCGTCGTCGGGTGTCATCTTGTGCTTCGTCCACAACCACACACACCGTCGTCGGGTGTCATCTTGTGCTTCGTCCACAACCACACACACCGTCGTCGGGTGTCATCTTGTGCTTCGTCCACAACCACACACACCGTCGTCGGGTGTCATCTTGTGCTTCGTCCACAACCACACACACCGTCGTCGGGTGTCATCTTGTGCTTCGTCCACAACCACACACACCGTCGTCGGGTGTCATCTTGTGCTTCGTCCACAACCACACACACCGTCGTCGGGTGTCATCTTGTGCTTCGTCCACAACCACACACACCGTCGTCGGGTGTCATCTTGTGCTTCGTCCACAGCCACACACACCGTCGTCGGGTGTCATCTTGTGCTTCGTCCACAGCCACACACACCGTCGTCGGGTGTCTTCTTGTGCTTCGTCCACAGCACACACTCCCACACATGTCCAGCTATTGTCTTTCAAGTTTAAACACGTTTCTAATTTTCAAAAACAAGAGGTTTGTGAATTTGACAAACCTAGGGTCGACCGTTTGAAGTGATCTGCTACGAAGGAAATTACCAATTTCTACGCAGACGTCATGTTGTAGCAAATGCACTATACATGCACTTAGCAGACACACGATTCTGATTGGTCGTTATTCTATCACGTCAGCATAACTACCTCCAAAACTACAGTTTAATAATAATAATTATAATTGTAACACTTCTATAGCGCCTATATCCTTGAAAATTCAAGTTCAGAGGCGCAACAAAGAAAATAATTTGGCATAATTATAAACGGGGACAGGCAAAAGTAGTCATAGGAACATAGAACCGCCAAAGGGAATGGTGGAAAAGCAATTTCAAACAAATATGTTTCGAGCTTTTTAATGACAGGTAAGACTTATTGTTTAAGGTTTAATGTGTGCCTCGACTGTAAGCTCGATTGGTATTGATACTGGCACTGGATGTGTTGCCTTGCCTCATACATGGCGTCAGGTTTGGGCTTGTCACTGGATATATTACCTCATACAAGGCATAAAGCTTGGGCTTGTCACTGGATATATTACCTCATACAAGGCATAAAGCTTGGGCTTGTCACTGGATATATTACCTCATACAAGGCATAAAGCTTGGGCTTGTCACTGGATATATTACCTCATACAAGGCATAAAGCTTGGGCTGGTCACTGGGTATATTACCTCATACAAGGCATAAAGCTTGGGCTTGTCACTGGATATATTACCTCATACAAGGCATAAAGCTTGGGCTTGTCACTGGATATATTACCTCATACAAGGCATAAAGCTTGGGCTTGTCACTGGGTATATTACCTCATACAAGGCATAAAGCTTGGGCTTGTCACTGGATATATTACCTCATACAAGGCATAAAGCTTGGGCTTGTCACTGGATATATTACCTCATACAAGGCATAAAGCTTGGGCTTGTCACTGGATATATTACCTCATACAAGGCATAAAGCTTGGGCTTGTCACTGGATATATTACCTCATACAAGGCATAAAGCTTGGGCTTGTCACTGGGTATATTACCTCATACAAGGCATAAAGCTTGGACTTGACACTGGATGTGTTACCTCATACAAGGCATAAAGTTTGGACTTGACACTGGGTATATTACCTCATACAAGGCATAAAGCTTGGACTTGATACTGGATGTGTTACCTCATACAAGGCATAAAGCTTGGACTTGACACTGGATGTGTTACCTCATACAAGGCATAAAGCTTGGACTTGACACTGGGTATATTACCTCATACAAGGCATAAAGCTTGGACTTGACACTGGATGTATTACCTCATACAAGGCATCAAGCTTGGACTTGACACTGGGTATATTACCTCATACATGGCGTCAAGCTTTGACTTGACACTGGGTATATTACCTCATACATGGCGTCAAGCTTTGACTTGACACTGGGTATATTACCTCATACATGGCGTCAAGCTTGGACTTGACACTGGGTATATTACCTCATACAAGGCATAAAGCTTGGACTTGACACTGGGTATATTACCTCATACATGGCGTCAAGCTTAGACTTGACACTGGATGTATTACCTCATACATGGCGTCAAGCTTAGACTTGCCACTGGGTATATTACCTCATACATGGCGTCAAGCTTTGACTTGACACTGGGTATATTACCTCATACATGGCGTCAAGCTTTGACTTGACACTGGGTATATTACCTCATACATGGCGTCAAGCTTAGACTTGACACTGGGTATATTACCTCATACATGGCGTCAAGCTTAGACTTGACACTGGATGTATTACCTCATACATGGCGTCAAGCTTAGACTTGCCACTGGGTATATTACCTCATACATGGCGTCAAGCTTTGACTTGACACTGGGTATATTACCTCATACATGGCGTCAAGCTTTGACTTGACACTGGGTATATTACCTCATACAAGGCATAAAGCTTGGACTTGACACTGGGTATATTACCTCATACATGGCGTCAAGCTTGGACTTGACACTGGGTATATTACCTCATACAAGGCGTCAAGCTTGGACTTGACACTGGGTATATTACCTCATACATGGCGTCAAGCTTGACTTGACACTGGGTATATTACCTCATACATGGCATCAAGCTTGGACTTGACACTGGGTATATTACCTCATACATGGCGTCAAGCTTGGACTTGACACTGGGTATATTACCTCATACATGGCAGCAAGCTTGGACTCTGACACCTGGGTCTTCACCTGTCAACCTTGGTCAACCTTGGTACTGGTGACACTGGCAGAACTTCCTCAGACACTTGGTCAACCTTGCTCGACACCTGGTAACACCATGGTCAGACACTTGGTCAGACACTTGGTAGACACTTGGTGAGACACCTGGTGAGACACTTGGTGAGACACCTGGTGTCAGACACCTGGTGAGACACTTGGTGAGACACCTGGTAGACACCTGGTGAGACACTTGGTGAGACACTGGTAGACACTGGTCAGACACCTGGTGAGACACTTGGTGAGACACCTGGTGAGACACTGGTCAGACACCTGGTCAGACACTTGGTAGACACTGGTAGACACTGGTCAGACACTTGGTCAGACACTTGGTCAGACACTTGGTAGACACTTGGTCAGACACTGGTAGACACTTGGTCAGACACTTGGTAGACACTTGGTAGACACTTGGTCAGACACCTGGTCAGACACTGGTCAGACACTGGTCAGACACTTGGTCAGACACTTGGTCAGACATGGCACACTTGGTCAGACACTGGTCAGACACCTGGTCAGACACTTGGTCAGACACCTGGTCAGACACTTGGTCAGACACTTGGTCAGACACTTGGTCAGACACTTGGTCAGACACTTGGTCAGACACTTGGTCAGACACTTGGTCAGACACCTGGTCAGACACTTGGTCAGACACTTGGTCAGACACTTGGTCAGACACTTGGTCAGACACTTGGTCAGACACCTGGTCAGACACTTGGTCAGACACTTGGTCAGACACCTGGTCAGACACTTGGTCAGACACTTGGTCAGACACTTGGTCAGA